>OY829915.1:15107529-15677712 GCA_963691935.1 Nephrotoma guestfalica
TAATTTAAAATGATAAATGGGCTTATTATTAATTATATAGTTATTTTCCATACACCGCATTTTTTATGCACACAAAAAAGCACTGCGGTAAAATTTAATAAACCATTGATTGGTATGTTTGGAAATTGAGCAAAAGTTCGCCAAATTAATGAATATACTATATGTGTATGTTTGAGCTTTGAATTGGACTTTTTAGAAATGTCAAACAACATTTGTATTTCCATTTAAAGTAAATTGAAAGCCTTGAAAAATTCTTTAACAAGAGTATGTGTACAGATTTTCTTTTGTAGCCTCCTACAGTCTACAGCATTAGCTCGAGTTGCAGAAACATCGTACATAAATAAAATTACTGCAGCGTACTTAGTAACAACAGAGTTACTAAATTAACTAACTTCTTACCTCAAAAATCTAAGTTTATTGGTTGAATTCCAAGTTGGCCGCTTACAATCGTTGGTTGGTGCTTTGGCTTGTCAGAAGTTCATATTTTATAACGATGGCTGGTCTTTTTGATCGAAAATAGCTCTTAAAAAAATCCATAAGTTCTGAGACAGTTTGCTTCACGAATAATTTTTTTATAGGTGCTTCACCATGGGTTAAGGTGTAAGTAATGGAGATATTCTTGGTTGATTTATACGTTTTTTCCATTATATTGGGCTGGAGTACTAATGGTAAGACCTGAGAGTTTGCTGTCGTGCTATATTAAGATGGTCTTCATTCGGTTATATTTTTTACAAGGGTTTTGTGTTTTTTCCACGATGTAATTATCACTGCAACAGCGATGTTGTTTTTTGTCACAGTCTCCTACCAAAACTTTGCTCGATCCTTCGTTTGGATTTGTTTTATCGCGACGTCGTATCCCCAATTTCATAAGTTATGGGGTCTGCTATCTCGAATTCTCGTTTTATAACTTAGTTTTTGAATTGATGCCACTGGTTCGCGCGAAAAATATATCGCTGGGCTTACTTACGATGACTGAGTGTATCGTATTATTATAACTATCCACAGCAACGTCGATTTGTTCTTTAATGGAAATTATATTCGTGATGTAGGCATCTTATGATCACTATGATGCTCGATTGAACCCTCTCCAGTGTTCCGTTTACCTCACTTTTATGGGATGACGTATATGGTAAATTTATATTCCGACCGTCTTAATGCAATCCGATATCATATGGCCGACACAACTAGATTCATTGGCCATCATCATTATTTTAGATGTGGTGAAGTAATGCAAAATGTTGATGATGTTCATACTTACTGCTTCGTGAGTTTGGAGAATGAAATTTGGAATTTTTCTTTTTTAATGTCGATTATGTTATGTGGATAATCTCCGATGGATAGGTTGATGTCGGTTTTAGTTGAAATTTAACGGGGATGGCGATCGTATTTATTTGTTTGACAAATTTTATAGTTTTGTGTGTCTTTATCAGTTTTGTCATTTGTGGGAAGTAGTATTTTTCGTGAAATTGTTCGTTATTCTTCTTCAAAATTCGGTGATCCCTTTTATAAATAAAAAAAGCCTCTTTAACTCTTGAATTTGTTTTATCCATTATTGGAGTCCTGCACAATACTTTGTGTTAAGCGGATTTTGAATCCAGCGAAGTGTTCTGTAAATAGCTCTTGTAAAGCATAAACGTTTTCCTCTGGAATTTGCACCTCATCATTTGTTGAAGGGTTACGTCCTTCTTTTCCGATCTTCGTCAAAATATCTCTTTCTATTTCCCTCATAAAATGCCTGTGGTAATTTGGGTGGGAGTTTTCCGAAAAAAAGTTGATTCTTGAATACGTTTCTCGGTGCATCACACAAGGAGAGCATCTTCTTCTCATTAACCTCATAACTTTCATCTGTTTTGTTTAGTGACGTGCAGATGAATGTTATTGGTATATCTCTGCCAAGTTCGCCCTGTAACAGTAATGCATCAATTACAGTGTCCGAACGGACACTGAACGGACTCGGTTGTTAATGTGAACGGCTTGACAATATGTCTTTGAATTGCTGAAGTGCGCAAACTTCCTTCGCGGTCATAGTGATTTCAACTTTTTTACTGGTTGGCTTTTATTTGAGGATTTACCCCTCTGATCAAATTCGTCTAAGGTTTGACTACTTATACGTTGTCCTTTATAAAACGCCTTTAGAAAGAGGTGAGTTTGAGAAATGATTTCAAATCCTTTAGATTTCGTGGCCACTAAATTTTAAGAATAGCAAGAAATTTTTTTCATCTGGTCTGATGCCTTGATTGGTTATAACAAAGTCATGGAATTTGTTTCATTTTGTAGGAACTCTATTTTGTCGAGAATAAGTTACAGGTTGGCTCTTACAAATTTTGAAAATATTTAGCCGATACAAACCAGATGTTCGCCCTTGGCATTTCCTCCGAATATGATTATATCGTCTATGTAGACGTAACAAATTTTATCGATGATTTTTTTCAGTACGTTGTCAATCATACACTGAAAGATCGTTACAGCGTTCATCCGTTGAAGAAAATTGGTTTTTAGGTATGTCCGCTTCTTCATCTGAATTTCATGAAATACGACTGTAGTACAAAAAATTGAATTCCCCAAATTTGCCAAGATTGTTGTATATATCACGAATCTAATACGTATCTGATGTTGTTACGGCAATGAGTCTATTATAATAGATGGCCATCTTGCATGTCTCCTGAAGATGCGATAGTCCGTCTAATTAACACTGTCAAAGCACAAAGTTCCAAATATATTAGGGATTTATTTCTGGACATCGCAGGAGCATTCGATAACCTTGCTTGGTATAGCGCATTCGCGGATGACAAAGTCATTCTGGTGTATGGCAACTCGAGACTCAAACGTCTGCGTCAGGATTAAATCGCAATTAAGAGTACTAACCAATGGTCTGTAGCAAATAAAATGTCACTAAGCAAAAAAAATACAATGATGCGGCAGCTAAATGGCAAATTTGGCCTTGATGAACGTATCAGAGTAACTTGTAACATTCTAGGAGCCTGTCGAAACGTCTGGCCGGTGTATTTTCAGTAGATATTCTAACCAAAAAGAGAGGGCACTTGTACCAGCTAAGAAGAAGTACTCCAACGGAACTAGGTGACTTATAACCTGTGGTAAAGAAGGTGGAACTAATTCTATATTTAGACCTAGGTATAGAAATTGACGCAAATTTTTTCCATTAATTTTGATTATGATTAACAATGAATGTACTAACTGTGGTCTTCAGATTAGGCGATTAGCCTCAGAGTCAAATCGAGTGACTATGAGTGATTTCATTGTACAAATATTGTAACATCAGTGCTTCACTTATAAAACTGATTTGATTAACAAATTGGCTTTTAAATCCTGTCTCTGCTTGAATTCGATCCCAGTACCACCAGTTCTTCATTTTTATTTATCGGATATTTAGAATCCATACCTTCGCCTATAAAATTGTAAGTTCGAATTTAATAAATTTTTTATCACTTCAAATGCAATCAACTAAAATTAGCGTAGTTGGTTCATATAAATCTCGAATGAAATATATTGTAACAAATACAATAAATTCCCGATTTAACGGACGCTCGATTTAACGGACCACGATTTAACGGACTACGATTTAACGGACCATCGATTTAACGGACATTTTTTTAGTTTCCATTTTTCGGTTATCGATTATGATAGGAGTGGGTATGTTGGATGAAAATGGGATTCTTAAATGATTTTTGGAAGAAATTTTGGGATGTGGCCACCTGGGAAGGAACTCATCCATTTCTTAACCGATTATGGTCGGATTGGGTATGTTGGATGGAAATGGGGTTCTTAAATGATTTTGGGAAGAAATCCTGAAATATGACCACCTGTGACGGAACTCAGCCACTTCTTAACCGACTTTAACCGATTACGATGGGATTGGGTATACTGGATGGAAATGAGATTCTTAATTGTTTTGGTAAGAAGTTTTGGAATAAGGTCACCTAGAACGGAACTCAGCCATTTCATAACTGATTATGATCGAATTTGGTATGTTGGATGGAAATGAGATTCTTAAATGATTTTGGGAAGGAACTTTGAAATATGGCCACCTAGGACGGAACTCAGCAATTTCTTAACCGATTATGATGGGATTTGGTATACTGGATGGAAAAGAGATTTTTAAATGTTTTTTGGAAAAGTTCTGGAATATGGCCACATGGATTAAGTTCGTGTATTGCTAGTACCTCAAACGTGTACATTTCCGCTTGGTTCGAAAGGTTCTGAAGATTTCATGGTCTTAGAAGGTATCATATTCCATGTTACCGTGAACAGTTTTCGAGGTCGTTGTTGATAAGAATACCATAAATTTATCCGAGTTCTTTGTGTAGGGTTGTAACGTAATTTTATGTAAGAGTATGAAGTTGGCCTGCCGCTCAACCTACCAATTCCATGAATGTGGGGCGTTCGAGTGGTACTGGTGATAGATGTTCAGAATTACCAGAAACTTGTTTGCATTACGAGCCGATTGCTTCAAGAAAAACGCCTGCTTAATACCGTGTTTCGTGGCCATATTCCAGAATTTCTTTAAAAAATCATTAAAGAATCCTATTTCCATACAACATGCTCGAGAAATTGGGAGCACTGAATTTGTTTTGCAAAAAGTTGCGGTTGTATTAAAAAAAATGGACAATATACATAGTATAAAAGGTTGTATTTGATTTCTAAAAAACAAAAAATCATATTCCAGAATTTCTTGGATTCTTTCTATTCCAATCATAATTGGTTAAAAAAAGGCTGAGTTCCTTCTCAGATGACCATATTCCAAAACTTCTTCCCAAAATCAACGAATCCTACTTCCATCCAGCATACTCAATCCCATTACAATAGGTTAAGAA
Source organism: Nephrotoma guestfalica (assembly GCA_963691935.1). Classification (NCBI taxonomy): domain Eukaryota; kingdom Metazoa; phylum Arthropoda; class Insecta; order Diptera; family Tipulidae; genus Nephrotoma; species Nephrotoma guestfalica. The sequence goes on from OY829915.1 coordinate 15,112,362, forward strand.
TTGGTCGAGTTCCGTCCCAGGTGACCATATTCAAGAATTTCTTCCCAAAATCATTTAAGAATCTCTCCCTCATCCCACATCCAACATACCCAATCCCGTCATAATCGGTTAAGCAATGGCTCAGTTCCGTCCCAGGTGGCCATATTCCAGAATTTCTTCCAAAAATCATTTGAGAATCCCATTTCCGACCAACATACCCAATCCGATCATAATTAGTTAGGAAACGGTTGAGTTCCTTCCCAGATAGCCATATTTCTGAACTTCTTACCAAAATCAATTAAGATTCTCATTTCCATCCAGCATACCCAATCCCATTACAATCTGTTAAGAATTGATCGTATTCCGTCCCAGGTGGCCCATTCCAGAATTTATTCCCAAAATTACTTAAGAATCCTACTCCCATCCAACCATAGTCGGTTAAAAAATGGCTGAGTTCCTTCCCAGGTGGCCATATTCAAAAATTTCTTCCAAAAATCATTTAAGAATCCCATTTCCATCCAACATACCCAATCCGATCATAATTGGTTAAAAAATGGATGAGTTCCTTCCTAGATGATCATATTCCAGAACTTCTTCCCAAAATCAACTAATATATCCAATCGCATTACAATCGGTTAAGAATTGATCGAGTTCCGTCCCAGGTGGCCATATTCCAGAATTGCTTCCCAAAATCATTTAAGTATCCCATTTCCATTCAACATATCCTATCCGATCATAATCGGTTAAGAAATGCCTGACTTCTGTCCCAGATTAAATTCGATCGAATCGATTAAATTAAAAAACATTTGGATTTAACGGACATTCGGATTTAACGGACACCCCAGTTAGTAATTTACGCATAAAAGGAATAGACATTTAAATCTTACTTTCCATTTCACATACTACACATGTGGCTAACACAGCCTCTTTTCAAATAATATTAGAATTTCACTCAAAAAAAAATAAGCGGTGTCAATCAGATTTTTAACCACATACGTATTTTCTTTTTATTCAAACGGATACTTTTAAACAAAATTCACACCGCATCAACGGATTAATATTTTGAGACATCCGAAAGGATACCTGTTCCTAAAAACATATAGTTATGGCGTAAAAACTGGCAAAATTCGTTTGGAATTAAGAAAATACTATTTTCGGTGTTGTTTTCTAATGATGTACATTTGTTTGATTTCCAAAGGCAACTAGCCTTTTAAGGCTATTTGAGAGAAATATAAATCGTTTTAATATCAAAATACAAATTGAGCTTTTACGCGTCAATGGTTACTTTCCTGATCCAACCTTCACTTCTATTCCTCATACTAAAATAATGAACTTCTCAAAGCCGCTTATCTTTCGTCTTTGCGCATATGTTCCGAAAGCGGGATCAGCTGTGGATCGGTGGATCACACAAAAGCATCAACAATCATATCAGGCTAGAGTTCAATAGTGAGCTCCCGGGACGTATTTGAACGACTCGATTTGGCTCTGCAATACTAAGCAGCAGACGTATTGTAAAATGTACTCACCAATTAGAGCACAAAGGGTCTGTGGCATGGGGTTTGTCGATACCAAAGCGTGGCAATGTGCAAAATCAAAACTCAATAGTTCAGGTGCGGGAAATTGGATCATTATGCTCGAGAATGTCGGTAACAAAGAAACAATAATTTGATGAATCAACTTGATTCCCGAAGAAGGCATCCTATAATCGAAAATGTAGTCCATAATTGAGAACTGAAAGACTTTATTCACAAGAGGAACGAATTTGCTCATCGAGTAGAGGAAAGTTCGTTGGTGGAGGTCTGACCGTAGCTTTCATTACAAATAAAAGTGCAGTAGTGTGTCTGGAAAGACATCGTATGGCAACTGAGCAGAAAAGAAGAGAGAATCGAATGGCTCGCAGCAGCCAGCGCAACGCATTCAATTTACGACGAAGAATGAACACATTTATAGCAGTAGAGAGAAACGACACGAGTGGTTGTGATAGAAAAAGAACAAGAATATGAAAACTATCTACGACGATATTATCATCAACCGAAACGATTGAAGTTTGAATCTTTCAGTAACATTTCATGGGGGGGAGAAATACTCGGTGAATACTTGACTAATACGTTGATCATCAAGAAAGGGAATACTGCCGAAAACTTAATGAATAAAATATTTTGAAATACGAGCGTGGACTAATAAGTATCCGTATTTAAAGAGAGATGACGTTGCTGTGGGAAACTAATATTACCATTCTACCTGGTGTACCACCATAAATGACGTCATGTGAAACTTCAGATTAATTCATATGTTATTTTGGATAGCGAAACGCGTGAAGAAATAAATGTAAAGCTTTATGTTGTTTATGACATATTGATTCAACAAATTTTAGCGTGGCCATTATCGAATCGTATGGAATGCCAATAAACATTTTACACAAAAAATGGGAATGAAAAAGATGTCGGCTCAATGGGTGCCACGGTCGCTCTTTCCTTCGAAGCAGTGTTTGAACCACGTTAACGGAACTTCGTAGAAGTGTTCTCGTCTAGTTGCCTGTTTGAGTTTTTGTCGAGAAACATCCGAATTTTTGTGTTAGTAAATGAATACAAGACGTTTAGTTCTTCGTTTGATTTTATAAAAGACGCACCAAACCTACCTGCGTCTGCAAAATAGTTTGGAATTATCTATAGGTAAGTGAAGTTGTGTTTTTGTTTATATTTGATACTTCAAGTAACTTTCTAATTATATAAATTATTTCTTATACCAATATAGCTAATTTCAACAGCGGGGTTAGAATGGACAAAAATAAACTATTAAAGTAGGAAATATAAGTAATTCAACGATTCCCAGTTTACAAATGGTAAAATTTAGTTAAAAATTAGAAAACAATGAAATACTAACATCCTCTTACATATATATTTTCAGAAATCAATGGACAAACTTTCCGGATGTTTTTTTATTTAATATTCAAAAAAAATCTTTCAAAAAGTGTGCGCTATGAGATTACAGTGAAAGTACATTTTGCGTAAAAGTATTTTTATCCAAAATGAGGCATTCAAAACTCTGAACGGTGATAGTTAATTAAACCGAATAATGATAAAAATGTATGTGATCCGGTGAAAATCATTGTATCCAAAAGTATTTTTTGGCGACAAAATACAACAAGTTCAAACGGAGTTAATTCATCAATATCCAATCGGTGGGATGCTATGTAACACCGAATCAGTGTTGTGTCAACCAACATATTTTCTAATCAATATGAATTCAAAACTCTCTGATTTGAAATTTTATTTTCTAACGACAGTAACATCTCGTCAAACTATTTAACTTTTAACACTTTTTTTCGTATAGGCGTACATCACACTCTCTCGACAAAATATTGTTATACAGATGGGGGTAGCCACAAATTACCAAAACTATATAACAAATCTTCTGGGCGTAACACTAATTACCATCTAATTCCATTGTCTATTGTTATTTAATTGCAGATATAATATATTTTATCCTCACGTGATGATAATTAATTTTTATGGTGCCATAATATTTAAGGGGTGTGAATAATAAATGTCTAATAATTAATCTAATTAATTTATCGATTACCACCAAAAATTAAACAATTTATTCGTTTAGGTCTCATTTGTCGGTTCTTGGTGTTTTATTATCATTGCTGTAATCTATAATATACGAGTAGTTACATTTATTTATTTGTTGGTTAGTATAAATAAATCAATGAACTACTTTAAACTACTTTGTTGGAGTAACCAATATCAAGTTTATGCTTTATCTGATATAAATCGCCTCCACTATAAATTTAATCGATTTACGTTATTTTAACAAATAATTTTCACGGTCAGCCAATACTAAACGTTCGCGTCGTGTTAAAATAGCAAATTTTCCACATGAAGATTTCATTTGACGTACAAATAATTTGCACTCTATAATTATTTATAAACCATCACAAATATAATATTGGTAAAATATGCAAACACAGTAAAATAAAATGTTGCGGAATTTTTATAGCTTTGGGTTGGGAAATGCACGATTACTATAGAAATATTAATAAAATGTTGGAAGGTAGGACGCATAAAAATTATTGATGAATTGCGCTTCATTTCAATATAACAAAAATGTTACGAATATTTTGTATCAGCGTAAAAATGGTAATTTCAAATCCCTATAGATATGAGAGATCATGTTTATTAATTAATTGGAATTTTAAATATTTTTTCGTAGAGTATTTTCTAATTGATTATTGACCTAGATAATCATCAAAATATAGATTTGCACTCGACTAGGTATATCAGGGAAACACTAGCTTTATTCCAAGTCAATTGAAAAACTTCTTTGCAAATCTCTCAAACACTTGTGGTTGAAATGTTTATATTTTAAATTGCAACAAAGTCAATGGCGCAGTGCTTATATGGAGGAAAAATCTAAACTAAATTTTGGATGAGTGAAAAGATTCAACACATTGCTCTGTTCTCACCCAAAAGAACAGTGTCATACAGATAACCAATGAATGTCTAGTTGCTGCTAGTTAAATTCAAAATTTAATATAATCAGTTATGTCTGTAGTTTTATACTGCGAAAAGCAAGCATTTACTAAATCCCGTTTTAAGATGAATCAAATTCCTAACATGATCTTACTAAGATACAAGGCAATACAATTATTATTTATTTTCAAAATTCTAAATGGAAACAGAGATGGGCGAGGTAGATTATTTTTGTGTTCCTGAAAATTTCATTTCGATACTTAATCACGTTAATTATGCGCTAGTATATGGATCGACTCCTACGATGACCTTAGCTCGGAGATGTCAGTCATTTGCTTCTACTCAACATTATAAAGCACGAGTTTGTGGCTTCTGTTACTCGAGGTACAAACAGATTATCTGCTGGTTTGGATACGCTTTCATCAACGTATATAAAATTTTAGTTGTAGTTAGTTCTTACATCAATAAAGCCTTGAGTTGTTTGGAATAGTTCTAGCGAATAATTTAGCGATCACAATAAAGAATGATTTTTGAGTGTCATAAGGTTTTTGAAATATTTTTAAACGTTGTTCATTTTGACGGTCCGATAACTCCATCAAAATGTGCACTGTTTATCGAACTTCTATTGAATGAAATTATATTTGGTAGGCATATCTCAGAAGATTTCCCTAAATATTTTGAGGGTAATTAGTTGTGGGTAGTTTCATCCAAAGCATTTCATGTACATACTACCATTCGATTATGTATAAGTTGTGGCGTAATGCAATCTTCTACTTTCAGAAGTAAATATATTAGTTTCAACTAGAATCGGACTGGAATGTGTTGAGATATATTCTTAAAAGCTTAGGAATTTCTTTTCGTACAAGTATGTACGGATAAATTATCATCGGCATAACGGTTTGACAATTAACTCTAAATATGCACATAACCATCATAACGATCCTGTTTTTGAAAAGAAATATAATGTTTTCTCTCACTGCTATTTGCGATCTGTCAATTTGGATTGCCAGGCTTGCGCACATCTATTTGCTGAAAAGAGCATCCATCAGCCACTCCAACGAAAGCGAAAATCTGTTAATTCTAAGTCACGAAATCAAAAGCGAGTACAAAGTAAATGGTGTAACTAGCGGCTTAAAAGTTCACTTAAAAGATGAACTCATTAAAGAATATATCGGCATTAAACTAGAGTTGGGTAATATTTTATATACCGCTTTAAATTGAAACAATTCGCTGGATTATTTCTCAGAAATATACTTAAAGGGCGGTCATCAATTGTTCCGGGCAAGAAATTAAATTCTCATTGGGTATAAGAAACGCGATTTGACGGCAATCATAATTAAATGTGTCATTATACCACGATCTGCATCATTTATTTTCATCAGCCAATTTAGTCTCATCCCAGGTTCACTGTACCTGTAAAATTAATTTACGAATTAAAGAAATATTTGTCAGTTCAGTGAACAAAATATTTATAGTTCAATTTAATTTGATATTTTTTTAAGTTTGATCAAATGCTAGTAGATGTCAGCCACATATATATGATTCGATTTTATTTTAATTTTTTTTAGAAAAACATGGTATTAGGAACGTTAATTTTAGACTAAATACAGTCAGAAGTTAACGTACCTGATAAAAAAATATTTCGACTAAATCACTGACTAAACTAATTTCATTTTAGTTCGTACCAGTTAATAATAGATGGCGTAAAACACAATACCGATACATTTAAACGTAACTCCCAAATTCACGACATCACGTAAAAATTAGTAGATGACGCATAAATGCCCATCTCTGAATGTGAACTAAATTGTTAAAAAATTATAAAGAAAACTTCCATTGGCGAATGAATTTTAAGAAATTTTGAAATAATTTGCAATTACATTTTCATCTGTGCAGTGTATAGTATTTGATACTCGGAAAACGATTCCTTTCCCCTCCTCTCGAAGGTAGAATATTCCCAATTTGCTATAAGTGCCATGTAGAGGATGTCCAACCCAGTAGCACCCAGGTTCACATCTTTAAGTTGTTTTGTTTGACAACCGATTTGACAGCGGACAATTGCAAAATGAATTTATAATGAATAGAATCACGCCAGAGCAACGCTTGTAAATTGTTGAATTTTTTTATCAAAATAATGGTTCTGTTCGCCAAACAATTCGTGCATTACGTCCATTTTACGGTCGTCATAATCGCCCATCAGATCGGGTAATTCGGCTAGCTATGGATCAAGATAATACGCATCCGATGGATAAAACCCAATATCAAGTAAGACAACAAACAGTCCGTACCGAACAAGCGATATATGCTGTACCGCGTAGCAGTGAAGAAAACACAAATCAATCAATTCGACATTGGGTTGGTTTCCGTGCTAACAAAATTGAATTTGTGCTGGAATTAAAGCCATCCGACCATCACACACACCGCTAATTCGGTCAGTAGGCTGAACTACAAGTTGATATTGATGTTTATTTTCCATACAAAATTTTGTTCAGCGATGAAGCTCTCTTTTGGTTGAATGGGTTAATAAACAGATAAAATCACTGTTTGGTGCGCTTTATGAGCCAACAAAATCATTTTTCCATGTGTCTTCAAAAACGATGATGGGCGGAATGTTAAAGTCAATGACGAACGGTATAGAGACATGATTTCTAACTCTTTGGTAGCCCAATTTGCTGGCATAAATCTTGCTGATATGTGGTTCCAACAGGACGGCGTAATTTGCGACACAGCGCGGGATACAATTAATTTACTCAACGAAACATTTGATGAAATACTAATTTCACGTAATGGTCCTGTTAATTGGCCACCGAGACTATTGAACACTTGGAAAAGACATTCGGCGAGTTATTATCGAGATACGGCGCGAATTGCTGCGAAGAATGATTGAAATTTGGTAAAAAAGAATTAATGGCATAAACTTATCTATCCAATAAAGCTAGTTTCACTGATATTCAAATTTTTTTTTGTTCTATTTACTACAGTCTTTATTTTTAATGCCTATTAGTGAAAAGAGACTGCGTCTTTTCAGCTATGCATGACAAATACCTTGAGTACTCCTAAAAATAGTTTTAGCGCGAAAGATACATTTTCTGAATGCAAGAAAGAATCGTGTATTTTAATTAAGAAGTATGAAATTTCTAATCCAACCAAATTGTAAAATGAATCCTAAACAATTAATATCATTAACAAAGGCGATAGAGTGGAAATTTGCAAGACAACAACCGCCCATACACGGAATAAAACTGGGCTCAAAATTTTTTTTTGAATATGCTCTATTCTACTTCTACATCTAAGATTTTTCAAAAATTAGTTTCTAAAAAATTTTACTTGCAGGAAATTTTCAAAATTATTAAATAGAAAAAGTGAAAATAAAGCATTAATTTTATCAAATATTAACATCCAAATATTAAAAATTGGTGATGTAAATTTTTTGCAAATAACTTGATTTCGTGCAAAATTATTACATGCGGGAAGTGAACATCAAGTGTTATTAGTACAAAATATTAACCACTAAAAATTCTAAAGTTGATAATTTATAATTTTAAAATTTTGTGGTAGAAGATTTACAACGAAACATCGAAAAATTCATTTGTGTAGTAGAATTAGCTGCAGGAAGTGTACATCAGGAGTTATCACTGTAATCATTAAATACTAAAAAATTAAAACTTTAAATTGTTTAAATTTTATGGTGTAAATCAACTAAGAAATCTTGATGAATTAAGTAAAAATTGGTTTAAGTAATATAATTTACATGCAGGAAGTGAAAATCAGATGTTAGTATTAATCAATATTAATCATAAAATATTTAAAAATCGATAATTTTAATTGATACTTGTTATCATACCTTTACGATTTTTTTAAACAGTGATTTGTGAAAGATTTATAAATTACATGCAGGGAGGGAAAATCAAATGTTAGTAGTATAAAAGTTTAACCCTACATGTTAAAATTAATAATTTCAATCCAAAAAATTTATTATTTAGTATATTTTATTAATTAGCAAGGAAACAGAAGAATTTACTAAAAAAAATTATTACGTGCAGGAAGAGCAACTCAAATCTCTGTACTTAAAATGTTGTACATTAAATATTTTAATATTGATATTTTGAATTGTTTATTTTATGGTAAAAATAGCAAAGAAACATTGACAAATTCTTTAAAACTTAGGTTGGGGAAAATTGTTACATGCAGAAAGTGAACATCAAGTGATAGTACTACAAAATAATATATATATAACAAATATATATAAATTCTCAAAAAGAATTTTTGTTTAAAAAATTACACGCAAGAAGTAAAAATAAGGTTGTATTACTACATAATATAAACTTTCAATTATTTAATCTTGCTAATTTGAATTTTTATTTGTATAATAAAAGTGATTCGGCCCCAGAAATGCATAGTTAATAAATAAAAAAAACATGTATTTTAATTTATTTCATTCTGCTTATTTATTTATTTCACTAATAAACAAAGTAAAATAATGAAGCGCAAAACCAGCGGTAAACTGAATTGTTTTTTATGGAATCCTTTTCTAATTCTCACAAAAATAAATGTCTCTTAAATTAGTACATGCAGGAAGTGAACATAGTTTTGAAAGATGATTATTGAATTGCAAAAATTGTATGTATTTTTTTGTAAAATAGTAATTGGAACAGATTCTGAAAAATGGATTCCTACAAATTGCACTTCAACCAATTATTATTTAATATTCAATTCTTACACCCTCGTTCGCTACAAGTATACCAGAGTATATTTACAATACAAATGTACTATTTACTATAACGTATTGGGATTAAATCTACCAGCAAAAATATACACATAAAATTGATTATGAGTATAAGAATAAAATATTTAAACTTAAATCACTGAGTTGAACATAGTCCTACTCAGTGCTTAAACTAAAAATATTAAGGCGAGCTAGAAAATTTTAAAAATGTTCTTGTAAGCCATGTTTTAATATTGGAGCACTATCCGGCGCCGAAGGGAAATTTCTACTGAAACTATAGCTATTTATTCACTGGTGTCACTCTATATGATAAAAATGAAAATATAAATTCATCCATAAAACAAACATTTAATGACCTGAAATATACCAATTAACATTTATTTTGGCATGACGTTATAAAGAATAAATCATCTTGTTGCGTTTTAAATTTTTATTGTAATATTAAGTTTCTAATGGTCTACAACTAGCCTTCAGCAACATTCGCTTTTGAGTACGACAGAAAGTGACAATTTGTTACTTCTCGGGGAAAGCGCGGAAACGCAAGTGGATAAAATTAACGTGGGAGATAGTGATATTGATGAAACATTGGACGAAGAATATACCGAACAACAGTCTGGAAAACAGCAACTTTTAGGTAGTAGCATAGAAATGATTATATCAAATGATCCTGGTTTCCGGCCTAATAAAATAATTTATATAGAAGCACATATTTTGATTGAAAAAGGACCACGGCAAGTTATGCATTTTAAATTTCCCAGCTCTGCAGGCGGGAGAAAATTTACTATAAATAAATATTTAAAAAAATTACAAAATGGGGAAGAACTATATCGAGAATGGCTTACCGTATAAAAATACGGTTTTACATTAAAAGTTGGATACTGTTAAAATAATCATTGAAAACTGACACAACAGTTTGTCCTATTCACCAAAGGAGTATACACACTGAAAGAAAACATTGGTATGCAGTAATAGAAAGAATAATTTTTATAATTCAATATCTATCTAGACAGTGCCTTTGCTCTTAGGAGTTCGACCAACCAGTTATGCACGGCCAACAATGGTAATTTTCTTAAGGCGGTAAAGATGATAGCCCGATTTGATCCCATTATGCTGGACCATATTCAAAGAGCACAAAAATAAGATTCTTTAATATTAGACTGTACTCCTGATGCTGGCCTATAGAGCAAATGGCAATTACTATTCGTTTTGTAGTATTAGATAAAAAAAACAGTAGATGTGCGAGAACATTTTCTATCATTTTGTCCAATTTCAAATACAACAGGTGAATGGTAAAATGAATTTATTTTAAAGAAATTAACGGTCTTAATTTAAATATTTATGACATGCGTGGATAGGGATATGACAATGGAACAAACATGCGAGGCAAGCCTAATTGCTGCAAAAAAAGATCCTGAATATATATCCAAGGGCATTCTTTGTACCGTGTTCGGCACATACTTTAAACATGGTTGTTAACGATTCTGCAAGCATATTGCATAGAACAGTTTCATTTTTAAATGTGGTACAGGAACTATATGTGTTTTTCTCTGAATCAACAAAAAGATGGGCTATAATAGAAAAATATTTATCTGGTTTAAGCTTGAAACCTCTAAGTAACACCAGGTGGTCTAGCAGAATCGACTCAATTAAATCTTTGCGATATCAAATTACTGAAGTTTATGACGCTCTACTAGAAATGTCAAATGACAAGACACACCATTTCAAAGTTTCTCACGTATAGCACACTGTTTACTCTCAGAATTGGGAAATTATGAATTTTTATGTTCTGTGGTAATTTGGCACAATATTCTGTATAAAATTCATACTATTTGTAAAATGATGCAAAACCCAAAGTCAAATATACAGACTAGCATCTAATCCCGGAATAATTTATTAGAATATTTTACTACAAATCGCAGTGATGAAGGATTTGCGAAAGTATTCATTGTTGCTAATGAACTCGCCAGTGAGTTGGAAGTAGAGCCTAATTTTCCTTCAATTGAAAGTAGAAGATGTCGCAGAATTCCGAAAAATTCGATTATGAAAGCAGAGATGAGCCAATTTTAGATCCAACAACAAAATATAAAACTAATTTTTATTTTTGCATATTGAATCAAACTATATCCTCGACTACGGAAAGAGTTCAAATACTTAACGAGTATAACAATAAGTGAAGACAAAAAAATGAAGTTTTTATATTAAAATTATGGTCTGAAATAGATTCTCATAATTGGCATAATGCGATTGGTATTATTTATTTAATGTGATTGAAAATTTTCGATTAGTATACAGGAAAACATTTTTTTGGCGGGCGGCTAAATCTCACCTGGCACACAGGCGGCCGAGAAGTTAGGCGTGGCCCTGACTGCTACATAAAACTAAACACTAAATATTTAAAATTTAATGGTTTCAATTGTTCAAATTTGACGATAACTATTTATCAATGAAACCTTATGATGTAAAAAAAACAGGTTAAATTATTACCTGCACGAAGTGAAAAACAGATTTTGTATTACAAAATATTAACTATAAAATAATTAGAAATCGTAAAACTACGAATTTTTTAAATATGCAAAAGTATGAACAAAGATATTTTAAGGAATTATCGAAATATTAATATTAAAATGTTACATGCAGGAAGTGAAAAGGAAGTGTTATTTAATGTTACGCTTTATTTTTTTTAAAATTGATAGTGTTATGTTGAAAAATTAACAAAATATCCTTTGAATTTTACAAAATGGGTTTAAAGAAAATAATTACTAGCACGAAGTGAAAATCAAATGAATATCAATCATAAAAAATTTATTTATATTTCACTTGTGTATAATTATGACATGCAGGAAGGGTAAATGAAATGTTATTATTATAAAACATTTTGTTAAAATTTTATGGTAAAGCTAACAATGGGGGGGAGGAACAATTATTACATCGAGCAAGTTAAAATCTATTTTGATTACTACATAATACTAATACCAAATTTAATAATCGATAATGTTCGTGTCACCCATCACACCTATCATTTTCTGTCTCGTTGTAGCTATATTTGAATCGTTTACGAAAAATAGTTAACTTTATAATCGTAATTCTCTCCAGAACGCTTTATGACACTATGGAAATGAATGCTAAATAGTTTTGTAACTCCAAAGTAAAGTCATACGCGATATAATTCATTCATAATTCTTTCATTCACATAAAATAGACAGTCTCCCTAGATATTAAATAATGAAACACCAAACAAAAAGATTTTATCTGACATTTATTTGATATTAAAACTTCCGGTTGGTCAATTTCATTCTATTGTTCAAATTTGACGATAACTATTTATCAATGAAACTTTACGATGTAAAAAACATGATAATTACCTGCACGTAGTGAAAAACATTATTAACCATAAAACAATTAGGAATCGTAAAAATATCAATTTTTAAAATATGCAAAAATATCAACAAAGATATCCTGAGGAATTATCGAAATGTGATTAATATTAAAATGTTAAAACATTCTTTGAATTTTACAAAATTGGTTTAAAGAAAATAATTACTAGCAGGAAGTGAAAATCAAATGAATATCAATCATAAAGAATTTATTTATATTTGACTTGTGTATAATTATCTCTTGCAGGAAGGGAAAATGAAATTTTAGTATTATAAAACATATTGTTAAAATTGTATGGTAAAAGCTAACAATCAAACCTCCAACCAATTTAAATGCAAGATAATATTTTGGGAAAAATTATTACATTACATTATAAAAAACTTCCGGTTGGTCAATTCCCGCAAAATTCAAGTTAGTTTATGTTGATGGTTGTGTGTGTACTTTACTCGTTGTCGATTTTACGCTAAAATTCTAAAAACCGAAAAAAGATTATTTTGAAAAGAAATTTTTCCTTCAAATAGGGCGACCGAATTTTGTTAAAAAAAACTATGTTTTATCAAAATCTTCATTCCGCTTTAAAAATTGAAGTAAATTCATTTTGTTGCAAAGTTACGTTTTATAGGTCCAAACATTTCCTCGAAATTGGCTTAAAGGTATTCCGATTTGCGAAAAAATCTTAAGTATGATGTTCTATTTTCATAAGTTAACTTGTGTCGGCTGTAGTGAGACCGAATGTTGGTGCACAAATGTTTTTTGGATAAATCCTTATTTCCGCTTGAATTTTGAAAAGATCAACCTCTAGTCACACCTTTTTTTTAGCAAAGTAATTTACTTTAAAAGAGGTGGTAAACTAAATTTTAACCGATTTAGCTATTTGTATCCAAATTTTTTAATCAATAAAAGAGTAAAGTGATTTAATCACAGTTACTTATAAAAAAAGTTGTGAATGTGAAATTATTTTGGAAACCGTTTATACAAGTCGTGCATATTGCTCTAATCATTATTCCCCATTTCTTTAAATAAATATTTTATCTAAAAATAAAAAATAATATTTTTATTTAATTTGTCTGCTTGTTATAAATTTTCCACGAAAATATTAATGAATAATATTCTTGGAAGATAACCCGTATCTAAAAACGCTTTAATTGTTAAAGTGATTTTTAATTCCTTATTTATTATATAGACTCTTCCAATCTGTGTACTTAAATTATACAAAATTTACTAACTATGTTGTAATATACATAAACATACCAACATTTTATAGAAAAAATGTTATGATCTGAATTCTCCATAAATTTTTACAACAATAAAATTATGTAGGTGTAATAAAAATCCTTACCTACAATAAAAGCCAAAATCGGTAACAGTCTGAAACGTGTTAAGTAATATTATGTTTTATGTTGCGGTTGTAAATGGTAATATAATGTACACATTTAATTATTTGTTTGCGCGCACAGGTTTTATCTAATGTACGTGATTGTGAATAATTAATGTGTGTATAATGACAATGAAGTGTATAAATTTTAATACATCGGGGTTGTTATCAAAAATCCTGAAAATACACTCAACCAAAAAAATACTCAACCAATTCCTTCAAATCAATGTACAAATTATTCATCCGGATACAACAATAAATTTCTAACAAGCAAATCGTTAAATAATATAATATTGTAGTGTTTTGTATACGGTAATTATGGTAATTTTTATTTTAATATTAATTAAATTGAAATTTTATGAGAAATTAGGATTACAATATATTTCGACTAATTGCGCTTAATATGCTGTGTAATTGTTGAAAAATAGTGGTTGGTTCTTAATATTATTAAATTGTTGCTGGTTTTGCTCTAAATGGAAATTTAATTCTAAATTACGCATAATTATTATTTTTATTTTTGTAAGAAGGAAAATTCTAATGTTCCTAATTAAGAAATTTGACGATGGGGATTGTAATTTAATTATATAATTACAACCAGCAATTTATTTAATTTGCCTTAAAATTGTATCTGTTTCAGTTAAATGTTGTCTAGTGTCAATTTTGAAAAATAATTGTAAAGGATCTCTAAAATATAGGAAGGAGAATATCAGCATTCAGCATGTTTTAGGGATTCATACCCAAGACAAAAATTAGTTAGGTCCTCTTTAAATTTGCTATTTAAATCTGCATTCAATAAAATATTGCGAAATCTACTACATCCAGATCAGGGTAATCTAACATGCAAAATAATAAAATACTAAACCTAAATCAAGAGCTACCAGTAACTCACATCAGGTAATCCATTCGTGTAAAACAACATCATACAATTCAGCTACAGAGCCAGAATTTGTTAAGCCTGAAGGTATTGATTTACTGTTTGGTTCAAAAATCTACCATCAGCTTCTTGCAGGGGATCAAAATCAACTTGCAGAAAATTTACCTTTGCTACAGAACACTTTATTAGACTTGGCAAGGTATCGAATTCTCTAAATTCAAATTATTTTAGGAATTTCTCACAATCATATAAGTCATTGTCGTCACTTCACTCAATTTACTACGCGAGGCCATAAAGTGTACTTTATCATCAAAATTCCATTTTCATCATGTGCGACGCAGCTTGGTGATTGAAAAGGTCTCGCTATTCGCCTATTCCTAAGGCTAGAACAACGTCTCCATAAGAATGTCACCAGAGTTATTAGGCAGTTACAGAAAATTTATTGAAGAATACCAAATAGGCCATAAGAAATCTGCCAATTCAGAAATCATCAACCAACCGAACTGTTAATTACCACACCATTATGTGACCAACCCATTTTTTAACGTAATTACGAGTGGTAGGTTCAGTGGTTCAAAGCTACTTCGCCTCAAGTCGCGCGTAGCTCCACTGCAAAGAACAACATTTTCCCCTCTTACTGTGCATCTTACTCAGCTAGGGCATAAAATACTGCATAACTTAATTTTTAATGTTAATAATTAGAATGTCTAATGGCCAGATTCAACCACTACTCTACACTCGATAACATCGTGCCTAAGTGAAAAATTTTATAAAATTTTTTTAAATTCACCGATCATAATCCAGCTGGTCTGATTTCCTGAGGAGTGGTTCCACACAAATTCGTTTATTCCGATCAATGGGTTCGGGGGATTACATTTATGTTAATGGAACCGTTATTTAGACTGACATTGGATGAGAATCCCCACTGTCTGATAATACGTACGAAATGAAGAAACCGACAAAAGTCACAGACATATCAACTAAATCGCCCAATATCTTAACAGGTATAAAGATTTACATCGACATACAAAAACTGCGACGACTCAAATCATTCAGGTTGGAGACCACCTTCGACATATAGCACTGCACATCAAAACATCCGGTTGTGTTATCAAATAAGCACCAATTTACAATAACTTTAATTATCTTTTAGCACAGGAAATTACTGCATGCCGGTTCTCGAGCATTATCAGCTGCCATTCACCGGTCCTATTGGCCACTAGTTCCTACCTTACTACTGTCTGCAAGAAGATTGTCGGAAAATGCAAAGAATGTTTTCGGGCACGACCAACTCCGATGTCATAATTGTGTAACTGAATCGTCACTATTCTACATAGTGGGGGTGAACTTCTCTGGACCATTCTGTTTTCAAGACTTATTTATGCTTGTTCATCTGCTTTTTGACAAAAGTTCATCAAGAATTGGCCTCTGACCTTAGATTGCAAGTTTTTATGGGCTGTTAATAAACACTCCTTAGCCATTTGAGAACTCTGTAAGCGTGTTTACTCTGACAACAACATTAATTTTGTGGGGATCAATTAAGAGCTGCATGAGCTTGATGTCTAAGTTGACTAAAGATTAACACGTGGGTACTGTGAGTTCCGGCAAAATTTGTGATATACAGTGTTCATCGTTCATCGGAATAATGACAACCATCGAATTACTTACCACAATACGCTATCCACCCAAAACCTGGAACTACGAATGGAGATTCGTAAAGTAAATTGATACAGGGCGAACTATACGATAATTAAATTCCAACGTTATTTGCAAAATTATACCACTACCACGAATACACAGCAACGAAGTAGAAAGTTGGGTTTTTTGGTATCGTGGCCGACAAACAAAAATATAATACGGTTTTAGCAGCTATCGACCCGTCAATGCTAATACAGTTGAGCGTAACTCAATGCTCATTGCTGAGAGCCAGCAGCGGCCAGTCAACCGATTATTATACGAAAAGTAATTGGGTGACATAAAACGTAGTCAATATTTTCATGAAATGCAACGAGAAGCCAAGAATTCAATCAGTGACTCAGCCCGTGACTACTGCCCTCGTATTAGTTAAAAAATTAATAAAATAGCCGATGCTGTTGCAATTCAATCAAGCCCGATAACGAAACGAAGCAAGAATAACTACAATAGACGGGTAATTAGGAATAACGACTCGAAGTAACTCATATTGACGATTGTCCGTATATCAACAACAATTCGGCTAACAATCATTAAAATACCAAAGCCCTTGTCTTTATCAGAAACAAACTATACAATGTGAAGTAATCAGTCTGAATGAACCACGTCGACCGTTCATACGAGTTCAGCTAAAACTTTAAATTCTCGTGTCTACTTATAACGTCTGGCCATATAGTGGATACAAATCAGCTAAAGTTCCTCATCGGATGCAGATGTATTCGTATAGTACCAACAACACCGAGTAAAAAAAATCCAATCATGTATAAACTCAATGCAGCAAATGTAACGATGATAAACGTTTATGGCAACAAACGATTTAAGCTATAGATTCACGACGACATTTCGAGTGTGAACTTTTTACCGCTGACGTCAAAACTTCGATCATTGGAGCAAATTTTATACGCAAGTTGGACACCTGTTCATTGATTTAAAAAATCGGCCCTTTCGTAGATAATATAACTGAATTATCGACAAGTTGTGATTCTTTGAATCATTCTTTTGAGGAAAACTTTTAATTAACAATCAAGTTGTGCTGTACTATTGAACGAATTTGCAGACATTCCAAAAATGTCTTCTTCATTGACAGACATCATATATATTGCATAGAAACAACGAGACACCATCGTTCGCTCGATCATAAAGATTAGAGCTAAAAAAGTTAGCCGCTGCAAAAGAATTCGAATTTTTAGAGAAATGGGTGTTTGCGGTCCATCGACCAGTAACGGAACAAGCCCTTTACACATTGTAAGAAAATCCGATGAAACATGGCGTCCATGTGAAGACACCGCACTTTAATTGCTCAAACGGTGCATTAATAGAAGCGCATATAGCCATATGAAGCATGAGATGGTTTAAATTGTTTTTTTCGTACTTAGATGATATTTAAATTACATCCGAAAAACGTGCCAAGCGCTAGAGACACCAACAATTATTATTCGGATTGATTCTTAATCAATGTGGCTAAGTGTGGAATAGCCGTAGAAGAACTACAATATTTTTGGACAATTTGAAAAATGGTATTTTCCCAGCAAGGTAGAGGCCATTAGAAAACTTTCTTAGCCTGTTTTGGGAAAGAAACTAAAAACCTTCTGGGCGGTGTTAAATTATTATCAAAAATGTATATACCGAATGCATTAGATACTCGAATGGCACTTCATTTGATGATAAAAGAGAATGTTAAAAACGACCGAGCAATATTGATCTGGTAGCAAAGGAAACATTCAAAATTGCAAAACTCAACTTTTATTAGTCACATAACTTGCTTTTCCGAGAAAGAATGCAGAATTCGCGATTCATGTATATGCATCAAACTTCCCTGTAAGAGAACGAGCTAGTTGACCGATACCCAAGAAAAATGCAGTACGTATGGAAAAAAAAGTAAGGCAAATTTAGGATCATAAACCGCTTGGGTTTGCATATCAACAAAAGTTAGGTAAAGCCGCGCCCAGATGAATCCGACTTTGGGAGCCAATTTACAACCGGTATTCCACATATCAACAAGAAAGAGAATATAACAGCGGACTTTCTATCAAGGATCCAACAAATCAAGTCATTTGATGAGATAAATTCTGCATGGAACAAGAAATCGACGAATTATTCAACAAAATCCGTCAAGATAATTCAATCTCTCAAATTTTAAAAAAAATCCCTATTACAGGTTTGAGATCATATGTGAGATAAATCGTCTCCGTAAATCCGTATATAACACGGAAACTTCGTTAACAAGTGAAAGCATCGACTCTCAGCTTTCACAGATAGGCATAAAAGCCACTATTATACTTCTAACCGAACGATATGTGGGGCCAAACGTAAGAAAACATATTATAAATTTCGTGTGAAGTTGTGTATCGTGCCAAACCTGTAAGGTACATCTTCTTACAAAAAATGCATAAACAAACACATTAAATATAATTCAATATCAATCCCAATTTGAACAGATTTAAATCCGAACTCAGTAATTATATAAAGATAACCAGTTCTCATTAGCCTTTTGTGTGGTATTATCGGCCATGTTTATTTTGACAACAACAACAATGATTAACAACAACAAAATTTTGGCTATCATTTAAACAAAATTCAATATCAACCCCAATTTGAACAGATTTAAATCCGAATTCAGTAATTATATATAGATATCCAGTTCTCATTAGACTTTTGTGTGCTATTATCGGCCACGTTTATTTTGACAACAACAACAATGATTGACAACAACAAAATTTTGGCTATCATTTAAATATAATTCAATATCAATCCCAATTTGATCAGATTTAAATCCGAATTCAGTAATTATATATAGATATCCAGTTCTCATTAGCCTTTTATGTGCTATTATCGGCCATGTTTATTTTGACAACAACAACAATGATTGACAACAACAAAATTTTGGCTATCATTTAAATATAATTCAATATCAATCCCAATTTGATCAGATTTAAATCCGAATTCAGTAATTATATATAGATATCCAGTTCTCATTAGCCTTTTATGTGCTATTATCGGCCACGTTTATTTTGACAACAACAACAATGATTGACAACAACAAAATTTTGACTATCGTTTAAACATAATTCAATATCAACCCCAATTTGAACACATTTAAATCCGAATTCAGTAATAATATATAGATATCCAGTTCTCATTAGCCTTTTATGTGCTATTATCGGCCATGTTTATTTTGACAACAACAACAATGATTGACAACAACAAAATTTTGGCTATGATTTAAATATAATTCAATATCAATCCCAATTTGAACACATTTAAATCCGAATTCAGTAATTATATAAAGATTTCGAGTTCTCATTAGCGTTTTATGGAGTATTATCGGCCATGTTTATTTTGACAACAACAACAATGATTGACAACAACAAAATTTTGGCTATCATATAAACATAATTCAATATCAATCGCAATTTGAACAGATTTAAATCCGAACTCAGTAATTATATAAAGATAACCAGTTCTCATTAGCCTTTTATGGGGTATTATCGGCCATGTTTATTTTGACAACAACAACAATGATTGACAACAACAAAATTTTGGCTATCGTTTAAACATAATTCAATATCAACCCCAATTTGAACACATTTAAATCCGAATTCAGTAATTATATATAGATATCCAGTTCTCATTAGCCTTTTATGTGCTATTATCGGCCACGTTTATTTTGACAACAACAACAATGATTGACAACAACAAAATTTTGGCTATCATTTAAATATAATTCAATATCAATCCCAATTTGATCAGATTTAAATCCGAATTCAGTAATTATATATAGATATCCAGTTCTCATTAGCCTTTTATGTGCTATTATCGGCCATGTTTATTTTGACAATAACAACAATGATTGACAACAACAAAATTTTGGCTATCATTTAAATATAATTCAATATCAATCCAAATTTGATCAGATTTAAATCCGAATTCAGTAATTATATATAGAAATCCAGTTCTCATTAGCCTTTTATGTGCTATTATCGGCCACGTTTA
Organism: Nephrotoma guestfalica; assembly: GCA_963691935.1. Classification (NCBI taxonomy): domain Eukaryota; kingdom Metazoa; phylum Arthropoda; class Insecta; order Diptera; family Tipulidae; genus Nephrotoma; species Nephrotoma guestfalica. The sequence goes on from OY829915.1 coordinate 15,132,851, forward strand.
TTTTGACAACAACAACAATGATTGACAACAACAAAATTTTGACTATCGTTTAAACATAATTCAATATCAACCCCAATTTGAACACATTTAAATCCGAATTCAGTAATAATATATAGATATCCAGTTCTCATTAGCCTTTTATGTGCTATTATCGGCCATGTTTATTTTGACAACAACAACAATGATTGACAACAACAAAATTTTGGCTATGATTTAAATATAATTCAATATCAATCCCAATTTGAACACATTTAAATCCGAATTCAGTAATTATATAAAGATTTCGAGTTCTCATTAGCGTTTTATGGAGTATTATCGGCCATGTTTATTTTGACAACAACAACAATGATTGACAACAACAAAATTTTGGCTATGATTTAAATATAATTCAATATCAACCACCAATTTGAACACATTTAAATCCGAACTCAGTAATTATATATAGATTTCGAGTTCTCATTAGCCTTTTATGTGCTATTATCGGCCACGTTTATTTTGACAACAACAACAATGATTGACAACAACAAAATTTTGGCTATGATTTAAATATAATTCAATATCAACCCCAATTTGAACACATTTAAATCCGAACTCAGTAATTATATATAGATTTCGAGTTCTCATTAGCCTTTTATGTGCTATTATCGGCCATGTTTATTTTGACAACAACAACAATGATTGACAACAACAAAATGTTGACTATCATTTACACATAATTCAATATCAATCCCAATTTGAACACATTTAAATCCGAACTCAGTAATTATATATAGATAACCAGTTCTCATTAGCCCTTTATGTGCTATTATCGGCCATGTTTATTTTGACCACAACAACAATGATTGACAACAACTAAATTTTGGCTATCATATAAACATAATTCAATATCAATCGCAATTTGAACAGATTTAAATCCGAACTCAGTAATTATATAAAGATAACCAGTTCTCATTAGCCTTTTATGTGCTATTATCGGCCATGTTTATTTTGACAACAACAACAATGATTGACAACAACAAAATGTTGGCTATCGTTTAAACATAATTCAATATCAACCCCAATTTGAACAGATTTAAATCCGAATTCAGTAATAATATATAGATATCCAGTTCTCATTAGCCTTTTATGTGCTATTATCGGCCATGTTTATTTTGACAACAACAACAATGATTGACAACAACAAAATTTTGGCTATCATTTAAATATAATTCTATATCAATCCCAATTTGAACAGATTTAGATCCGAATTCAGTAATTATATATAGATATCCAGTTCTCATTAGCCTTTTATGTGCTATTATCGGTCATGTTTATTTTGACAACAACAACAATGATTGACAAAATAAAATTTTGGCTATGATTTAAATATAATTCAATATCAACCGCAATTTGAACAGATCTAAATCCGAATTCGGTAATTATATATAGATTGCGAGTTCTCATTAGCCTTTTGTGTGTTATTATCGGCCATGTTTATTTTGACAACAACAACAATGATTGATAAAAATAAAATTAATAATCACAACAATTTGTTTTAAATAACTGTCTTCTTAATTTTTGGATGAGATGATCAAAGTGATAATTGCTAACAAAAAATCAAAACAGTTTTATTGTTCTATAAATAAATATTTTGACAGTGTTTAATTATTAATTATATTTATAGTTGCGCAACTAACGATTACTTTAAATGGCAGTTCATCACAGAGATTAATTATTTCTGCACATCCCGATTTAACCTATTGAACCACATTTGTTTGCATAATTTCCGCTTAAGTTTGTTATTGACGTTCCAAGTCTAAATATATATGGGAGCGATGATTTATCGTAAACAGGTGGTTTAAATAAAATTTTCATTAAACGTGATTTAAACCGTATGTTTAAATACGTATATAACATCAATTAAGGTTGGTTCCCGGATTTGATGCAACAAACAAAAAATAAATCAAAATAATTTATGGGAATTGCTTTTAAGAATTAATTTTTAATTACAACGTATACTTGCCCGTACTTATTCTCAATTGCTACAGAGATGAACGTTTGTGTATATTTTTCATCTCAAACAAATTTAATTTCATATTACGCTACACACAGGTTTTTTATGGCAGATGATTTTTGATTCCTAGAAATTGTACGTATCTTTTTGCCAAATAATCGTAGTGTAGTGGTTAAAAGTCACACAATTTCTGAGAAATTTAGTGAAAAAAATAAGTTCATTAACTGACGGTTAGAGAGGGCGCACTATTATTCATCATACTTACCAGAGTTTAAATTATAAAAAAAAATTCATCAAATCTAATCATCTTTGACGTACATTTATGATCTAACTATAAATAACTATAACCACAAAACCCATAACTAATGTGCTGCTTAATTATAAAATACACACATAAAGAGAGATATGACAGCATCAATAATAATATTCATCACGTAATGATCTGTAATGTAGTGTTACATTTAATTAATGACGTAACCATATTCTCATATGTGAGTAAATATTTCGCACACGTTGAAACAAATTTAATTCATAATATATTCTTGTTATAGTTGTAATTATAATATAAATAAATATTACAGTATTAATTTTTGTATTTGCCTTAATTAAAATGTATGCCAACTAAAAATAGTTTAATTTATGTGTGTTCGCATCTCTAAAATTAAGTTTGTTATACACAGACGAAATTATTTTTGCTTCTTTCAATCACAAAAATATTGTTTTGTTGGTTTCGTCTTGAACGCAAGAAAAGCGTTGATTGGGTGTATGGAGAGGATGTTGCTGTCTTTATTTTTTCATCTGCGCTTCTTGTTGATCTAATTAGACGGGCAGGCCCTATATGTATAAACATAAATATATTATTTATGTAATGTAGGATATGTATGCGAAAATTACGAGAATTTCAGAAAAAAATTAAGACAAATTTTGGTTTATGTTAAAGGGGATGTCGTCTTTAATATGTTGCGGTGTATGACAAATTCGTTGATGTAGGAAAAATATTAAATTTATTTTTAAATGTTTTCACGAAAATTCGTTGAATGGTGCTGTGTGTAGTGCACTGTTACAAAATTATTTTGAGTTTTTATGACAAACGTGAATATATCTCAAGTTGGGAAAACCAATTGGTTTTATGTGTAACCAGTTTGCACCTTCCGAGAAAACAAACTGCTTTTGAATTGAACTAAAATATTCTAAGCGAATGTCAATTTAAAATAATTATTAATTGCATTGCATTGAATTAATAATTTTTTTTTTTTGAATTTTGAGAATTTAGTGAATTTAAATTTTTACCACCAAGCAACTGCAAAAATGTTTCATTGTCCGTGTTGACAATACTAATCAATAACATACAATATTAATATGTTTTTTACGTAAATATTAAAAAAATTTAAAAAACGGTTCCTAGTGGCGAGCACTTTAACTAAAACGAAAAATTCAATTGCGATGCATCCGTATTTTTGGGGGATATAAATTGTCCCATCTTTACATGCATGGTTTCGAATTAAATCACATTCAATTGCAGTATAATTTAAGAATATGATACGTTTAAAAATCGATCAACCCGTTCAGGAGGCTAGAACATTGGCATTCATTACCAGTGTTTTGAATATACGTAAGATTTAGAAATTTCTACAATTTGATCTAAAGTGGACTGTTAACATAAGTAGAATATGCGTAGACAACAAATTATTATTTCAAGCATGATGTTTATATCCAAGGCAAACCTTTGGCGGGATGTATTGGGTTCGAATATCGGTAGGGGAAGAATGCAAAAGAGATTTGTATCATCTGATTACGATCGTATGTCGAAGTACGTAATTCATGGGACGACCCATCTTCCACGTCAGTACAATAGGCTGACATAGAGAAATGCAATGTGCAGATGGTTCAACGTGAATCAGACCTATAACCATAATCAAAAGCCACTAAAAGCGAGCTGAAAATGAGTTTTGAGTTCTTTGGCCCAGAAAAAATAGAATTAAACGAATTATTACGGAAGAGATACTAGAACGAAGTTATAGAACCCAAATTGTTAAATTTTACCTTTGTCTTAATCACAATATTTAAAGATAGTTGTCTTGATTATTAGATAATTCCAAATATATTTTTCGAATTTTATGATACCCAATAAAATGTTACTCGCCCTATATTTAGTCAACCCCAGCTCATATTTTATTGATTAGACCAAATGGTTTTTAATCACCACAAATATTTTCAGAATTTATCTATGAACCCATTCGCAGGTAAACGTGGCTGCTGCATGTTTTAAACTTCTTTGATCCGCTCAGGCGTACTTATGGTTCTTGGGTAGTTGAACCTTAAATTTTTCAACCCCAGAATTTATTTCATTATTTATTTTCCGCATGATTAAATCGACAACTCATTACACTTCGTCTATTCGAACAGGTGTACTAAATATTCACGGGTGGCTCAATCTTGATGATTGGTAATTGTCTGGCTTACCTAATGCAATAAGTTCTGCGGTTGATATGTTAAAGGTTGAACCACCCGAGAACTACTAGTACATCTGGAAGAATTAAATAATTGTAATAATTTGTAGATACGGCCATACGAAAACCACGATTATTTTCGAATGAGTCATAGACAAATCTGAAAATGCTTATGAAGATTTGTAACAGTCTGACTTACCTAATAAAATAAGTTGTAGGGTTGACAAATTAAAGGTTCAACCACCCGAGAACCAACCCAACTTCTGAAAATATTTTTGGTATGCTATGTGCGATTTTTTTTAGAAAAATTTTGTGTTTTTACGCGATTTTGTGTGAAATTTTTTTGTGTTTTTCGCGTATCTTTGATTGACCTACTTTGATTTGGTCACAACCCACTGACGTATTATAATCAAAACTATCAGTTAATATTTAAATTTTATTCTCGTCGGTGTGATATAATATTTGCAAGCTTGGTGGAACTTATAACTTAGTCCTATCGGGAACAAAAATTTATGTCCATTTGAAATGTTAATACCTACATTACTAAAAAAAATTAAAAACTGACTTCAATCGGCAAATTCCTGATGACATAGACCTGAAGTTACAAAAATTAGAGCTACCTTTCAATTGTGTGAATTTGTGAGAATTTACTTAATGAGCTTTCACATATTACTGGAATGTGCTTAGTCTAAATTCTAGTGTAAATTCCTACTTATAATTTCTTGTACGTAGCAAAAAATGGAGAGGTCATTTTGTTGCAGCCACGATTTTTAAAGCGAAAAATTAAACTTCCCTGATTTTTTGGACAAACTGTATTGTATAATCAAGACTTTAGTCGGGTTTAAATTCTTTGAAAACCATCGAAGACAACCCTTGCCAATAATTTAGTTTTTAAATTAATGAATCTTCTAATCCTTTGTCGTTTTTAGTAACTACTACATCATAGTAAAAATTGAAAGAGCTCACATGGAAGCTGCCACTTACTGTACATAAATTTCCACCAAATTTCGTACCTTCAAAATATGAAGTTTTCCGAGTATTCAATCCTCCTGAACTATAGAAATGTCGAATTTTGACGTAATAATTTCCGGAAAATTAATACAACAAAAAAACAAAGCCAATAATTGCCGTGTTTCATGACACCCATTGATCTGGATCAGGTCAAATTTTATGTATACCTGATCCAAATTTTGGTTTAGATAACAAATTTTCAATTTTAATATTGTAAGCGTCTTTGTACTGTTTCACGAAATATGAACCTAATCGGATCAGATCAAACATCAACACTGCTAATATAATAGTTATGGGGATCACAATCGTGACATGTTGGAACAATTTATTACGCAGGATTAGGATTAATATGTTATGCCGAGCATAAGATCCAACAAGACGGTGTCACATTACACATAGCCCATGCTACGATACAGACTTGGTAAAAGGCATTCTTACCGGCTGAATCATGTAATAATGTGGTTTTCTCGACCGATCAACCAGCACCGAATATATTTTGAGCAGTTCTAGGTCAATATAAAGCAACCATAATCTCGGTATAAAAAGACAATATTAAGAAAGGTTTTTTTTGAAATGACACCGTAAATCTGCGAGAACAAAAAAATTTACTAGAATATCAAATGTCGAGACTGGAAATTTGAAAGGTAGATACGGGAAATATTTTTCGGTAGTTTTGTTTCGAACTTCCGCCAGGATCCCAAAAATATAATATTTCATTTCGTTTTACTTAAGATATGTCATACTTACTATACGCTGATGCTCCTGAAGTCGATACTTCTATCTAGCAGTTTAGTGATAAATGAGGTTTAGAGTTTCCGAATGACAAAATAATAAAACTTAATTGGTATTTAATATTTCACTACTGTACGTTTTTTAATTTATTGTGAATTATTACAACTAAATACAATTCATCTAGTAAATTTTATTTATTATTTTAGTCACTTGTGAATGAGAAGAGGCCCATTGGCCAGCTCCATTTATAGGTTATTTAATGAAGTATTCTTTGCACTGGTCTCTTTAATCCATTAAATCAATTGGTATCGTTCTTTGCAATCGCCTGCATTTGAAGTTTCCAACATACCACGACGCTCTTCATTTACGTGTTGATAAATACGTTGCCCATGAATTACTGCAAGTTTTTTATTTCTTCTTGAACCGTCTGGATATTTAGGTCCCTATTAAGGTCATTATTCCTAATGTACCACGGAGCGTTAACTATACCAAGTAGCACTTTGTTTTGTAAAGTTTGTATTATTTTGGTGTTGGTTTTCTTTGTACAGCCCATACAGCCTTTAGCATCTGTTGATATAATAGCAATTTATTTTCGGTTGACGATTAAGAATTTTTTCCGAGTGGCCAATATATTTTTCGATATTTGGTATTAAGTTAAGCTTTTTTGACGTGCTCATTTCAACTGAGCCTGGTATCTTAGGTCATCCCTTGATATTTAGCCTTAATTTCATACAGAATCTGCTGACCGTTAATGATTACAGGTTTGTAGCTGACTTTTAGATTAGTAAAATTCACATGCGTGAATTGCATGTGCAAAAATGTTGCAACGGTAAATCTCTGGTGTAGAGCAGGTAGATAATAGGTCCCAAAACTCCAGGGGGACTCCTGCCAAAATCTTAGTTCGGAGTATTTTTCTTCATATTTCACCCTATGTAGTTTGAAGAGTAAACCACTGTGCAACACCTTACCGAAGGCCTCCGCTAATGTATTCTCAATGACATCTGTAAGCCTATGAACCTGCTCAATAGTTGAGTGTTTGTCTCTGAAATCAAACTGATATTTTGGATTAAGTTTTTTTTATTCCATGGTTCTTTTAAACCTTTTGAGCAACAGCCTCTCAAACAATTTCGCTAGTATTGGTAGAAGTGAAATTGGCCGGTAAGATTTTCTATTATTCAGTGTCTTTTCAATCAATTTTAAATTTTTTTAAATAACTTAATTATATTCAGACAAAAGATTTAAAAGCTTTTGAACCTTAAATACCATACCAACCAATGACCCATCCAGCATCCGTTAGAAAACAATGGGAAACCTGGAATATTTTAAATTTTCATATTCCAGAATCACGGTGTTCAAGTTTTTACATTGTAATCCATTTCTATACTAATAAGTAATATGCAAATGGAATAGGATTTTCCCAGAGAGTTAATTGAATTAAAAATAATATTTTGATGCCGCACAATAATAATTTATATTCGGTCGTTAGTATTACGAATCACGTACCATTAATTAGAATAAATTATATTCATTGATATACTTGTACGACACTTTTTGTTTATATAAAAACTACATATGATGTGGTGATACGTATGTATGGCAGAGAGAACGCAAGAGCGAGAACAAAATTAAAATTCTGTTTATTTTGAATGTTTAATTATATTTTGATGACTAAATTTTTTAACGTAAATTGATTTATTTTCATGCGTTTAATTACATCGCGTTCTATAAATAAACTCGTATATTCATTCACTTGATGAATTCATTGTGTTGTTGGATAGGTATCTACGTATATGCATAGGTATTATATGTACATATGGTTTGTGATGTTTATTTGTACGTGAAAACTGAATAGCGCGCGGTATTATTATGATGTCGCCGCGCGGATAATTGATCAAGATTCATGAGTAATTTACCTATACAAAATACGATTTTGTCTTGTTTTTGATTTGATATTTTGTGGTTTGAAGTAAAAAAAATATTATTAGTTAACGTCATAAAGAGGTGATCATTTTAAAGTAGTTGTACCCATAACTATATGAATTATTATAGTTATAAGTCTTGATTGGAAACCGCAACGAATTAGCATGGAAAAAGGATTTTGACGTGAGTTTTCGAATTGCGCTGAATTTTAATATGTTTGAAAAGGTGAAAGCCACCCACAGTACGACGTGTTCCCTTTCCATTCTCCCAACACAGTGTAGTTAAAACGATCGGACCGTAAAAAGATTTTAATAATGTAAACTATTCGGAAATGTAAGCCTCCGTACCCCATAATGATTTGGTAAATTTATTCAAATTTCAACTTTCAGGTTAGTAGAGGGGGTATCGCATAATGAGATTTAAGACACAACAATAATAAGGATGAATAAGTCAAATCCAAGTTAAGTTTTGAGTGCTGTTGCTACATATATGGCATACATGATCATATTGCCAGAATCATTACATACAGATGGAGAGAGATCAGATAAATATAATTGCTGTGGATTAATCTAATTTGGCATAAATTTATTTAGTAAACATAAACATGATATGCAGCATAATAAAAACAGTATAAAAATTCTTTAAGTATAAAGATAAAACGAAGTTTATTGCAGTCGATAATATATTGATCGATAAAGCATAAGAAGGACGCGAATACCAATTGAATGTTCAAAATGAAAGCTATTTAATTTGAGATGCATATAAAATCAATTGTAACTCAACTACGACAGTCGAGAAGCTACGGAAGCCCACCACTCGATTTAAAAACTGCAACCTCGAGAGAAGAAGCATACTACAAATGGATTTAGATTAACGATATATATTCGAAATAACCATAACTATACGTGCATCATGCATTTGGTAACATATCGATTTAAATGATCCATGTGTGGTCTAAACTGTCCAAGCGAGATTTTTCAAAAATTGATGAATAGCCTTACTGGATAATTATTCTGGTGTCTATCAATAACATTTTTCCCCGGTTGAAGATTTAAAATAATTAAATAATAGCGTTTTATCCTAAACGAAAGGAAATACAAATTCAGAAAACCGGGTTTACGATTTATGAATCATTTGGTACTGAGGGAAACTTCGTGAACCAGCAGGTTCACATACAATGAACTCACCTAAAAAAATAACTACCCCAGATAGTAATTCTGTGAGCAAAAACTACCCTCCTTGTAAATTAGCCCTGCCGATTCTGGGAGGACCTTATGTTCCAAAGTAAATTGAAAATCAACAGGTCTCCTGAGAGAACTATAAGTCAATCTTTATTAGACCTCTACAAAGTGCCAGAACAACAAACGGGTGTATCAACATTACCAATATAGGGAAAAAAACACTTCGCTCAAGTCCGATTCTCCCAAAACTGAAAAAGAACAGAAACTAAAACAACCAACAAAGTGTTATTATTTGCAATTTACAACGGCAAATTGACGAAATTAGTGAAAATTATTTGTGGAGGCTCTTTTGTTTTTTCACAAACAAGAGAATAAACAAGAAAGACCCTTTAGAGCTATGGAACGAAACGTGCACCATATTTGAAATTCAGAAAAAACACAGAAATAATTAAGGATGAATCAATTTCAAAAAACTTTAAAAATAACCAAGTAATTAAATAAAATTGGCTGGTCAGAATAGAGACTTTTAAATATATTTATTTTATCATTTAGCTGTCAACCAGACATAAATAAAAATTTCGGGGAATAACTAACGTTTTTGGCTGCAAAGTGGAAATAGACCCACAAAGAAAATATAAACTTCCGTAATTCAAAATAGGCCAAGCGTATTAGCACTCAATACTTCAACCAACAAGATGAACTTATGAAGTGAGCAGATTGCGGAAAAGCTCATCGCGCTAGCTTTAGAGGACGTATGCTGCAAACTAAACCTGAAACCAATTAAGAGCTGAAGAGGTGACGTATGCCGGTATGTTATAACGTACAAATAAATTGTGGAAGAAAAATAGAAAAATGGACGCAGGATACTAACAATTCTGTTATGGATGAAATGCTAATGGTCTGCTAAAACACGAACAAGAACTACAAACAGTCCCCGAAGTAGAAAACAAATATGTATATGCCTTTTCTCATAGAAACTCAATTTAATGTGTATTCCCACAATAAATTTAAGAGGGTATCGTGTGTATTATACCATCCACCCATGCAACTCTATCAGAGGAGGAAGTGCAGTTACTATCAAAGAAAATTTACACAAAGGAAAAATGAGAAAAAGAAAACGCTTGTTACAATTGCAGATTCTAAATAATAAAAGCTAAACTATTCTAGTGGCAGGTTTATACTGCCCAGGACATTATTTCGAGTCCTTTAAGCGCTTGGGCAAGAGGCTCATAAAAAGTGGCAACCTCAATTTGTGCCATGAAGACAAAAAACTGGCATTACCATTTTTAAACAATGATCAACTGGACATGAAAGTTTCTTCTGGTCACATACACACAAAAATCGGATGGGGAAAGTGTACTTCATCGGAAGTAACAAAAAGGATGAAACGAAAACTATCCTTAAAGCTTAAAAAAGGTTTAACCTAACTCAACAATTGCTGCCTATTCACTCTGGAAAGCAACTAAACAGTTACAAAGCCCAACAATGCAGCTTCATGCTGTAAGGAAAGTGGATGGGATTTGGCAAGAAAATTCTAAAGATTTGCTGAGTATTTTGAACATATATTTAAATCTCATGACCGTCTTGCAGAAATGTTCGATCAAAATACAATAAAGAAACTTGAAGGTACTACACAAACATCCCCAAGTGAAATAGTAAACGAATTTAAGAACAATAACAAATCGAATAAAGCACCAGGTTTCGATTTAATATCTGGAAGAAACTTAAAGAAACTTCCAAGGAAGCCTTAAGTAAAAAATAGTTCATAGCATTAATGCGATATTCAGGTTGAAATTCGTACCAAAAATATTGAAAATGTCTAAAGTAATTATGATTCTCAAATCAGGGAACCTCCTCACATAGTAACATTATATAGACAAATATCCTTACCACCAACAATATCTAAATTATTTGAAAAGGTCCTCGACAGAAATAATCTTATTCCAAATTATCAGTTTGGCTTCCAAAATGAGCAATTATTTATTGGAATATAGAATAAGCAATGTGATTGAAAGAGCATTAGAACAGGATAAGGTCTGCCCCGTGTTATTCTTTGATGCCGCGTAAGCCTTTAACGTAGTCTGGCATGAAGGTCTGACCTATAAACTAAAATTGTTTCTTCCTCAGCAGTAAAGTCAATTATTGAAATCTTACATAAAAGTAAGATACTTCAGGGTTAAGCAAGATAACGAAAGTTAGAGAAACAAACGCAGCAAGGACGTGTTATTGGTCCCGCCTCTTAACCATAACTTATATTATTTGTAATTTTAGCGAAAAGCTGACAACTGAGTAGCAAAATAAAACAACGCGAAATTGAAAAAATGGCACTCGATATGAAAATAATGTTTACAATTTCGGCATGTGAGCTACAGAAGAATCAAAAGCTGAAAATCATCAAATTTGTTTAGTTGCCTTTACGAACATTTATAATAAAGGGAATAGGAGGACGCGTTGCAGAGACAAATTTTACAAATTGCGTTTGTACAAATTTCTGTGCCGCACGGAAACAGCATAAAATTAATTCTGAAAATGGAAGGAAATGAGATTATCGCCCCCTCAATCATCAGAAGTCTCCGCCGTTCAGCAGCCTTAGAAACCGGGCTAGGCTTCAATGGCCTAATCAAAAATCACATGATTATGTAACCTAATCAGAGTTTTTGAACCGTTTTGGGATTGTTGATGAAAAACGGATGAGTCACTATATGGCAGAGATCAAGAAACGATAAAAACAATACGTGAAGGTGGAAGTGCTCCCAATTCATATTGACTATCTGAATTAGTGGATCCATTTAATGCTGCAACCTAAGCTAAACGACCACACTCCGGCTCACAAAGCAAATAAATCAATAACCAAGCTGACCGCAATTGGCTATGAATTGTTTCTATTCTCCAGATTCAGCTTGCTATTCTCCAGATTTGACACCCTCCGAATATTATCTATGCTCAAGTTTGAAGAGTTGGTAGATGGTCGAAAATTTAACACAACTGAAGATGTTGTTGTGTCCTATTTTGATGATTTGAGCAGTAAATACTATAAAAATTTTATCGGGATATTAAAACTATTAATGGAAATAATGTTGAAAGGTAAATGTAATTTTTATCCGAAAAATACTGTTTTGTTACGCAGGCACGAGACATTTCAAACAGTCTGGTATTTAAATCAACTCACTTAAACCAAGTCTACATAACGTAAGACAATTAGAAAAATTATGTTGCCGTTGGAGTAATAAAGCATAGTATTTCAGAAATAGTAATCACTACGAAGTGTTTTATGTAACAAAGTGTGAAATATTCTACTACTATAGTTCCTCGCTTTATTGTTGTTCATTCATTAGTCTACTGATGAGGTTTTAGAGCCTAAACTTTTAAAATATGATCTTTAAAGAAAAATGATTATTGCGGAAGCTGACCAGTTGCACCATTTACAACTCCTGTTTAAAATTAGCCAGAGGCAATTAAATATTTAGCTCCAAGCCAGAGATTCAAAGGCTAGTGATGGGTTTTTGTTGCAGATCAAAACTAAACACCATATAAAATTTACAACACTTAAAACTACGAAGAGTTACCATACTACGGTAAAACGAGGCTGCAAAATAGAGATGGGCGTGATGCGACCATCATTGAAACTTTTACTTTTATTAAAATATATTATACCTGTGAGACATTTCTAAATCTCCAGGTCATGAATCTGGTAATAGGTAATCAGTAATATTTAAAGAATTATGAAATTTTGGTTCTAGGTGAGGTTACCAAGACGTTGGAAGCTTGGTTTCGAACTAGTGAAACTTGAATTTTATAATTTAAAAAATTCGGTCGTCTCATCAGACACATTGCAGTGACCAAACTACAAAAATATTGAAAAATCTTTGCACTTACGTATAAAGTATAATCACAATGCCTTAGCAAGAATGCAAAAACCCCTTCGTAACCTCGAATTTTATTGTATTTAACGCATACATGCGATTTCTATATGAAATTTGGGTTGTTCTGTACCCAGAATAACTCAAATTTCATTTAGAAATCGCATGTATGCGTAAGTGCGAAGCATTTTCAATATTTTTGTTTTGGTCACTGCAGTCTGATGAGACGGCCGAATTTTTTAAATTAAAAAGTTCAAGTTGCATTAATTCGAAGCCAAGCTTCCAACGTCTTGGCCACCTCATCTAGATTTAAAAAACTGTTCACCATCCCTTCTTACGCATTTTGCGACTGCTTCTTCGCCTAGTAATACTGTCTAATTTTATTAGGTGAAACTCAACACGGTGCAAAATATCGTATCGGGAAAACACTTTTTAAATAAAATTACTTTTTTTCTAACAATTGCTCAATTTGGGAATTGCAGAATGGTTTAAAGATAATTATATAATTCTGAACCTAAAAAAGGCTCAGCCGATTGATATAAATAAACGATATTGATAAGTTTTAACGACCAAATATCAGTTTTTATAGTGAAACCATTTTTTTTGTGGGATATGTAAAAGATTTGGGAGGTTTTCGCTTATCAAGGTTTAGTGTATTAAGCCTGCGTTAATACCCTAGTGAAAAAATCGTCAATTCATACCAAAAAAATATACTTTGGCTTATGCTTTAAAATATGACATTTAAAATAAGAAATAGATGTTCCTATAAGAATTTTGAATTTCTTAAAAATTAAAGATAAAACTAAACCAACCAGTGTAATGAAAAAAATAAATTTTAACTCGACTCGTGTCGCAGTTTTATGCGTATAGACACAAACCCAAAAGTTCGAGTTCGCACCAAATTAAACTGTTCAAATTTAGCATCAAAATATAAAATATTCTCTGACTAAATACATAGGGCCCCCAATTTTAAACCTTACACAACTAACGCTAGCTTGAGGAAGGTGCGGATCACTATTCCGCGTGATAATTTTATAGACGTTATAAAAAATCTGTCATGTAAGCCCCATCAGCCTCTCATGAGAAAATAGGGAAGCAAATTTTGAAGTCATGAGAGGAGCACTCCTACTTTTCATGCTAGCATTCTACAATCAAGAAAAAATCGAAAATATTTATAATAGTAAGGCTATCCTGAACCTTATACCTTCCTCAGTTAAAATAGAAACACCAACAAATGTCACTCGACTAATACCTCAATGTAAAAACTGCCAAGATTATAATCATACACAAAAGTATTGCCATCGTGAAGCCAGATATGTTACATGTGCAGAAAACACGCTGGAAACGACTGCACGGTTTCCCGCAATACAACACCAAAGTATATCAACTGAAAAGGCCAGCATCCAGCCAACTACAGAGGATGTGAAGTAGCAGTACAACTACAGAAAATGAGAAATAAATCACGCAAACCAGTTATTCACCTATTGTACAAGATATGTACAATATACACAAAAAACCACAGAGCCTAAATCGTCAACTCCTAATCTGAACATACAAAGAGGGAGAGTAAATGAGAATGTTACTTATGCACAAATAGTTCAGCAAACAGAGCAGAAACGGTTAAAAGTGGATCTCGTTTTACAGGACATACTGAGAAATCTAGAGAACCTCAACAGAAGACTTATCTTGCAGGAAATGAGTCTGCAGAACACAATAGAAGAAATGAAATCACAACCTAGTTTTAATAAAAGATTAGAAGAAAACCTTGATCGAGTGTATCAAAATATAAATTATATAAAATCGAATTATAAACAAAATAAATGAATAAAACAATACGAATTGTAACCCGAAATACAAATGGCCTATTGCATCACATTCAAGAACAGAAAACCGTTTCTACAAAACTTCATTCTGTAAAAAAAAGGATATAATTGCTATAATGCATTACATCCAGAGAACAAAGCTAGCGGTGGATCAGCTATTCTCATAAAAGACCATATAAAATATAACGAAGAATTTGAAGTCGGGAAACTCTCCATGCAAGTCACAATAATCAAATACAATTAAACAATATTAAAACTTGTAGTATCTCAGCAATATACTGCCAAAATTCTCAAACAAGTGGATTATACTAATCTTCACAAAACACAAGAAAGTGGCTTCCTAACTGGAGGTGACTATAATGCAAAAAATATATATTGGAAACCACGGTTAACGACTGTTAAATGAAAAAAAACTGTTCGAAGCAGGCAACAACTAAAATGCGAGTTTCACTCAGGCGGGATACCAACCTATTGGCCTACGGATATCAGTAAAACTCCAGATCTTATAGACTTCTTTCTTGCAAGAGGGATTTCAGATAATTATATCCATGCAGAGAACAGTGAAAGTGTATCGTCAGATCATTTACCAGTTATTATGATACTTAGCCAAACAATGATTATGAAAGAGAGCAACCCGAAATTAACGAGCAACCAAAACCAATTGGGATCTCTTCCAAACACATTTAACAGAAATAATTAGTCTGCAGAACCCAATACAGGGACCTGTCCAAATAGAAGACTAACTAGAAAAGCACTCCTAAGTAAGGAAATGAAGCGAAATGCTGGCTTTCCAGAGGAAGTGAGAGAACTTTTTAAAAATAAAAAAAGCACGGAATAAATGGCAAAAACATCGTAACTCGGAAAGTAGGAGGGTATTTAACCTTTTGTGCAACAAAATAAAATACCTAATAAATGACATTAAAAACCAGTCAGTTAATAAATACCTCAGCACTCTAACTAGGCAAAAAGATACTGATTATTCATTATGGAAAGCAACTAAGAATCTTAAAAGACCCAAACTTCAGGTCCCTCCAATTAAAAGTAAAGAAAATTGGGCTCGAAATGCTAAACAAAACACAGATTTGTTTCCAAACCATCTTGAAGAAACCCCAAACAAACGAAAGAGGAAAATATCACCCTGATAAATAAACAGGATGAAATGAAATTACACCTGTAACATTGAAAGAACCAAAATGGGAAATCAAGAATAACCTGAATGCGTACAAGGATCCAGGATATGATCTTATAACGGATCAGATAATAAAAGTGTTACCGTAGAAAATTTTGAGGAAACTAGTATATATAGAAGTAATTGTGATACTTAAGCCGAACAAACCTCCGAATGATAAAGCTTCATCCGAGTATAGGCCAATTTCTCTGCTACCAACATTATCAAAACTATTTGAAAAGGTTCTTCTTTAAAAACTAAAACCAATTATCGAAGAAAGGAATCTTATCCCCCCATACATCAGTTTGGATTTAGGGGAAAAAATTCTACGATAGAACAAGTACATCGAATTACTGATGCAATCGAGAAATCACTAGAAAGCAAACAAATTTGCTCCACTATATTCCTTGATGTAGAGCAAGCATTCGACAAAGTATAGTACCAGAGCAATTTTTTCAAATTCTAAAATCATACATATAAGAGAGGCACTTCCGAGTAAAGTATGATGAAGAATGAATACTCCCAACTAAAAGGTCGTTTATCTCCCATATTCAAGAGATATTCCATTACAGAAACAACTATGGCGACTTTTGCCGATGACACGGCAATACTTCCAACATCAATCACTCCACTAGTAAATTACAGAAGACTACTAACCTGATATGTAATTGGACACAGAAATGGCGAATTAAATTAAATGAAGCAAAATCAATCCAAGTGAACTTTGCAAATCTAAAAGTTAATCATATACCAATAAAGATAAATTCGATAGTAGTACCGCATGCAAACACTGCTAAATATCTCGGCATGACCTTAGATGGAAGGAACACACAAAAGAAAGAGAGAAGAACATAAAATGTAGAAAAATGCAATGGCTCTTAGGGAGACAATCTGAACTAGCGATCCATAACAAACTGCTGTTATACAAACAAATCCTGAAACCTGTATGGACATATGGTAGCCAACTCTGGGGTTGTGCCAAGGAGACAAATATCAAAATAATACAAACAGTTCAAAATAAAATCCTGCAATGCATTGTTAATGCACCGTGGTGCATTCGAAACGACAACCTCCATCGAGATCAAAGATCAAGCTTGTCGCGGATGAAATCAAGCATCATGCAACAAAACACCTACAACGTCTGCACCAGCATGCAATTCTGGACAAACGCTGTATGCTGACTACAACACCAACAAAAAGACTGCTCGCTTATCGCTTACTGACCTCCTGCAGTAGACTTACTGAGGCGAAAAATCTGAGGAGTAACACGTAACTGGGGATATTCACTTGATTACGCCAACTAATCAAATACTTTATTATGTTAATATAAATTACTAAATGGGTACCAGACTCAGTCGTAACATAAATAAATAAAAAAATAAAATAAAAAAAATAAAAAAAAATGTAAGCCCAATCCTCCATTTGATTTTATATCGTAATACCCTATAGAACCCATTGTGTATTCAACGTGTGCTGTTAAGCCAAAACTGTGTATGCTTTATTCAATTATTAAACAATTACACGCGACTAATAAGAAACACAAATCAATTTCAATTTCGCGCTGTTATTTTTCAAATCGAGCTTGCACCAAAGCGGTTCAGCATTAAAATCTTGCTTCCCGGTAATTTATATATGATATCAAAAAGGTTGTTTTCGTTGATTCTATCTAAACATAACGACTTTTTCATTACGACAAATCACGTCTTTTTGGATTGTCGTACACATTTATAAGTCGCATGTAGTGTCGTCGTCTGCAATTTATATTAAATAAACTTCTTACCTTAACATATAGCTTACGAGTATATTTTCAGTTGAATGTGCAGAATAAGGTTCAAATTATTTGGATTATAACCAAAAATTAAACATAATTTATGTTTTTTTATAGAACCGTTACGTAACCTTGCTATTTTAAAATGTAAGTTTATTTGAATCAAAACTCCGCATAATAACGTAATATTAATAAATTATTCATTGATTTAACATTTTCATTATTAAAATGTCATGTTTAACGATAATAATTTCATTTTATCTAATAAAATCGTATTATTTTCTCTCTATACCTATATAAGTCTATTGTATAGACATGTAGAACGACATCCTTGTGTTTATCATATTGCTTATAAATAATAAATTTATTCAGCTACCTAATTCGTTCAAGAATATATTGTATCTTTATGAATCATATTTTCGATGATGAACAGAATATAGATTATAATCTATTCCGTCAAGACTTAATTAAGTATTTATAATTTATAATATCGAATTGTTATGTTAACATATTTTTCTATGAATAAAGCAGTTCTTGAGGTAGCCTGTTATACAAAACGAGTAATTGCTATTTAAAAATGTATTATTTTGAAAGGTCTTGTTGCAGAAGCGCAATTTTATGTAGGCATATTCTAAGAAATAAATAATTTCATTTAATATGGTATGGATATATATATATATATATATATATATATATATATATATATATATATATATATATATATATATATATATATATATATATAAATATATATATATATATATATATAAATATATATATATATATAAATATATATATATATATATATATATATATATATATATATATATATATATATATATATATATATATATATATATATATATATATATATATATATGTATATATATATATATATATAAGTATATATATATATATATATATATATATATATATATATATATATACTTATATATATATATATGTATATATACATATATATATATATATATATATATATATATATATATATATATATATATATATATATATATATATGTATATATACAGTGCCTGGCCATATTAGTATGAATGTTTCAATTATATTTAATTTTTGGGTTTATCGATTCTTAAAACGCCATCTATGACTGAAAATAAAAAGCAATTATGTTTTATTTCATAGATGGCGACATACCACTTTCATGTTTCACATTTTGACATTTAAAGTGCATCTATACGGTTGGTATCCCTGGGGGAACTCCTGAAAACACTTTTTGTAGATCAGATTCATGTGATGTATTATGACATCAGCTGCAGGTTAATTTAAGTTAAAGTGATTAAGGTATTATTAATTTGGGATTATAATTGTTGGTAAGTTGAATAAAACTCCTAAAATATTTAATAAAACATCAATTACTCATGAGGGAGCATTTTGATATTGTTTGTAGAAATGGCTAAAAGCAGAGCGCTGTCTGAAGAAAAACGGACCGAAATTGTAACCTTACTGAAATATTCCGGCAATTCTCAATTAAAAATAGCCAAAATTGACAATGTTTCGTAATAGCCGTATAATTGTTGAAATTTGTACGGCAAATAGAAATATGTCTAATGCAATACTGAGTAAGGAAGTCAGAAGCGTGGGTATTACAATTTCTAGCCGTACATTGAAGCGACGATTAAATGAAGAGGGATACGCATGCTATCGTCCAGCGAAAAAGCCCGTCTCACACCAGCTATGGTATCAAAAAGGTATGAATGGGCCAAACGACACCGAAATTGGTCTGAACGTGACTGGGAACAGGTACTTGTAATCTTACCATATTTAAAATAATTGAATTTGCTAAAAATATCCTCAATATCAGGTATGCTTTTCGGATGAATCCGAATTTCAAATTTTGATGGATAAATCATCGTTTGTACGGCGTAAAACGGGTGAGCGATACCATATGGACTGCGTCACAAAGTCCGTAAAACATCCAACTTCAGTCATGGTATGGTCAGTTATCAGCGGTAAGGGTACGGGATGGCTATACATTGTAGAAGGCACCATGAAACAGGCCCAGTACCAAAAAGTATTACAGAATAGGCTTTTGCCACAAGTGGAAGAATGGTTCCCGAATAACCAGAAATTTATTTTTATGCACGACTCGGCTCCTTGCCATAAGGCTAGAAGCATCACAAAGTTTCTAAGCCATTAAAATATTGAGGTTTTGCAATGGCCGGGTAATTAACCAATATATATATATATATATATATATATATATATATATATATATATATGTATATATATATATATATATATATATATATATATATATATATATATATATAATTTGTGATGAACTAGTTTCTAGGAAAACGCTTTCTAGGGTGGCTGAGACCAAATGTTACTGACTTCACTCTGCTGTCATTTGTGTAGTTGTCATTTTCGTGCGTCAATTTAATGACAGATTGCAGTTTGGTCACTTGTTTACATGTGGTCAACAAATAATTGTTCTAAATTAATATCTTCTTAAAAAAATCGTAATGGAATTCAAACGTAATAGTGTAATTGCACTGTATTTGGGTGGAAATTCACAAACAGCAATAGTTCGTCAGCTGCAGCATTTGAATGTGAATAAAATGTTTGTGTATCGAACCATAACTCGATACAACGAAACTGGTAGCATCGCTAAACGCAACAGAGGCGGTCCTAAAAAGACAGCAACATCAAAAGAAATGATACGAAATGTGAAGAAACGAAATCCTCGTCAAAGTGCCAATCAATTAGCCGCACGTCTACATGTTTCACGATACAGCATTCAAACCATATTGAAAAATGAACTACACTTGAAGCCCTACAAGATACAAAAAGTTCCAGATCTTACTGAGGCACACAAAAAAGTTAGGCTTCAAAGAACACGAGCATTGAAGGCCTTGGCCGAACGTGATGAGATTCCAAAAATTGTCTTTTCTGATGAGAAAATTTTCACCATTCAACAGTATGTGAATAAACAAAATGATCGTGTTTAGTTAAAGCACAAGTCCAACGATAATTTGGACACAAGAGTTGCCATGCGCAAGGAATCACCAGCTTATGTTATGGTTTGGGCTGCAGTGACTGCAGATGGACCCACTCCTCTGGTTTTCATCGAACATGGAGTCAAGGTAAACCAAGAGGTGTACCGCCAAAAGATCCTAAACGATGCTTTGCTACCTTGGGCACGTAAACACTTTGGTACGAACCGTTGGACATTCCAACAGGACTCGGCACCGTCACACAAATCTCGAGCGGCACAGCAATTTTTACAAAATTGCGTTCCGCGGCTAATTTCGTCGAAAGAATGGTCACCATATTCACCAGACTTGAATCCCATGGATTTCTCCATACGGTCCATTTTGGAGATTAAGGTGTCCACTAAAAAATACGAAAGTGTTGATGCATTGAAGTCAGCTCTTGTTCGAGAATGAAATAAAATTCCGCAAGCTCACGTTCGGTCAGCATGCAATGCTTTCTATGGTAGACTGAATCAAATAATCAGAGCCAAAGGAGGTCATATCGAGCATTAACATGTTTTTCATAAAATGTAATATGTTTTCAACATATTCCACGAAATTCAATAAAAAATAATCAAAATTAAAAAAATTACAGCGTTTTCATTTGGTAACACTTGGTCTCAGCCACCCTGTAAATTGGAGATTAGTTCTTACTAGTCGTTGATAGATGTCTCTATTAGTGATAAATCAAAATATATTTTCTATTCAGCTATAAACTGCAACATTAGTTCAGATTTATCAACGTACAATTAGAAAGGTTTTGGATATTTATAATTAATTCAGAAAATTTTACGTAAAAATGAGGAGCGGTTTGTTTTGTGTCATCTATAAACCGCGGTATGAACTAACAATCTAATAAAATAGTCGGAAATTGATTCAACATCAAAATCGACGGTGGGACACACGGTTTTGGCATTTTAAAGGTCGCCTAGTTAACGCCACATAATATGCAAGGTGATATTTATTTATTTTGTTTTTTATTTTTGTTTTGAAATACCCCGTCAGATGTCAGTTACTTTGCGTTAAAAGACAAATAAACATTAATTTTGGACTAAATTGACGTTTTCTTAACATAACCACGTAATATAAAAAATATATTTATATACATTCAGAAGTCTGAAAGAACTACCCATTTGGTCCAGACATTTCTGGATTGGTGCTGGAAAATTACAAATTTACAGAAATTCATGATAATTCTTAGTACCCAAGTGGTAGAATGATTCAATTAATTATTTCTACCAGTAATCCCTATGATACCGTAATGAGACAAACGGAATACGTATATTTATAATTTTGGCATACATGTAATCAATACCAAAACAGCTTATGTACATGTGGGATGAAACCGAAGGGGGTAGGGTAGCTCAGAAAATCGTAGCTTGCATTATAAAGCATTTAAAAGCCAATGTGCCATCTGATTGTAAGCACATATCAATGTACTGCGATGCCTGTAGAAGGCATAGAAATAGAAACATAAAGCTCAGCCTTTTACTCCTAAAATTTATAGGCTCAATAGCTACAAATGCCGATATTATTGATATCAAAGTTATGGCCTCTGGGCACTCATTTTTACCAAACGACGCCGATTTTGGTGTTTTTGAAAATCGGAGCAAAAACACCAGGTTATTTACTCCCCCATAAAACCACCAACTTATACAGTGTTACAAGTGCAGAGAAGTGAATTTGTATCGACAACAATTCTCGAAAAGAATATTACCAACAGAAAAAAGTCTTTTGATGGTCATCAATTTGCATGTCTTAACATTAAGTGGCTCCGGTTTGAGCGAAAGTCACCAGTTTCCATAAAATTTAAAGAAACGCTCAGTGGTGATGTTGAAGTTTGTGAAATTAATTTGAGGAAAGGCAAGGCAGGAAAATCTGTTAAGTCACTCCAGATGTTGGGACAGATTGAACTATATCCAATGCGTCGTCCAGTAACTATAGAAAAAAAGGACATGATGGATTTGATCAAGTAAATACCCCCCTGCCAAATTCAGTATTGACTACACAACAGGCACCATTACTGGATAATGATGAAGGTCATATTGGAAATAACAATGAGGCTAATGATAAGATTTTATATGACACAAACTAACTTTGAAAACCTATTAAAAAAAATTCTTAAAATGTATAAATTTTTAATTTTGTTTTTTAAAATTTGATTTTTTTGTTTTGAAGGCAAAATTGAAAAAAAAGTTCAGAGCAAAAACGAACCAAGTCACAAATTTTCTCTCCACTTCATTATTCCACACTAACCATAAGTCTTGCGCCAAAAAATTGTTTGCACTGGTTTAATTACACTATTAACCTACCAAATGATGTACTTATAAATAAAAAATCTTATTTTGTAGACTAAAAATATGGCACGACCTTCTTTTTTTATATCTCGTAATCTAGGTTTCATGACTTGGTTCAGTTCAGCTATGAGCCCTCCTCGGCATTGAAAAAAAACAAACCGTTATTCAGCTTAGTAAAAAAATTTACATGCAGGAAGTGAACATCATACGTTAAAATGCCTTAATATATGCTTTTCTCGAAATTAAAATTTTCTAACCCTAGAATACCTTAAATTTCAAATAAATTATATTAATGGTAGACATGATATTTTACACGTCGGACCTGAATATTGAGAATTGGTTACACGAACTACTTAATGTAAAGCTAAAATATCAACATTTCTTTTGTCATTTGTATCATTCTGCATCTAATTCAATTATGTTTGATATAACATATACAGATCCTAATTATGTATTGCTATTCTATAAATATTTTGTTTTATCCATTCTGACTATTTCACCAGCACAGATTCAGTCTGAGTCCATAGTTCTGCCTCAATTTTATATTAAAAACTTTTAGTAATATTGTTCATTTAGAGTCGATTCTTAATTTTTTCAAAAATATTTCTTGCTCTACCATAGAATATTTTACACCCACCCCCAATCACTTTATCTAATACTCATCATGCATAAAGTAAATTTTAATTAATTTTGATTTTAAATTGGAGTGAACATCGAAAAAAATTTCATTGATTAGAAATTAATAATTGAGTGGTATATTGACTGACGGTAGCTTAAGCAAACAACAGAGAAAATATTAGTACATGAAAATTTTATTCACCTGAACGATTTTTCAAAAGCTCTATATAAAAATTCTCGTATACGTAAGCACATTAAGGTATAGAAAAAATTAAATATTAATATTTTGCATATTATACTACGTCAAGTGTTGTAACCTAATGAGAACTATAAAAGCGATCAATATAATAAATTTTGAGCGATATAAGTTGTCTCGACATCTAATGTGTTAATTAAGATTTTGTGTCATGTTATCTTTTCAAATAATACAAATGTAACCAAATTTAGTAACTAATTTTACTTCCTTGTACATTATAGGATTGTCGTACTGTACATAAATTATTACAAAAGGAATTACTTTCCTTATCCATGTTTTATTATTTAAAAAAAATAATAAAGGATATCCGTTTTAGATTTGTCTAACAGAATTTAAATACTTTTATCTTTCTATTGTTAAAGCTGAATGTATAAATAATTATGTGTATAATAAATCAATTTTTATTATAATATTTAATTTATTACATTAAAACAATTAAGAAATTAATGACAAGATTTAAATTGGAGTTAAATGATTTTCATTTGTTATAATTGTAAAGGCGATGATTTGGTTTTGGAGTGGTGATGAAAATTCGATAAGCTGTACAGCGTATCAAATCGAGTGGAAATTTTTAATCGCTGATCTACAATTAAATCACAAATTGTGAACTGTTTTCATTTTATTTGTATTAGTTTTTTAGTAAATCAAGATTTTTCCGTTTGCGCGTTTTGTTCTAATTTTAATTTTCTATTGAGCAACATAAAAACTTTTTTAATTACTTTGGAAAATGTAACAATAAAAGCAGCAAATTGGTATTTAATCTAAATTACATTTACGGTACTTTTCTTTTAAAGACTTGATTAAAGAGTTTTATTACATAACAACGATAATGGTTTAGAAGGACATAGATTCCGACACAATGATAAGAAATAATAGGGGAATAAAAATTAGGTTTCAATAAATTTACGTCGAACTGCTCATATCAATGCTCATAGTCCATTGAATTCTAACAAAATTCCAGGGCCGCTGGATGACATATTCGCATTGCTGACACCCATGAAGACACCCAAATTTAACTAATGTGCAGTAGTTGTTGCTATTTTATACCATTTATTATTTTATATTTTTCTCGGGAAGGGGGAAATATGTTTGCTAATTTTATTTCGTTTCGAGCAGATAACTATAGGTGAATATCCATATACTGGTTTATTTCAATCATTCAACGTCAATATGTTATATTTGTGTAATGAAGTATAGAAAAAGTCAGACCACATCTTTCTGTCCTTATAATTTTTTCTTTGCCGGTTTAAGGAAGATATTAAAAGTTGCATGTAATTATGGGTAGTTTAAAAAAACCATACTAAGAAAAGAAAAAGTTTTCATAATATTGAAAGTGTGATGGGAACAATATATAGTGAGCTTTGTCAATATAAAATTCCGATTTTTAACACACAATGGTTATTTAACAAAATCGGGAGACTTCAGATGATGTCAAAAAGTCATAGAAATTGGTGATATGTTATGATAAAAATGTAGCAAAAGTTTTAAACAAACAGCACACTTGATCAAGTTATCCGATGACTACCTTAATTTGTGAATTAGTTCCAAGAATGTTCACACCTTCACTGTTAATATTTTCAAGTAGTTTTTGACTTTTCGCAATTAAGACTCACAAAATATTAGCTGTATTTCATGACACTCGACTCGATCTGATTCAGTTCACATTTCATGGTACAACACAGAGAGCGCACACTAGATCTTGTAACAAAATTTGTGATATATCTCAGAATCTGGATTATATTTTCCAACTAAAATTTGATCTGATACGTATCAACGGGTGTCATGAAAACAGCAATTATAAACATAATTTCACATTTCCACCATAATTCCACCCTACAAAGTCGCAGTCGAGCAAAACTTGAGTTCATTATTATGATCCCGAATTGAAACGGGAGTTCATGTAGTGATGATCAAAAGATGATCTAGCACAACAAAAATTAGAGGTTTACGTTCTTATAAAGAAGCATATACAGTTATTTCAACACAATCCATTGGTTCTTATTCGAAAATTGAAATTAGAAATTTCCATTGTAACGGAATGCGGATTTGAAAAAATTGAACGCTCATCAGAATTTGTAAAATGTGGTTTTCGGAAACATTTTAGCAGATAAAAATCACTCAGGGAAATTTTGTTGGTGGCTCAACAAATAATTTAAGAAAACCGTGAATATACTGATGTTCGAACAGATTATATTGAAACGTAGCAATAATAAATATTTATATGTTCTTTTAAGTAATTGTCTAACTTTCCTAGATGATAAATAAGTTTACATTTTGATGCTAAATTACATAAATTATTCATTCGTGTATGGACAGACTTCGACGATGACCTAAATTAAAGGGACTACCTGATATGTTTTTCAATCGATTCTCTTGAACAGCGCAAGTATGTTGTACAACTAATTCAATCTTTCTTCAATCAACACTACTTCGAAGTAATAATCACAAACTAATATATTTTCGATGATTATTTGGGAACTAAACTGGTCACTGCTACCCACATTATTAGTCAAAAAACCCTTGTTATGCTTGAATCACCGGTTATTCTCGAATAGTGCACATGGGCATCAACAGTTCTTTGACACCAATTTGGATTGCTTTTCTTAAGCACATCTATTCGCGCAAACGAATAGTGATCATCGTCATCATCATTACGGCAATACCACTTTCTGGTGTTCATCTGTTTCCAGACTTTATATCAATTAAACACTACTGCGAGGAATTATTTTCGGTATTTTTTGGGGTTCACAGTTCTTTCTGTTGCCATATTTCGATTTACCTTACCTTTACTAAGTTTCAAAATTCATAAAATTGTGATGTTGAAGGGTATTTACCTGCAAAGAAAAAAATATGAAATGACGTATTAGTTAATTTGAAGTTCTGAACCAAATATGTATGTATGTTACAATTTTGTTTTATTAAACAAATTTTCAAAATCTAGTGGTCCAAATCAATGAGAGAATAACAGCCTATCCCAAATGTATATTTGACCTAATTAACTCTCGATATCCATCTAACTAATCTTAGCGTTTAAAAACGCAACATTTAATATTTGAAAAACAGATAGTATCAGTATCTTCCCATCGAATACCGTTAGGATCATTTTTATCAATTGATTGCCTAATCTCGTTATAAAAGTGCCTTAAATGGTGTAGTCGACACATGTATACATTCATGGTAAAAAAAAAGTCAGGTGTTGGCCCCCAACATATTCACATAGCGAAACCTTCCCGTGGTCGAAAATTTTCATGATTGCTATACTTTATTTTACTACTTTAAAGAAAGTAAAAACACTTGTTTGCCAGAAATCGTCAGTTCCGCTTAAATTTTGTAAAGTTGATCTGGATTGTTGTCAATTAATTTTAGAATCTTTAGTTCATAGCCAATTTCCTCACAATTGATATACTTTCCAAAATATTTGCAAAAAAACAAAGGAGTTCTTATGGAACGTGCCACTTCCGGTGGACAAATTTTGGCCAAATATCACTGGAATATCCAAGTTATACGAAAGCTTAATTATAAAGTTTCATTTCGATCATTATATTCGTCTGGGCGGAATTTTTGTTCAGAAACACTTTTTGTTAAAAATCGTCATTTCCGTTAAATAATTTCAATACTAATTTGGCATTGTTGCAAAATTAATTTAGATTCTGTAGTTCATATTTCTCGTAAATGATCACTTCCGGTGGATCAATTTAGGTCAAAAATCAGATATTTTTAATTCGATTTCTTTTTATTTCGGTTATCCGACAAATGGTAAATCTGCAAAAATCTCGAGGTCAAAATGTTCGTATATATAAGTAACGTTTCTCTATCATTATTTCTATTGCCCGTATTATTTTGCTTTTTTATTTATTTCTTTTCAGAATTTGACACATGGGGTCTGTAAACCTGCCTTTGGAGGAAAAAGCTAATTAAACCAAAAATTTTTTGCATGTAAATATTGTTTTTGAAGTGCGGCACGTTTCGCGATGTCATCGAGAGCTTTTCTTTACCCTCGGGTTTACTGAACTCCGTGCATCAAACTAGGTCCAATATTTAATGTATCTTCGTCATACTTTTAATATGGGGTGACAGTTGATGTCATCTGTTTCGCGGAAAAGCTTTTATAGTCTAATATTCCCAATTCTGCGTTGGTCATTTGAGGCTATAATATGTTCAGGAGAGATAGGGCTAATTCACCAGTTAGTTATGGTGGGGTATACATTTATATTAACGAGCATATTAAATGTAATGTTGTGTGGGGTACCGAATTTATCAAAGGCTCGTTTGTGACTTTGAATTTCATTTTACAAATGTCTTGCGTGGTTTATAATTCACCTAAAAGGGACAAAAGGTAGTATGTTTAGTCTTTTTAGTTGTTTTTCCTCCCGGTATGATATTTCATCTCGGGTGATTTCAATTTCATCATGTATCTATGTATCTGAAAGCCCTTCCTTTATTGTACAAGTCTAATAAGAAATCTTGGATGACATTTCTGCTTTGAGAGGAATATGTAAGACAGATGGATCTACGGTTCGCTAAATAAAATACGACAAATCTATTTTTTTTAAATAACGCGTCGTCCCACCTTCCGATTTTTACTTGCAAGCTATACGAATTTTGAATTTTCCTGCAAACACAACATCTGCAGCCGATGAACCAGGGTGTTATTAAACATTTAAAATGCTTTTATAGAGATTTAGTTGTAAAAATAATTATTACCTTTGTTGAACAAATTGACAAGTCAGTTGTGTGGGATGTTTATCTCAGCTTACTTGACGCTTTTTACTTATTTAAACAATCCTGGAAGAGAGTTAAATCGGAGATAACTTTAAATTGCTTTAAAAAAGTCTAGCTGAGTGAAAAGTGTAGCTGAGGAACCTTTAGAGCCATTAGTGTTAGTATGGGATAATGTAAATGTGCTAGAAATTAAGAACGGCGTAGATATACATATCGTACATATACATACATATCGGTAGATGACCTAGTAAAAACTTCGAAAGGCCTTAGCGATGAAGCCTGATTGAACTTACAATCGAAGGAATTGAATAAATGTGCATCAATGCGGAAAATTGTGAAGAAATCTTAAATAAACTGCACGAACTTAAGCAGTCGAAAATACTTGATTACAGTCAACATAGGCGTACATATCGATAAAAACATATTGTGATAAAATTTATAACTTAAGTAAATAAAAAATAAATTTTCATTTAAAAAATAACGTGGCCTTAATTAAACATTATAACGGATACTTATTTAACAAACCTCCGCATATAACAAACCCAAGTCACGGGCCCTTGGTGTTTGTGATAGCGGCGTTTCACTATATATTTAATAGCATTAACCTTTCGGTCTATTACACTGAAGCGCCAACTTACGCTTACTCAACCGCAAGTAGTCGATCTTATTCTCACATTGATCACGTTGTTGCTTATTCTGATAATTTCTTTTGTTTTTTCAACCAACTGTCTTTTTTTGTTAATTTTTACACTCGATCTAAACCTAAAAGTTTCAGCTTTAGAAATTTTTAGAAACTTGATGAACCTCACACTTCTTCAATTTCTGGTTCTATTCGTTCGGAAAATAGTTTTTCCTCTAGTAATTACCTGTACTGTTTATTTTATACCTAGATCTCCCCTTGGATGACGCAACAGATTTTGAGTGCAATATTTCTATTAGTTTTTCTATATATAGTCTTTGGAAAATGATTCCCATTTCTTGATCTTGTCTAGCTTATAAGCAATCTCAAAATAGAGTGGTAGGTTTAATTCTCAATTCCCTCTAAGCTATTTTAGCGTAACGTACGCAACTTGGACCTTGGTAGTTCTGGCTACTCCTACATATTTCAAAGCTAAAATAATTTTAACCATTACTTAATTAACTTTTGTCGTCAAGTCGAAACCTGCTGGTTCCGAATTTTCTCTATTGGATCAAAGCACTTTTTAAATATTTTCAATTTTATTTTAACGACCTCTTCTTATATCCCAATCAGTCATAGCTAAGTAAAATTATTCCTATTAATAAAATTAACAATCCTTCTGAGCTTTCCCATTTTTCGCCCTTTGGTCATTGTATGTACTATGTCCGAGGCAGAAGAACCCCTTGTCCAGTTGTTTGAGTTGGTGTTAAAACACCTAATTCAATCTCATATCGATAGCTTTAATTTGATTAGTCGTTTTCAATCGGGGTTTAGAAGGGTCCACGGTACTACCATAACTTAACTGAATGTTTGTGATGATATTTGGCGCAATGTGAGTGACAGAGTCATGAACCCTCATGAATTTTGCTAAATAAACTTTTGCTGAACTTTAAGTTTTCTCTCTGTTCTGATAAATTGATTGAGGCTCGCTCTTTTTTGCTAGTTAGTCACTGTCAATTATAATTTATAAAAAATCTATAGACGTTTCCCGTTTTCCTGGAATTTTTCTCGGTGGTTCGTTAATGCCATCTTCCAATGGTTTGAAATGTAGGTTTACTTTTTAATCATGCCTATGACAGCCCCATCGCATAAATATGTTGGCTTCTAGGAAACATTAAAAAGTGCCTAGTTAACATGGTCTCATATACTGTTAAGTGTAGACGTCTCTACGATGCCTTGTCATTGACCTTCGAACCGCCACTACACTTTTTACTATACCAAAACTAGAAAAACGAAAAAAAATCTATGACTGCTCCACCGCATAAATATATTGGCTTCTAGAAAACATTAAGAATTACCTAATTAACATGATTCCATATACCGTTAAGCGTAGACGTCTCCACGATGCCTTGTCATTGACCTTCGAACCGTCACTACACTTTTTACTACAGCAAAATTGTAAAAATGATAAAAATGTATGACTGCCCCACCGCATAAATACGTCGGCTTCTAGAAAACATTAAGAATTGCCTAATTAACATGATCCCATATACCGTTAAGTGTAGACGTCTCTGCGGTGCCTTGTTATTGACCTTCGAACCGCCACTACACTTTTTACTATACCAAAATTTTAAAAATGAAAAAAATCTATGACTGCCCCACCGCATAAATATGTCGGCTTCAATAAAACATTAAGAATTGCCTAATTAACATGATCTCATATACCGTTAAGTGTAGACATCTCTACGATGCCTTGTCATTGGCCTTCGAACCGCCACTACACTTTTTACCACAGCAAAAATTTTAAAATCAAAAAAATCTTTGACTGACCCACCGCATAAATATGTTGGCTTCTAGAAAACATTAAAAAGTGCCTAGTTAACATGATCTCATACACCGTTAAGCGTAGACATCTCTACGGTGCCTTGTTATTGACCTTCGAACCGCCACTACACTTTTTACTACACCAAAATTTTAAAAATGCAAACAAATCTATGACTGCCCCACCGCATAAATATGTCGGCTTCAAGAAAACATTAAGAATTGCCTAATTAACATGATCCCATATACCGTTAAGTGTAGACATCTCTACGATGCCTTGTCATTGACCATGGAACCGCCACTACACTTTTTACCACAGCAAAAATTTTAAAATCAAAAAAATCTTTGACTGACCCACCGCATAAATATGTTGGCTTCTAGAAAACATTAAAAAGTGCCTAGTTAACATGATCTCATACACCGTTAAGCGTAGACATCTCTACGGTGCCTTGTTATTGACCTTCGAACCGCCACTACACTTTTTACTACACCAAAATTTTAAAAATGCAAACAAATCTATGACTGCCCCACCGCATAAATATGTCGGCTTCAAGAAAACATTAAGAATTGCCTAATTAACATGATCCCATATACCGTTAAGTGTAGACATCTCTACGATGCCTTGTCATTGACCATGGAACCGCCACTACACTTTTTACCACAGCAAAAATTTTAAAATCAAAAAAATCTTTGACTGCCCCACCGCATAAATATGTTGGTTTCTATAAAATATATTGAAAGGTTATGGCTCATTGTTGTGGCTAAATTAGCTTGCCATTGTGAACTTATTTTTATTAGCATTTTATATCGTTTTACAAAACAAGGTTTTTTGAATGTGTGGGTGGTTTACACTTTTTGGGCTGTTATTTTTAGGTTATCAGAAACTTCACTAAGGTTAGCTGTAAGATATGCTTTGGATCATTATCCTGAACGAATCAGAACTCTTTCCCATGACCCATTTCAGCACTATGGTTAACAACTTTTCCTATAAAACGCTTAAGTATCCAAATTGATTCATAGTAGCCTCCAACTGAATGCTCCACACACCATTTTCCATCTCCAAACTCAGGGATGGTTTTCCGTCACACCATAACTCGCCCATCTGAAACGTTGAATTTACTTTCATCCGAGAAAATTACGTCTTTCCAGTATACTTCTTGGTTTTTCCCATGGTTTAAAGCATATTCCAAACGCATGTTTTGGGGCGATTTGTATTGTTTTTGGGGCGATATGTACGAGTATGGTTTTTTGCGCGACGTACATCGTTGATACCTCTTCTTGTGTAAACTGTTACATAGCAAGCGTTGGTACACTAAACTTTGGTTCTGTTTTAATCTCCCTCTCCACTAGCCTCATTTGACATGCATCTACTTTAGCTTTGCGGTCCTGAATTCATCTCTAAGAGTTTTATTTTTTGGAAGTTCTGGATTACGTATTGTATCGAAGATTGCGGTCAATCAAAATTTTTTGAATTTTCAGATAAACTTTGACCCCCAATGAATAATTGTTTAATTTCAAATCCAATTTTAAAACGAGAAGCATTAATTTTGTTAAATGTACCGAATTTCGTTTCACCGTATCAAAATCTTAACTAATAGGCAGTAAAATATGTACGTACATATGATGTTTCAAAGTGTTCCGTAGATTAAGGTTAAACAACAATAATTTGTTTTCAGGAATCAGCGTTTAATTTACCAACAGAGCTAGTAACTATTATTCTCTGTTCTTTAAACAGTATTTGAAGTTATTTAAAATAAAGATTGAATCGTTTTTTCCACTCATATTTCATTATTCGAGTACTGTACGGTTTTGAAACACTGTACTCGTACATGTACTTATCATTCTTGAAACAGAATGAAATACAAATCTCGATAAATAATATTTTTTATAAATAATCGGATTTAAGCACATTTTTCAATATATAGTTAATTAGCATACTACATAATATTTTTCGATTTTATTCGCGTTCATACAAAATTTAATTAGCTGGCAGGGAAATGAATCATACATCTGTAAATTAATATCGATTGCCGTTCGAAGGCTATAATACGCTATCGTGTACGTTACATGATTTACTTTATCGTAAAACCATCATAATATACAAATAGTAACGTGAAATATTCAACCCAAGGTCTGGTAATGGCGTACTAAATTCAGTCGACAGCTTCTGCGAAATTTTATGATTTCAAATCGGATGAAAAATTCCGAAAAATGTTATACAAATTTTTAATTAAATATTTTTACGTACTAGTATCCTGGTGTGTACGTACCGTACCACCTTTACAAACTTTATTTAGTTTTATGTATAGTTTATTATTTAGATGGAGCTCATAATCTAATATCTATAATATATGCAAATTTGTATAATAAACTTTAAATTAAACCAAATTATCAGAATTTACACATAACAAAATAGTTTATAATTAAAATTAAATTAAAAATAGATTATAAAATAATTTTTCACCTAATACTCACATAAACGTGCAACAAGGTAAAGTGGTTTATGATGGGTGTACTAATTTATTACCGGCACATGATTTACGTCAATTAATTGTGATTAATATCGAGGTGACGATTTCCTAGTTTGGCATTCAAGTCCATTTTACGGTGGCGCTGAGTTATATAAAAAATATTTCACACGATTTTTAATTAGTTTATTGACATTGTGCGGGATCCTACGTACCGGGGAAATCCTAAGAATGTAGGATCGCTACGCGATGATACAGCTAACTACCACAAATATTTATAAAATTCCTACGCATAGGATTAAGGATTTGTAAACACATAAACGTATCGAATAAATAAATAATAAATCTAATAAATCATCGTTAGAGTGTTTATGTTTCTAATAATAAATCGATCGTATAGGTTGTTTGATTGCGCGCCTTCTCAATTTTGGTTGCATGTTACGAGTTTAATTTTATTAACCAATTTGGTTCGGATGTAAACTTAAGTTTATGGGTCTTACGAAATCGTAAATATATTTTCCAGCACTTTGGACGAACATAATGATTTTCTCAAAAAGCAAACACATAATAGGTCATTGGGTATATTATTAAATTAAAATTATTTATTTTAAACGCCGGTTTCTTTAAAACGCGAAAAGGCCAAGGGTGCGATTGATAGATTTATTCTCGGTATGCTAAGTTAACAGGGTCAAACAATTACACAACTTCAAAAGTTTTTTTTTGCTACGTAATTAAATGAATATCTCATCTCCTACCAATCAACATCGCAAAAGGAGACGAACGGTACAATTCCTGGTAAACCAACACCTATTTTGATGAATAAATGGTTGTGCAATAGATTCAATCTTTTTCCAACCAATCTATAATAAATTCTGAGAATAACATAAATATCAACACAAATCTGAAAGTACCTACACTGTCTCATATTTCTATATCCTCGAATAAAGTCAACCAAAATAATTTCTGAGAAAGGATATCGATTACTTTTAAAGTATTAACACATGATACCCAAATGTTGAAAGCACAAGATTTTCGTTCAATATATTTTTGTTTGGTAAATAGAAATCGTTAAGCTGAGTGAATACCGCAAATTTGTAATATAAACCAAATTTATATCAGTAACTCTTAACAATTTTACAATATTTGCTATTGTTAAAATTTAACAGATACGTGCTTTGGTGCTGTACCCAAGAATTATTTTAAACAAATGAAACAGTTTTGAAAAAGCATAACCATCACGGTAGTGAAGAATTTCCTAAAACCTCCCCAAATTTAAAATCGTTACTTTAAAAAATTACTATTTATAATTGATAACAAGCGAGAGCTTTAATAAAGAAAAATCATTGTTAAAAAATTTTAAACAACCAAACTATCAAAATAATAATACAAAATTAACACAATCAACTTTATTCTAAACTATTTTTCAAACTAAAACGTCACCGAAGAACTTAAATAACACGTAGTTCAATTGAATCGATCTGAATTCTTGATTTTGCTCTCCTAAACTACTTTAGATTTCGAAAGCATCAATAATCGAAAATTTGTAGATAGATATTGGCCAGTTTAAGCTCTGCATAAAGTTTCAGGAAAATCTCTTGGGGATTAGGGGGTAAAATTTGATTGAAACTCCATTAATTGAATTATAGACAAATTGAATGGTTTTCCGTTCAGAATTTTGCTTTCCTAAACTACTTTAGATTTCGAAGGCATCAATAAGCGAATGTTTGTAGATAGATATTGATCAGTTTAAGCTCTGCATAAAGTTTCAGGAGTTTCAGCAGTTTCCTTAAATCTCTTGGGGATTAGGGGTAAAATTTGATTGAAACTCCATTAATTGAATTATAGATAAATTGAATGGTTTTCCGTTCAGAATTTTGCTTTCCTAAACTACTTTAGATTTCGAAGGCATCAATAAGCGAATGTTTGTAGATAGATATTGATCAGTTTAAGCTCTGCATAAAGTTTCAGGAGTTTCAGCAGTTTCCTTAAATCTCTTGGGGATTAGGGGTAAAATTTGATTGAAACTCCATTAATTGAATTATAGATAAATTGAATGGTTTTCCGTTCATAATTTTGCTTTCCTAAGCTACTTTAGAATCCGAAGGCATCCATAAGCGAATGTTTGAATATAGATATGTGTCAGTTTAAGCTCTGCATAAAGTTTCAGGAGTTTCAGCAGTTTCCTTAAATCTCTTGGGGATTAGGGGTAAAATTTGATTGAAACTCCATTAATTGAATTATAGATAAATTGAATGGTTTTCCGTTCATAATTTTGCTTTCCTAAACTACTTTAGAATATAGGACCAAGTAAAGTTCTACCATCAATTCACCTCAAAGTACGAGTATCACCGTATCAAGAGCAACATAAACGTCTGCGGTAAGAAAATCTAGCATAGCAGCGAGAAGGATGAAATAGTTAATCTCTATGTTAAGAACTTTCATTCTATTCAGCTGCAATGATTTTCACCGGGAAACCCATATTCACACGAATTTAATCGCCAACGAGGATGCCAAAAATGAAACAAAAACTGTGGGAACATATATTCAGCAGCATGTACGTCATTCCATTCTATTCTATTTTCAAATGAAAAAAAAAAAATGCTGCTCAAGCTATGGAATTGATTTAAGTGAACATTCTATGAGTATTCAGCAGTAAAAAAGTGGTTTGCAATATTTCGTGATGACAGTTTTAGTCTTGAGGACGATCCACGTCCAGGTGCAGTAAAACAATTTGAAGACGATGAACATAGTTTTACTGCCAGAAAATCCATGTCAAACTCAAAAAGGAAAATCAGATCCTCAAAAACTGGCCGAAGAAAACATAGTCCGAAGAATTGACATCTTCATGAACTTGCTTTCTCGGTATGCAAAAGAAACAATTTTTTGTACAGGATCATTACAGGTGATGAAAAGTGGATTTTGCACAATAATCCTAAATGCAAAAAATCATGGGTTGATCCACCCCAGCCATTAACATCACTTGCAAAAATGTATATTCATGCCAAGAGAGTGTTACTGCGTGTCTGGTGGAATTGGAAAAGAGTCATTTTCAACGAGGTTCTTGAACCGGGTCAAACTGTTACAGCTGAACGTTTCCAGGCCCAATTGATCAAATTAAGTGATGCTCTGGAGGAAAAAATACCATTTACCGACCAAGAAAGGTGGAAGGTGATATGCATGACGACTCTCGTCCACATATACAGTAAAACCAACCCGAGAACTCATCTTCTCCTAGAGTGAGAAGTTCCACAACATGTGGTGTATTCTCCAAACTCTGACTATTTGTTCAGATCGATGTCACCATGGCGAATATTTCGATAATAAATCTTTATAAAAATTATATTTTCAATAAAAATGAATTGGAACAGAGAGAACAGAATTTTTATTTGCACACCTAATACGACGTGCAGAAACTCGCGGAGAAGTAATTTGTTGTTGCGAGCGGTCACTTCATGAGTCAACGCAATGATGATTTTACTAAAATTGTACAAATCGATTCTCGGAGTAAAGCTGGTCGATCATTGGTGGCGTTTAGAATTCCAAAACCGAAGCTCACTTCACCTTCACATATTTGTTAGGGTCGAAGGTACAACAGATTTCGATTCATCGGGACGAATCGACATAGTCATGCTATGTAAGCTGCCCAACGATCCTGAAAAGCAAGTTCTGATGTAAGGTATTCAATGTCGTCACTACAGCGCGACATGTCACAACAACGGATCCATCGAATGTTACTTCAACTTCCCGTATGTTTGAACAACGGACTCATACTGTCACCAACACTTCCGACGAGTTTATCAAAAATGAAGATAAAACGATCATTTTGGAACGCAAGCCAGATACTGGTGCATGGGCAGGTACTGCTCAAAGTACTTGCCGATAGGGATGTTTTCCGGTATGCGAAAAGGCACTTGAATGATTCAACAAGAAGTCAGAAACACCGCAGCAAAGCTTTTCAACGCACAACCCTTAACAGCGCTACAAATTTCTCCGTTTGGTGAATGACGATGTATAGCCGGCATTTGCACGAACATTATTAAATGCTATATGCAGCGTCCATTCGATACACATCCGGCGTATAACTTTGAACAAATGTCGTTTATGGGGTTCACTATTTTGTTTGAACCTCATTACGCTAAAGTAATTGGCGGCAAAGACTATGATGTCTAGATGCTTTCCATCGAATGCTCCTTAAAATTTCTGTATGCTGATTCTGTCAGACGCATCAATCCAGTTGGCTGACCCAGTTGTCAATGATGACAACGACGACAATGAATAAAGGGACAATGATGTTACAAAGAATGAAAACGACTTCCAGTCGTCATTGGTGAAGATGAATCAAAAAAATCTCTTCAACCACATCACTCAAAACATTGAAGAGCAGCCGGATCATCGGATTGCTTGAGAATTTTCATTTTCTGTCGTTTCAACGCGATTGTAAGCTAGGAGACTAACAAATCTACCGGTGTTTCTGAGTGTTTTCGAGTTGTACATGTGTCCCATTAGTAACTGGTGAAAGACACACAGAGCGCTTTGACGGCACAAATATTTTGCTGTGTGGCAACTTATTAGAACTCCGGCCGGTTCGAGGCAGTGCAGTTTTCAACCAACCAAAGAGCTCAGCACCATCAACTAATTTGTGGCAAAAATTATCGTTATGCAAACTGTCTAATACCACGACCATCAAGCTAAACTACAAGTGATTCTTAGAGCAGTTGACTGCATCTTTGAGGCTACCATAAGGATAGGAGGAGGATTGTAAAAAACGACACAGTTTGTCATTGCAAAATTTATGAGGTTTATTAGATTATATTCAAACCAAAATTTGACATTAGACCAACAATAGATGCGCATGCTTAAAGGACTGTTAAACAGAATTACATATGATATAGCAAATGCGGACGTTTGATAAAAAGTGTTAAACATCTGGTATGAGTTTACTATACAACAAAACATATTGCTGGCTTATCTAACAAACATATGCGTGCTTCGGATTATTCGATGTAGCATATTTGGATTAAATTAATTTTTAATTACTTACTATTATACTTAATTACTGCTAGAATCGACACGCTACCATTACCGTACCATATTGCCTGGGATTCGCAAAATCTCTTTGATTTTGGAAGAATCGGTTCAACGTCTCGTCAAGTCATTAAAGCACACAAACAGGAAAACGTTTCGGAAATAGAAGCCAACAACACAATCATGGCAAACTCCAATCTTCAAATCGGCTTTAACACCCATTTTCACTCATCGTATAAGATAAAAGTAAGAACTCCTGTGAAAATTGAGTTTGAGGAGTCTCGAATAAACCCACGGTGCGATCGAATCGATGGTGGTGCAGAATATGCGTGCGAAATTTGTGGTGTATTGGAGGAATATTTAAAAATGTTGGCATAGTTTTACTGTTAGATGAATTAAAACCCCAACAAATTGGAAATTAGGCTCAATTATGAAGGTTATGAAGTTGCATCGCGCTATGTATGAGTTACTCATGTGGTGGCGATAAAACCCGCAAATAATCATAAAATAAATTTGCCTATAATAAATTGGTCATCTTTACCAATTCTATATTCAATGGGTGAGACAAATAATAACAACAACAGAACACAATAAAACGATCCGATCTAAGACGTCAACCATTGAAGACTTGGTTGAAAATAACATGCCAGTCACTTTAAAAGGTTCAATTCCAATTTTGCGTATATTAATCTATTGTATAAGTCCGGTTCATAACTGAATATTTGGGTAGGATCTGCAGTCTGTTCATCGATATCATCGCTAGTTTGACCAGTTATTCATAAGAAATTATGAATAATATGGACAAATTGCTGGAATAACTTAAAGCAGCCTGTGCAAACGTAACTACCACCAAACGCAAGATAATCGTCCAATAATTACAATGGAAAATCAACAGCACTACAAAAGAAGACATACAATTGTTGACTCACAGTAACTTAAAACGTAAAACGAAAGAGGACGTCAATACCACTAACCTAATAGCTGAAAACTTGTCTTAAGTACTCACAAAGGACTATATATTACATCAAGTGCAACTAGAATAAACATTTTCCCAAAAAATCAGTACCAAAACCAAAATTATTCCGGGGCAATAATTCTTGAAAGTGCACAACTTATGCCAAAAGTGTCAGCTAGAAGCAGGAGGTATTTATAGATTCGACGCCACAACGTTTGCATTTACAAATGTGTCAAATTTTATAATTTATTTTTGAAAATAAAATCATAATGGAAAAATAAATAATTTAACAGTGTAATTATTTCTAATAGTTTGTTTTATCATGTAAAAGAGCCGCCCACCTTTGTGATGATGCCAAACTCGTATCGAATGATGAAATTAATTTCAATAAAGTCGTTGGGGCTTTTGCGATTTATTCCTAATGAATCTAGCAATGGATACGAGAATTTGAATAATTTACTATACTTTGTGGTCTGAAGCTGTAACAAATAGGCTTGAAAAAGTCAAGTGAAAAAATTTACAATGTGCTAACGGACGCAAGATGAATAAAGATAAATCGATTGAGATAAATTTTCTAAATGCGGCTATTAGGTCATCTGAGTACTCAAGAATCAATGATGACCTATATAATAAATGGTATTGGTTTTACTTCGGCCACCAAAAACGTAATCGTTACGCCCTAATATACGAGTATTTGAAGATTCTTAAGGAAATTTGCGCAGAATCTAAAAAAGTAAAATCACCATTTGGAATGTTTGTGGATTGTGGATGGTGGAAAACTAGAAAAACTGTGGCGAATTTGATAAAATAGTTGATGTTTTGACTGACCCGTCAAATGTCGTACTGTATAGTAATGTTAAAAAACTTAAAATGGAACCTAATGAAGCTGAAGATTCTTATAAAAAAAAACAAAAAGGCGTGCTGGTCTTTCATGAATACATCGATATCCTAACATAGTGATCGATGATGAGGAATGCAATAGCATCCTTTGTTATCCACATTTAAATTTAGATATCAACTTGTTGAGACTCTATAACCTCGAAAAAATCTAAGACGCTGTGAGTCCGGTTTCAAAAAATTCTAAAGCGAATTCTGATCTTGTTGCCACATAATCCGTACCAAATGTACAGAGGCATCTATAATTCCCTAATAATTAATTAGAAAAAGGGGAGCGATTTTGTTTTAACCTACATAGATCTCGAATACACCACACTTGATTTCTGAACTTGAAAACATTTACTGATTAGGAATAAAATTAAATATAAATTAAAATTGTTTTAAATTTAGTGCAGATTATAGGTAATGACTCGACTTGAATATTTCGAAGCATATATGATTTGTTAAATCTTCAATTTAAATCGGAATTCTTCAATATTTTTACACAAACTAGGGAAGAATATCAATAATTGCCCCTCTAATAGATGAGCATCGTAATGCCTATGGTTATTAGGGTTTGAAAATAATTTTTCCAAAATTATTGTTGCTTAATATGAAAACATCACGAAACGAAAGGTTATCAGGTTTGCCGCCAATTTATTTTCTGACTGTCGGTTTTAATACCAAAAGAATTTCTAAGAAAGTGTATGACCAAAACTTATCTGGAATATGAATTTCACGGATAAGAAGCAACATTTTTTTCGATCACTTTCAAGTACGAAATTAATTATTTGTAAAATTATGGTTAGGGCAAAATACTCCAGTATCACCATTTCCAAAGTATTCAGCTTCGTTTGAGCTTTAATTAATAGACGTGTTCCTCATAATAAAATCCTTAAATCGAACGAAGTCTATCATAAAATTTCTCTTAAACGACTACTTAAATCTACGAGAAATTCACTGGAAAATGTTGAATTCAATCTATCGAACATAGACACGTTTTGTACTGCCAATTTACCAACAATTTCTGAGAATATCATAAAATCGTATATAAAGAGAATCAATGAAATTTCTGAGAAAGGATAACGATTATCAATAATCTACATGATACCTAATGATGGAAAAGCAAAATTTAAGTAAATCTAGCATATCCTTTTCAAGTAAATAGGAAAGTTTAATCCGAGTGAATATCAAAAATGTCAAATATAATGGAATCAATAAGTAATAGAGACGCAAATTGAGCGCATTTAAATATTTATAAATTTGGATCGACAAATTGTTTAACTGAATTTTCAAAGGGAGACAAGTCATTTAAATATATTCATTTCTTTAGAAGTACATCAGAATTTTTTAATTTCAAATAAGGGTGAAATTTAGTCAAAAACTTGAATTGCTCTTCTGTGTAAATAACAATATTATGAAGAATTTATCACAGCTGATTGGTGGTGTCACTCCACTTTTATTTTCCAAGTAATCGGATCGCTGGCTCAAAGTAGTGAGATACATTTAACTAACTGAATAAAATAAAATACGCCTCGTTAACTTTTTGCTTCCAGCAAGATTTAATCTAATTTAAAAAAAAAATAAAATCTTGCAGCAAACTATTTTAATCGTGTGCGTTATGGTGGTTTCAAAAATGTCACACTATCTCCAAAAAATCAATCTTTGAATAGTAGCGTCTCTTTCAAGTAACGTTTTGATAATTTCAGCTTATCTGACTGTCGAGATTGTTAAAGAAACAAGTTTATCGTACTCGTACGACGAATTTTAAGATTCACGTTGAATCAGAAATGCTGGTTTATTTTTACATCGGGGTGAAAATACCGATAGATATATATGAAAGTGTCACTTCGGTTTCGATAATGAGATTTGCGGCGTTTAGATAACAACTAATCGGGTTACTTCTGCTTTACCACACAAACATCTAAAATTACTAATATCTCACGTTCTGCTTTAGTACTCGACAATTGAAGAGTTCAATAAATTGAACGACTATTTTCTGCAGAGTAAATTTGAAACCATCGAACAGTCAAGAGTTTCAGTAAAAAAGTTAAATTAATTTCTTACTTCTCAGAATATTTTTCTATTATTCTGATAAACATATTTCACATACGTCCTGCATTGTGATGTGATTAGTCGTTAGTAGTTGCTTAAAACTAAACCAAATTCAATTCTATTTCCCACAATCATATTTCTGTTAAAATTACGCAAAGTTAACCATGTTATCCGCCACCAATTTGGAGAATTTCCAATTAAACAAATAAGTTAGGCAATCCGATTAATTTTCTGTATGAAGCTCATTCCTTTTCGTTGCCATCTTACATTGATCCAAAATATCAAGCTTTCTGAATTCTAGAATGCAGCGATGTATTTTGATGTCCTGTCATCACTTGGTGTTAAAACTTCCCGGTTACAGCGATATGAACTTTTGAGGACTAAGCCGACAATTTTGGTTAGTGCTGCTGGTATTGAGATAAGTTTCGGTTCCTTAGTAAACAAATTTTTTTGTGGATCTAATTTATTTTTACTTGCTCATGCAGACGTTTATCCCATCTGCTCTTGTACTTTCGGCTATAACGGTAAAGTTTTTCTTAAATTATAATTTTTAAACACACTAAAATGAGGTACTTTAAACTTTTTCACTAAATCGGCTACTTGTTCTAATTAAATTTACCATTCTGCTAATCCTCGTTCAAAAAATAATGGAAGCCTCTGTGTGGTTTATATCAATAGAAATATTACAAATAAAATGTGTTTTTCGTTCATCTAGTTGAGGGTTGACGTCGTGTTCGAAAATGCTACAGCTATAGAGCATCGTGAATTTCGCTTCTCCGTTTCACCAAAAAATAATTTATTAGAAACGTTTTACCAGTACCGCAGGGGCATTAACAAAAAACAATTTCCCAACACCCCTGTTTTTGGTAGATACATCTTTAATCCCACCAAAGCACCCACTACTTGTCGTAAAAGGCGACTAATGAAATCATTGTAAATACTATTTACGTTGAGTTTATGGTTTTGCCCGCGTAAATTGTTTTTCAATTTATAGTTTATTCCTTTTATGCATTTTTGCGTTCAAAAAGGATTTTAACAATAAACAATAATAATCGGATCATACCATCCAACTGGTCTATGTCCGAGAACTAACAAAAATTCCGCACATTCTCATCTTGGATCTCGAAGACCCAACATATAACTAGTATGTTCGAACAAGCATTCGTATTGCAAAGTGGAGTGTGCATGATCGTTAAAGACCACATATCAAACGCTC
The DNA here is from genome assembly GCA_963691935.1 of Nephrotoma guestfalica. NCBI lineage: Eukaryota > Metazoa > Arthropoda > Insecta > Diptera > Tipulidae > Nephrotoma > Nephrotoma guestfalica. Next base: position 15,176,700 of record OY829915.1, read on the forward strand.
GACAACAGAAGTACGAAACTATTGTGCTTAAAATACCCCTACCAATTGGACTTATTCAGAAACCAAGGATTTTATCGATAGTATGTCTGACAAAAGTTATGACATTCGCAACCAACATCAGTATTGCGAATTAATTTTAGTTAGTGATTTTAATAAAGAATGCTTGAACCACCTCACACAGATTGTTAGTAAATCCACATTTGAATACCAGAAGCACTTACCGAAGCTGGAATTAGATTAGAGGCTAACGATGATGGTTTACCACATTTTCCTTGGCAAAGCCATTGTTTTCGTAACAATCAAATATATAAAGTTGTTTTAAATTTCACTTATTCCATAATTATTTCCCAATCCCAATCCCAATCCAAAATTTAAAATTTTTTCAAAAGAAGCCGTCATAGCTGTCAGACAAAGTAGAACTGCTCATACGAAATATAAGGACATCGAATTTTTTATTTTGAAGCGTATAAGGCTGAGCGAAACACTTGTAAAACAATTTATGCGAGAAAGCGAGAAGATCCGAAGCTTCAAGAAAGTTGAAGGTGGTGAATTCGCATTTGCAGGACGACCTACCGGCAACCACCTTCACATCGAACTCCACCTTAGTTGCCCCGATGTAATTATGCCTCCCATAATTTCGTATTGTGGTTCCAAAATGGATCTAATCAACAGCTCGGAGGAAATTTTGTTCAGAAACCTCGACGAAAATTCAATTCGAATATTTAAGTAGTTTTCAGCGACATGGTTCCAATATTAAGAACAAATTGTCTCCTTTTCTATAAAGAAAGTAAATATGCGAACACCTAGAACCAGTTCTGATAAGTGGATGAAATAATGATATACCGGCCTATATCAGTTGCGTCAGCTGTCGTTCAATTTTTTTAAAAATGCGTTTGAGGACTTAACGATCGCTTTGAACATATCCAAGGCTTTTGACAAAAATTGGCGCTCGAATATCTTTTGTCAAGTGGATATAAAGCTTTCTCAAAAACCGAAAGGTTAACGTTGTGCTGAACAGAATATCATCAGTGATACACTTCCCAAAACGAAAGTTCCTCAGGGATAAGTTTTGTCACCGACTTTGTTTTTGTTATGTATCAATGATTTTCTGGATAGCACTGTTTATACTCCACCTATATAGCTTTATTGATAACCCTACATTGCCCTTCTACATTGCTTCCAATTCATCTGATTGGTGTTCAAACCAGCCATAATTTAAAATAGAATGAACACATTATTATATTGGGATAAATCAGCTTTGTGAAAACGGGTTGCTCAATAGATGTAGAAGGTTCTTTAAATCGCATCCAGTTCTCCAGAAATATATGACGTTCATTAGGTAATATCTAGAGAATTTCTGTCAAGTTAGGGGTGGAGCATATGATACTGTGCTCCAAAACGTGAATGCTATTCAGAAGTCAGCCAAATAATACGCAACCCCAGACTTACAAAAGATCTATATTGCCTACAACACCACAGAGATGTTACAGAACTCTGCATGTTATATACAGTTTAATGCATGATAAATGTTCTGCAGTGCTAAAGGAGAAAATACCGCCATTCATTATGCTAGGAAGGCTACCACGTGGAACAGTCAAATCAATGCAGTTAAGTTTAGAGATCCAAGTGCGAATTTATTTATCGAACATCCCAGGAGTGGGATTTGATGGTTCATTAGGACTTAGAGATGATAAATTGGGCTTACATATGTGTACACTATTTCTGTATAAAGTGCATAAGTCCACTAGAAACAAGACGCCATTAATCGCTTTTCCCGCGAAAATTTGCATTTTAAGTTTCTATTTGTAGAATTCTTGAGCCTAGTTTTTCCCAGAACATCGTATTGGTTATCACAGCCAGCAGCTTATCTTACAGATCTAAGCTGAACATTCCATTAAATTTTACCATAACGAATTTAAAAATTAAAGTTTTGATTTAAAATACTGGAAGCAGAATCTGGCTGTTTTTTATCTACCAGTATTTCTGTTTTTTGTAGGTGGCAGTTGAAACTTTTCAATTTTAACCTGCTTAGTTTAGTTCGATTGATTTTTAGAAATTATTTTTTTGCCAAAAGCAAACCACCAAAAACACAAAATGACATCACCGTTACCCATTTGACAGTAATGCATGCATTATGTGGCGCTAAAGTTTGTTAATGAAAAACAAATGGCGTTGAAAATAAAAAATTGGAACTATTTTAAACATAACCTATTTTGACCTATTTGTTTTGACAAAATGGAATTATAACTTTACACAATATTGGAAACTCACAATTTGAACAGGAAAACTGTGATTGTTTGATTGGTTGGACTGTAGGGCCAAGTACTGGATAAGTGCCCGGATAAAGCCGGGCCTATTTCTACAGGCTTTTTACATATAACAATAAGAAGAATAGGAAAGGTTTTTTTTAGGACAGAACGACCCGGTTTCAAACACCTAGCGAACGTACGGTACAACACAATTCTAATCTACTTCTAATCTACTAGAGGAAAGATAAAGGCTTAATAGGTTTAATGGATAATGATGGTATTGGTCTTCGACAATTGCTTCTCTAAATCAGCAACCTGAGATAAAGTATTATTATTTCACGTACATCTGGAAATTTCCTAAAATTTAATTCTGCATTAATAGTTTCCGGCTTCCTAAACAAAATTAATTGATTGATTCGGCCCGGTTACAGACACCTAGATAAAGTCGATATTTAGTAACACAATGAGAAGACAATTCTAATCTACATCTGTAGATTTCCTGAGATTTAATTCCAAATTAATATTTGAATATTAAAACAATATTTTTCATAAAAATATATCGTATTCCATCGGTTATTTAATTTTATTATTTAATCCATCCATCGGTTATGGGAATTCATGGTCAGAGCGGTTCAACTATTTATTCTTCTCCTGAATTTTTTAATTTTTATTTTGGAAAGCTTTTTGAATGACGACATCAACGGGCGTCGTTACATTATATTAAAAAGATTGTATACTCAATTTGAACCAATATTGTTCTACAATATTTTCAACCATTAAGCGGAAATGTCGATTTCTATCCAAAAACTGTTTTACACTAAAATTCGGTCTATCCACAGCCCAGACAGATTAACTGATCAGGATGAAACTTCATAAATAAAATTTTCCATACATTCAATGATTCTAGTGATGTGGTGGACATCTGTGTACCAGATGTGGCAGCTCTTAAAGGAAATTTTATCTTTTTCCTAAAGCGTTTACAAAACCATTTTGAACAAAAATATTCGAATTAAAAGATGCGTTTGAAGTTAAACCTAACTTAATCCTATAACAATCCCTAACCTAAAACAAACAAAATAAATAGAATGTCATTTAGGCGAAATATTGAATTTGTGAACTAATGTTAATTTATAATAAATAATTAGAAGTCCAACATTTATTAGGATGTCATACAAGAATTAAGGATTCTCTCAAGACACGAACACCCCGAGACCGAACATGTTTATCAAGAATAATACTATGTTTTCCGATAGTCCCAGACTAGGACCACCCATACTGGACCAGCCATCCGAAAAGCCAATAATTTTTGCGCAATCCAATTATTAGTTTTTCAAACGGCTTGGAATATAGATAGTCCACATCCAGATACATCAGAAAAACATTCCTGGCAAACATACCTTGGTAACTTCTCAGGTTAGTAAAGACTAGCAAAAAATTGAATTTCATCGTGCAAAAATTACTAGCCTCTCGAACGGCCCGGAACATAGATAGTTCCAATCAGCACCCATCAGAAAAACATAACAATACTCCCAAAAACACACTAGGTCCCGAGGCATTCAACCCCTCAAGAAAATCCTAAATAAAATCCTTAAATGTTATCTAAAATGTCAATTGTTAATTCGCCCAAATGTCATTGTTTGCCATATTCACCAATAATCTACATTAAATTTGAATTGTTTTAGTAAACACTTGTAAACATTTTTCCTTAGAGTGACAATATTTATTGATTTTATTATTATGAAGATCGATTTCGAAAATGTGTTACTTCTTCAGTTACTTTTTTACAACTAATACCTATGGGTATTAGTCTTAGATCTTCCTAATAATAAAATCAATAAATATTGTCACTCTAAGGAAAATTTTTTACAAGGGTTTTACTAAAACAATTCAAATTCAATTTTATAAGTGACAAAAGTTATCAGTGAGGCTAAAAAATGAATTTCAACCATTATAGCACAAAAATAATCTACAGTTTATTATTTTTGTTGGTTTAGGACTAAATTGTGCTAAACTAGTCCTAAAGTTAGCTTTCCTAGTTAGGTCTACTTCACATGCACATTAAAAGTTGCTACGAAGTGCATGGATTGATACAATTTGAACAGTAAAACTGTGAGATGACAAATACCAACTGAAAAACAATGGAGTATAACAATAAAAAGCAATACTCTACATTGTCTAGAAATATTCTACATACTCTACGAATTATATAGTCGTCTACATATGTCGTAAATTCCAGAATACGTGTAGAATAAAACTTATACACATAGAAACAACTATTTGTGAATTTCCTCATTCTGCAGTGTCAGGTGCATAGTCCCCACCCATAAAATTTTAATTTATACATGAATAAACTAGTTAGATTGTTATAATTTGCGCTTCAATCAATCAAATAAATAGTGTGCTAATAAAAAAACATAGGTGTGGTATAACCAGTTCTCCCACTCAAAGTGTACCAGTCACCGTTCTCATCAACTACTTTATTAAAATGTCGACAACTTGCTCAACCAGTATATAATTACGACAACCGGTTAATTAAATTCAAGTTTCAATAATGCTGTGTATAGTAAAAGTTCTACGTGATTATCAAGTTAATCCATAATCTCGAATTAAATTTGATATTCATCCAAATCATCATACTAGATTATAGTAAATATATCAATTAACCGAAGAATATAATTATTAAAAGACAATGCAATGCCGATAGAAGCAACGAAACGAAACCGCGCAAATATTCAAGTTTAATTAACAGTAATTCGTTGCGACCCTCATCCAGCACAGTATTATAGAGAAACGATCTTCAATGTCACGGTATAAACAAAGATATACTGTAGATTACTCATCTGACTCAATCTAATTATCCGATCAAACCAAATTTATATAATTGATACAAATTTAATCGATCAATAATTTTACGATCATGATCTAATTATTTTGTGATGAACTCGCGCACGTCAAATTAATATTATTAAATACATATACGGGTTCAGCTGTGTTTATAAACTGATGATCGCATACCACACCAAACAAACAACAAAAAGATAAAAATAAAAATAAAACTGACCACCAACTTGTTGTATGATCGGCGATCGTAATATGTTCGCGTCTAAAATCTCAGCGTAATAATATATTCTCTCGCCCGCGTCACCGTGCTGCGCACATTGATCTTCACAAAATAAAAATAAAAACAAAACAAATCGGTTTTGTATATAACGAAACAAATTGAAAATATTTATAGTTTTTGTACTTTAGAAGTGATCGCGAGGTGATCGTTTAAAAAAAATTTCTAATAATATTAAATATTGTGACTACATATTGTGAATTTTGTGTGTGATAATTTTTTTCGGTGAATTATTTTATTATTGATCAGTGTCGCCGGTTAAGTGATAAATAATATATTTATAAATAAAAGTGAAATTGTTTCGTAATTTGTGAATAATAAAATATTTTTTTAAGTGAAAATGAAATTCTTGTTTGGTGTGTTTATAGCAATTTTTGCTATTACAAACATTGCTAGCGGCTTCCCAGGTACCTTTTATTGATTTTTTTTGTAATACCTGTGTTGTGGTTTTTGTACTGTTTGTTTAAAATACATATAATAAATATAATTATTTAATGTAAATTGGAAATTATTGTTTTAATAGATAAATTGTTTAACAAATTCTATTTAATTTCCGTAGCGTTGTATTTTATTTATTTATTTAATGGTTTTCATTTTTTTTAGTTTATTTATTTATTTAACTCAATTTAAATTTTTGTAAATTGCTAGATGTATGTATGTGTGTATTTATGATTTTGTGCGGTATACGTATCCAACATTGATCTTTAGGAATACTGGCATCAATGTTGTTATGTTTTATGTAAATTGAAGGCGGGAAATGTTGATTAATATCAGAAAACGGAATATTACTGGTTTGCGTTCAAGAAATTAATTTTATATTGTTTTGCCAAATATTTGGACAATGATTTTCAATTAATAAATTTATTATTTTATTATGATGATGGTGACACATTTAATTAAATCTCCGGTTTAATTTGTCAAATTTATGTGACGTTAATTCTGAAAAATTCACAACATAAATACAGTGACTCAAAGAACATTTTGAATGTTAGAATAAAAATGACTGTTAACTGGGTCTCTATCACGGCAATTAGTATCTTCATTTCCAAGGCAGATTTGTACCTTCAGCAATTGCGTTTAGGAACCTACGATTGTTTCTTGGTTGATGTAGACATCCCTAATTAGTTCAATCTTTTCGAAATCTTATATTTACAAATTTTTCTCTTGAATACTTAGATTCCGATTTTATATCTGCATGCAGAATTTTTAGTAATAATACAAATAGCGAGGCTCACCAAATGCTTGTAAGAAGAAAGTTAGTAATTTTATCTTGGAAGTGCAAAATACCGGCGTGTCTGACTAAATAACTTCTCAACACCACATCTTTTAAAATATCGGGTGAATTCTTGATTTTTGCTCGATAAAAAATATCGATAAATAAATTTTGTATCAGATACATTTTCTGTCAGATCACTTTCTGTCTCAGCTTATATTCTAATTTGGAAATCATGTGGATGCTTACAAATATAAATGTAGTTATAGCAATAAAGGTACCTTTTCATAGACACACATTTTAGAAACTGGATACTGGGTGGTGTTGAAATGGTGAAAGACAAAACGGATGCCGATCCAGATTTTTTTTAGTAGAGTAGTGGTAGGTGAGCGTGGGAAATTTTATTCCAAACTTTATTTGAGAGTAGGTATATTTCGGAGTAGCGTGAAATTCAACATTTACATCCTTCATGCCTGAAACTCAACAAAATATTATGTTGAAAATTTTAATTTCACATTTAAACTGATTTTGATTGAATTCGGCTGTTAAGCTTTAATTACCAGCAGCACTCGGCTTGGCTGATGAAAGAGAAGCGAAGATATTATATTAGTTCTAGAATTTAGATTTAATAACCAGTTGGACGAAATCAGATAAACTCTCTATTTCAGTATTATAATTGAGCTTCTTTTTAATTGGCTACATTCTCAACCTGCTGCTAAATAAATTTTAATCAACATTTTCGATACAAAACTGGCTTATTTTGATTTAGCACCGGATCGTGATTTACTATATGGACTAATTCATAAGAGTAGATTATTTGAGTAAAATTACACAATTAATACGTCACTAACTCATACTTGTTCAATGAATTCGTTTCTCTTGCTACTAAATTTAAATATATTGAACCAGCGTACAATCTGGAGAGATCTAAACTAAATCATTCATATCTCATTCGGACTGTGAACCAGATACTACGTAGCTTTCAAATGTATCAGTAAAACTGTAATCCAAAATGGGTCAATGTTTTATATATTAGGTTGGCTCGTTACAAAAGAGTCTCCATTGGATTTCCTGTTTGGTAACATCTTGGTTGGCAGTAAACAAATTTATTAAATCATTTATGTTAACCCTATATTGTGGCACTTCTTAACAACACAATTCCAAGTTCAAAGAAATTTTTGTAAGTGTAATTAAGAGGTAGCAGCAACGATTTTTTGTTTTTCCTTCAATCAATACCATGGCAATAAACAGTTCTAAATTCAAATTGGCAATGATTAATCAGATCTCAATGTTAGAAGAAGACTTAACAAGTACACTTCCTATGCATGTAATAATTTCACACAAACCAAATTTTCGAAGTAAAATTTTAACAATACAAATGACTTCCTGCATATCTGTAGTAATTTTTACAGTTTAACAATTCTAAGTATTAATTTTTAAATATTTAGTGGTTAATATTTGAGTAAAAATACTTAAATTTTACTGCCTGCATGTAATATTTTTACACAAATCTACTTTACACGAATTGATAAATCCGTGCTGGTTTTTAACAAATATTAAATTTTAAATATTTAAGGGTTAATAATCTGAGTACTAAAATTTGATTTTCACTTCCTGCTTGTAATAATATAGCACAAACCAATTTCTGAAAATTCGTATAGGTCTCTTTGCTGATTTTTACCATAAAGTTTTACCAACTCAAAATATCAATTTTTTATTATCTAACGAATAATATTTTGTGTAAACATTACCTGATGTTTACTGCCTGCGTGTAAATTTTCGCATGAACCAACTTTTCCAAAACTCGTAAAGGTTTATTTGCTGATTTTTACCATCGTATTTCGTAGTGATTTTGTATAATCCAAATTAGTTATAATGTCGTTTTTTTGACGTTGCTGTTCTGCGCTACCACATTCATCATCAATACAAACTACATTTCCCGCGATTCCCTGTTTGTTAAATAACAATTTAATTAAGTGTTTCGATGATGAATTCAGTGCAATTAAGTCCATAATTTTTGACATTAATAGGTCGCAAAATTTTATCTGCAACAAATTCGATGAAATTAAAACCGAAGTTAAAGATTTTATTGCTGTGATTTTGATTTTATATAAAAGTTGTGAATTTTTTGAGGAAAGTTACCGTACACACCAGAAAACCAGATTTGTAGCCTCGAATTTATTATTGACGGTGTTCAAACAACCTGATAAGTCGATTGATACCATGACGCTTATTCAGTTTTATTCAGTTGTAATTACAAGCAAAAAATTTTCCTTGGTAACAAATAGCAAAAATTAAAGATGTAAATGTTATTGCCTGCGACACTCGTTTTCAACTTAACCGAAATAAACCCTTTATTAAAACATGGAAAACATGGAATTATAGTTTCGAGGTTAGTGCTTTTAATAAAGATGGCTGCGCATTTTTTACCAACTGTGCAATATTTAGTAAATCAACTCTAAGATTCAAAATTGCTTTACAAAAAGTTTTACTTCAGGTTCATCATGGTAACATCAAACTTAGTTTTATTATGGTTTATAGGTTTCACTGTGTACCAGTTGATGCATTTCTAAAAGAGATAATGATTTTTTGCAGACAAATAACAAAAATTGCTCAGAAACATGTATTGATCATGTGTTTTCTCATAATGCTATCTAGTCAATTTTGCGTTACAAACTGCTAAAGTGCTGCAGTTGGAATTCAGTTTTTGCACCTACTGACCAAAATTATGCTTATTTTGTGTGCCACGTACTGCCGTCTTGTTGAAACTCCACATCGGCCAGAAAAAAGTTTGAACCGCACAAAACATTATGTTGTTTTTGAGTGCATCGGTAGTTCTTGCATTGCCTGCTGCTCATCACTCCAAATATTGCAATTTTGCTTATTAACTAGGTACACATTTAACCAAAAATTAGCTCCGTCGCTGAACACAATTTTTCGGTAAAAAAACCGATTTTACTCTAGATATTATATTACCCATTGTGGCAAGTCGTTCGGTTTTAGTTGTGGCCTGCGCTGCATTTTATACCAAGACTAAGATCCTTGAGTAAAATCTTCCACGTACTCAAATAATACAATTCCAATTCTGTGTCCTGCGACGGGTGGACATTTTGTCGTCTTCATCAACACTAGCTGCTATATATATAGTAGCAATATTTTCCTCTGTACGCCCTCTACGCATACGATTTGATTTATTGATGTCCAATAACGTGAAATTGGTGCGAAATTTTGTCACAATGGCTTGCATTGCTTGCTCAGCAAGTCGATTATAACGACATAAAACGGAGCGGAAACTGATTTTTCAATGAACACAAATTTTGATAATTAAATTCAATAATTTCTAATCGTTGTTCGGGTGTAAGTCTTTCCATGATGAAATGGCAAAGCTATAACTGTAAACAATTGATTTTGACAGTTGTCGCTAATCACACGTAACGCGTCACAAACATATACGTGAAAGCGTGATTATTGTGTAAAAAAATCATGAGACACAGCTATTCAGAATTTGACCAACTTGATGCAAAGTGGGTTCAATCATATCACACAGAGCTTAATGGATCCTAAGCGCTATCGTATATAATACGCGAATACGTGTGTGGTTGCTCTGAAAGTGATAGAGGATTTTACGAAAAGGGTGAAGAAAATATAATTTAGTCCTAGCCCTATAAGGGGACATGCAAACTCATTAAGTGTATTCAGAAAGATTTTTTGTTATTTGCGTAATAATTCGCGGTTATGAATCGATTTGAATTCTCCATTTATCATACATTTTACGTTCACAAATTTATCCATTCTTCCCCTGTCCTAAGAAATAATTTTCTGATTTTCATGCATTCTACTCTTCTTGTTGTCTAACTTGCAAAACAAAATAAATTATTGCAAATATGCAAATCGAGTCCAAAAGAAGTTTTAGCAGAAAACATTTTGTAGAATGACAAGGCTTGATAGTCATAGTGACAGGGGGCGTCTACAATCGTGATTGTGTAATAGAGTTACCAGAGCAATAATCTCGATTTGGACCAAGAATATAATGTCGATTTAGACAGATGTTTTTCTACTCTTAAAGTAGTGTTGTTTATGTGAAAAAAACATGTTTTAAACTCAAAAAGCATATGTTATGACTTATACAGGGTGTCCACCCGAAAGGTTACCTGTTTTTTCCGCCACTATTGGCCTTACCCTTGTGGGATATTTTTATTACATTTTTCTTCACTTTTTCACACATTTCACTTCAATATTATCTGGTTTATTTGCATAAACCTTACTATTAAGATAACCCCATAAAAGCATCGGAACCCATCGGAAGCAGTTAAACCGGGTCAGCATGGAAGCCAATTCACATCAGAAGATTTCGAAATTAACTGTTGTGGAAACTTGTCTCGTAATAATTCTATGGTTTCTCTTGCAGTGTGGCATCTAAAACCGTCCTGATAGAACCACGTGTTCACCAAGCCATTGGCATAGATGTAATGGTGATTGATGAATCATTTGTGGATTCTCTACTGCCCAAAAGCAAATGAAAATGAGCTTGGTCACTCATAAATAAGTGTTCAAAAAAATCCGGATTGTCATTGGCATGCAACAGCATCTTATTTGCATACGTACAACACCACAAATGATCTCTTGGTAGTAAGTCTCGTGTTAATTGAATTATATACTGGAATAAATCCAAGCCTCCATGCAAAATATTGGTTAGTATTGATCTTCGAAATTCAAGTTCTTATTTACCACAGTACCTCTGTCTCTGAATTATTTGATAATTCGTAAATTGTAGGCTTTGAAGGTTCTGTTAAAACGAGTTGTTCAATGAATATTTCTCCAAGATGAATGCCAGTTTTGTATACCACAACTATCAAGTAAACTATATCAATATTAACTTTCGCATAAATGGTGGCAAAAAAATTGTAAACCTTTCGGATGAACACCCTGTATACACCATTTAAATTTAAATGCCATAGTTTCTAAAAAAAAATTTCAAAAACTAATAATGGTATAAAAGTTGAAGTCAATCCCATATACATACTGCCGTGCCACAGTCACAGCAAAAGGTTTTGCGCATCGTCACAATCGTTACTGAAAACTGATTGTTTTATAGCAATGCTTCTTTAAGTCACGCAATATGTAAACTCGAGTCTGTTTAAAACTCAAAGTACCCATTTTCTGTTCAAAACTCAAACTCAAAGGGCCAAGCATTTTCAAAACTTCGTGCTTTTTGGCGTGAATAAAGAAACTTTGATGAAATTATATTTGAACCGATTCCAATATTTTCTACAATGTTCAATAATGCAGAGCACTATACTTAGACAAAATGAAATTCCCTTATTAAGATTTTAAATGTCCATATATGAATTTACGTTCAACTCGCAAGAGGATCGAATTGAATTTTCTGCACACAGTAAAAATTTCAAATCAAATAATACAAAGCCGCCATTAAAATAATTCTTTTATTAGGTTTATAAATTTAGCCCTTCAGTTTATCTCAGATGTAATTACATCACCCACAGACTTATAAAATTTGGTTTTGTCTCGGACCTAACGACCTTAGTTCCGATAAAAAGATTTTGTTTGAATTTTATTAACCATAAAATTTATCTACAACCCACCTATGCCACTGGTTGAGTTAAATCCGAAATTTATGTTTAGTGCTAGATAGACAATTTTCTGCTTTCATTTTGGCCAAAAATTATACATAGCAAACCACACCACCGGAAATAGTTAATTATCTTATACTGCTTCACTAATGTGGACTGTATAAATTACATAGTTTGAGCGTTCCCTATATAATTTATTTCGCTTGTGGTTTACGAGGTCACGGTGATAAGGTACACAAAATATAATGCATACACAGAGGTTTATTTTAAGTTTTATGTAATATAATGGCTGAAATTAATTCATATAAAATTATCTATCTGAATGACTAATTTTTGTGTAGTTAGTTAACAAAGTTCAAGAATAATTACGTACAGAGGTTTTTGAACGTCTATGACAACACGTTAGAAATATACTCATACATTTTTAAAAATAATTAATAAATACAGCTGTTATCAACCTTTTCTAGTCCTTAATTTATTTATGAATTTAATTTTGAAGCAAATCGTTTGAAAACAGCAAATTTATTAATTCGGTTGCCCGATAAAAATTCACGCATTAAAATGTTTATAAAAACTCATTCACCGTAACAAAAATAAAAAACTGAACCCCAAAAAATTATTAAAAGCCGAGAAAACCACAAAATATAAAAATTGGAAAATGTTGCGCACGCTATTTTCGGTGAAAAATTATATTGCATGTATGTGAAGGTTAAATGCTGTATGTTCGAAAATCGGGTGGCCTGATTTTAATTTTCTTAATTTTCACCTTCAAAATTATACAGACCGTGGAAATTTTGTATTATTTTTCGGTAATTTTAAGTACTTGCATCGGGCACAAAGCATAATATTCCAGTAAAATTTTAATGTTTTTATGCACAACTGAGATAATAAAAATTAGAAAGGCAATTCAAGTGAACAATTGGCGTATTTTTTATTAACGCTCGATAGATGTGTCCGGAGCAGTGATTTTTTATAAAAAAACTTGAAAGCAACTTGTTACTTTTACTGGTGCAATAAGTCTTTTTAAGACTAAACTGCATTTTCTAATTCAATTGTGTGTCCAAAATAAACAAAAAACAAGTTAGACATTTATTTAGCTCCAAATATGTATAGCGGGCCGCAATCGGGAGCAACTTTCTACTTGCTGCGAATTTTCAAACAGGAAATCTCCTTCCTTCATGTCAAATTAAATTTCAGAGCATTAAACAGCCCGTTTAATGGAATTGGAATTATATTGGAAGTTTTTGGGATTCTTCGCAATCTATAGAAAATGTGTGGATGGCATACAATTATTTCGTTGAAATTCTACGTATGTAAGTTGTCACATCTCTTATTGACAGAAACCCTTGTTGACGTTCAAAAAGTTAGGTTGACAGGCATACAAAAGTCTAGTTGACAATTCGAAATGCCACTTAATCTAGCTAGATGCAGTTGCTATAACAGGTTTTGCACTCCAACTTCATTCTTTAATCTTTGCAATCCAACTCTTTCGCGGATCGCTTTTCACGTAGTTGCCAGCCAAAATAATAAGTTAATATAAAATAGATTAACCATTACTGCTATCAAAAATCGCTGTTACCTATATAAATGATTAATTGTTGCAATTGTTGTCTTTTACCTTATTATTTTGCGAATCCGCAAAAGAGTTGGGAGTGCGTCGGCGCCGCATATTTGAATCTAGAATTTAAATTTAGGTCCTGTTGGGTTTGTATTGGCTACGATTGAATTTGATGTGGAAAAAAATGAACATGATTTGTATAAAGGTGAATTTAGTTTCATTTTATTTGGCCCTTGTTACTTACTAGTACAATCAGTGGTTTTACGACTTAGTTGCATTTTTTAATTCAACTATGTTTGGTTGCAGTTTGGTCTTAACAGCACTGATTTCACCAGTAAATAGTAAGTTGCGTATAAATTTTGTTGAAGATAATTTACTGCTCTGAATCCGTCTATCGAGCGCTAATAAAAAAGCACACCGAAATGTATTTTTACGAGTGCAGTTGTCTTTATGGGCAAGATTATTCTCGAATCGAGTTTGAAATTCCTGACACGATAAATTTTCTAAATTTAGTGAATTTTTGAAATATATTTTAGTTATTTGGCTGTTTACTGTAGTAACGTACAGTTTGGCTGTTTACTGTAAGGCAATTTAAAATATTAAAAATTGTTCAGATAATTTTTTATTTTTTTATTTTATAATCTGCTTTATAGGGTAGCGCATAAGTAACGTTATGATTTTTTGCATAAGTAACGTTATAAATGGTGCTAATTGTTTGCTTCGACCTGACGTGCTCTTTCCAGAGCATGTTCCATAACTTTTCTTAGAATTTCAGGTTCCAGAGACTTCACTTCTTCTCGTATACGTAACGCAATATTATTCGACCGCCAAAAATTTTGCGCAGCAGAATCATATTTGGACGAGCTGTGTGAGCTGTGCGGCTCCATATTATTGGAACCGCTATTCTGGATTTTTCTCCACCCCTGGCTTTTAAAAATTTTCAACCATTGCCTGGCATTGAATGCCATTCACATTAACCACAACTTGTCCGTCGTTTTCGAAAAATATGGTCCAATAATTCTTGAATTTTGGGTGCCCCAAATTCTCCAGTTTTGTTTATGCACGTGACTATTGAGGTGAAAATGGGCCTCATCGCTCATTATTAGTTTGTGAATAAACGTATTTGTGCATCATTTGATTTTAACTCAAGGTATAACTTATGCAAAATTCTTTGCAAAGACCGCCTATCACCACCTTCTGAGAACGTTGCATGGTGGATATTCGGAGGTTTCCTCAATACTTGCTTGTGCCCGAGCAATGTTCGCCGAATACCACAGACAGGCCCTTGTTGTCGAAATCGGTAAATTGTTGGAGTGCTAGGTGCATTTCGAACATGAAAGAAATTTCGATATGATCTTTGGGACTGAATAATCGAATGCTGACTTTCAAAATAAAATTGAACAACTTTGGTTCTTTGTTCGGTGCCGAGTCTTTCCATCATACATTTCTTAAGTTAGTAAACAAAAAATGTATTCACTAATTAAATCATAACGATACTTATGCGCCACCCTTTATAAGGGTATAGTTAGTTCATACATGTCAGAAATAGTTTGGTTCGTCGAATTTATTACTGGAAGAGCTGTTGTTTAATTCCTTTTGAATTTCTAACCATTTAGAAATTCCAAGTACGCTTTTCAACTTTCTACCACTTCAGAGAAAAGGACCCTCAAATAACAAAGCAGCCACCGTACTAAGTATGCTAACGCAAATGATGCTACCGATTTATTAAATATTAAAGAGATTAATTTGGATCAACATTGAATTGCACATGTTCACAAATTTGAGGTTCTGTAAAGAAAATTCTACATTGACTTCATAAATTTGTCTCATGTCTCATGTCTTTTGGCCAAGATATTACTGAAACACCCACAGCCTCAAGGCATTCGATTACTACATTTGCGATTTTTGGGCGAGCATTATCATGCATTAACATGAAGTCACCTCCAATGGATGGTGCATAGGGCATTACATGAGATTTCAAACGCTGGTCGATATATCCATTTGCATCCATGGTGCGGAATAAATCCATACTACAACCATATTCGAACCTCCACCGAAAGTATGTTTAGAAATAGTACACGCCGGTTCAAAACGCTCACCTGGCCGACGATAAACTCTTGGCCGATAATCTAATGATCCAAGGAAAACACTAGACTCGTCTTGTTCTCCATACATTAGGCCAGTGTCTCATTGCCCAGTTTTCATCTTCGAGAGCAAATATTAAAGAAGCTCTGCGATTTCCTGTAGACAATTTTGGACATATGGCTGGCCTTCTAAGTCAAATTCTATTACTGGATTCGTCGATGCACGGTCCTGTCACTAATGCGTGCTCACTTGGTAGATTTGATTTAATGCCGAACCGTTTTTTCAAGCAAACTAATTTAATATGTCTATCCAAAGCTAGGATTGTACATCGGTTTCTCCCACTAATATGGATTGGCCCACTCTTAACAATTCTGCAACGTAAGACTAAGTTCTTCCTTCAACTAATGTGCTGGCCTCACGCAATCCTTAATGCTCCGATGATTTTCGCTCTTCAATGAAAAGCCTTGATCTTGTACTTTATTTAATAATTAAAACATCAATTGCTGCAAATAATCTTTATAGACTGAACAGGCCAAAATGCTCAAACTTGTTGTAAAATCAAATTTTACAAAACCAACCGTGATTTTTTTAAATGCCTTTGTATTACAGTGAGAGATATTACAAACACAACTATTAAGCTACTCGTAATTTTAAAAATACTGATTATGCATTTTAGCTATAGTTAAAAGGCCTAACAATTACAAGACGAACGATTTCCATAACTATTTTCAATAAAAATTTCCGATTATTTCGCGTGCTGTGATTGAATGCTGCGTGTTCAACTGCCTATGTCGCACTTCGCACCTTTAGTAATCGTCATAGCAGAAGCACAAATAATCATCACTGTTACAAAATAATTTAAAATAAGACAAATTTGCACCTGACCGAAAAATTCTCTTACGGATAAATGTAAAGACTATTTTGTCCTATTACTGCAGATAATAAAATATCCGTCTGTAGTAAAATTAATCAACTCACAAACAGTATTTGTCTATAAATACGGGTTCAAAATGAGTAATGGAGGACTTCAGGTCGGCCATGCATGCCACTCCTACTATCAATTAATTGTTTAATTTGCGAAAAGGCCTTTTTTAATCGGTAATTTAAACGACTGTTGTTCATAAGTTAGCTGATAATGGGCCAGGAATTTTTATAACAAGGAAAAGGAGGACAAAAATGGTAGTCTTTAGATACTCATTTCGAATTTCGAAGCATCTTACTCCTTAATTATGTTTGAGAATGTTAGACGATGATTAACATGATAAACTGTACTTACAGTCGTAGTTTAAATTGTTTTTAATGCATACAAAAATGTTTAAGATTAAATATTGCTCTTTCCCATATAATATGGTGTGTCGCTTGTACTACTTGACCCGCAAAAACCACAAAAAACTTCACAAAATATGTGCTTCAAAAAAGGCCTTTTCGATTCCTAAGTTTAATTATTTTTATTTGCTTAATGGAAGCGGACAACAAGATTTGTTTTCATCGCCCTGATTTTTAAGATAATATGGTTATATACGTTAGGGTGCCCATTTCTGCTCTTGTCTGATGTTATAGCGAGTTCGAAGCTCTAAACAGTTATAAAATGTGTTTTGACTCTTGTTTTGTGAAAAGGTTTACCGTCATTCAAGCGCAGTTTGATCGACCTGAAAATTTAGTTGTCATCGAACACCCAAATTTGTACGAAGCCAAGCTTGCCACTGTATGTTATCTATGTAAGGTGTAAGGTCAGTAGTGCCAAGAATCGAATAACTGAGCAAAATTACAATCAAAGTACACGTAATATTTACAAATTAGTATTCTAATGTTTTCGTATTAAACCGCCCTTGTCGTGGTTTATTTTCGATGGCCAAAAATCCACAATAAAAATTAATTTAAAACCTTCATTGAAAGGACGTTTCATACGTAATAATAATTTGACTTGATAAAATGTTCGTGTATTCATATATCCCAAGACAACCTTCACGACGCTACCGTATACTACGTAATATACGTGCATAATAAATACTCAAACATTTCGATTAAACACTTCAGTTGAGCAAAAGTGAAATTCCCAGAATATTACAAATTTACTGTCTATATTTTTTCCACCCTACATCATGACATAAATAAGGCACGTGCTCCTTTTTAATTAATATTTTTAATTTCTTCTAGATGAGGTAAAGAAGAAAACTTGTGTATACACTTTTTGGCACACAATTTTATATTTTATATTTAATGTGAAATATACGTTCTAAAAATAATTTGGAATTATTTATTTGCCGCAAGGTTACACACAGTTCCAAAATATGTACACACGTATAAAAATATTGTAAATTATGTTCTTGATTCATTTCAGGTAAATTAACCGCACACAATGAACAATACGAACGATCATTAGCCTAAATACGCCGCTAATCGAATTAACCACCAACTGTTTAATATATCAAAGTTAAAATGTTCTAGTTGTTGGCCCCCACATTTCATCACATATGTGAATTACCTAACAAACTTGTTTATTCTATTCAATATACTTTCTAGATCTATTTGTGCACCATTATATTCTCGTTCCGCAAAATCTGTCGATATAGCTATTTTTTGCCTACTTCAAGGTTAACTAATTGTAGAGTGAAAACTTGTGTAAACACACAAAGTCGGCTACTAGTAAATATTTACATACTAAACGGTACTATTTATAAATATCGTATGGTGTTGCAAGAAGCACACTGTACAAATATATTTAGTTATCAATAGTTGAATGTTATATTAAGCGCACCCAGACATCGCACAAACCTATTTAACTCAATTTATAAAATCATATATCGGTTATAAACTACTCGGCTGTATAAACTAAACGACCATGTATATTATAGCTAACTGTTTGTGTTAAATTTACATTTGAATGCATCCATGAATTGAATGTAATTTGAAACAATGAACATTATTTTTTTGTGATTCTGTGAATCGAATAACCAACGCCACATTTATGTCTGACAACAACAAAATTTCGTATCCGTGTACATCAATAATGTATGTAAATTAAATAATTTTATGTATATACAGAAGTAAAATATGACTGATAGATATTTGTTACGGGTAAAATACTCGTATAATGACTTTATACCATTATGTGCGCGTTTATAAAGTCGGTTATGTTGCGGTTGCCGGGGTATTAAGGGACATCGTTAATCTATTAATATGTTGTCAGCCTTGATTTGGTTGATTGAATATAGTACTAATTGGAAATCTAATCAAGTTGTTTCTCGTGATAGTCATTATATAAATTGGGGGAGGTGTCCGGAAACGAACACGAAAAACCAATAAACATATTTTGTCAGTGATTTACTCAGCATCATAAAAGAATTAAAAATAAATTGAAGCTTGAATTATTTGGTTGGCTGTAAGATATTTAGTAAATTTTAATTTATGGTATATGACCAAAAACATATTCATTACCGATGTTGAAACCTTTAATTATTTTTAAAAAATCTACTTCCAACAAATTGATTTGGTTTAGTCATTACCGAATTTGTGAATAAATGTCCACTAAATAAATTTAGTTGTTTACCATGGCTAAATGATTAATTAATTAACATAAGTTTGAAGCTCAATAACTAGATTCTTGTGAACATTGTGATTTGTATATCACAATGTTGAAGAAGGCGTCTTATTGAATTTTGATTAAAGTAAAAAATTCAAAACCGATTCATCGCAAAATAATTAAGCGAAAAAAGAATTTACCGAAAATGACAATTCACCGAAACCATCAACTCCATAAAAACCGGGTTCCATTCCAATGGTTTGTTGCACCATAACCGATTGATAAATAACTGAACACTCATTTTCAAGTAATTCGATATTCCATTTTCATTTTAAAAACTAATTTTCAATCAAATTTGTTGAAATTTTCTAAGTTTAACAATTTTCCTCAACAATAAATCAAATAAATAAAATGTTATCTCCGATAGGAAGAAAAAGTGCCATAGAGCGTCTACTAGACTGGAGAGTAAGATCTATTCGGGGCTATTGTTTTCAGTTCTCTCCACGTTTTACCGAATTGTTTCGCCTCGGCCAGCATCGTTCTTTTCCAGGTCGTTCTAAGCCTTCCTACTTTCCCTCTTTCCTTGCGGATTCCATTTCAATGTAGTTTTTGTTATATCATTTGTCCCTTTCATTAGTGTGTGTCCAATCCATCTCCACTTTCGGTTTCTTAATTTCGCGCGTGTGTGATCGTGTTTCGCTAGAAGTACTTTTTTAGACGCTTAAGGCGTTTTACTCACAAATATACCTGGTCGCAAGTTCTTGAAATTCAATCGAACAAAATCGTCTTCGATGTTTTTCTCATCGCAGTCAACTTCTCGTCGTGTGGTGATTATTGTTATGTCAAAAAATTGGTTTGTTGCTCCGGGAACTGCATTGAAATTTTTTGCTGCATTCTCTAATAATTGTGCGGCTTCTTTATATGCCGTGCTTTTAGATAAATTTTATTAAAGCCCGATTTGCCTCTACAAAGTCTATTAGGGCATATTTTCGCTGTTTAGAGATATGCCATAATCTTTGTGTGATTTTCGTTTTTTCTCTAAAAATTCTAAATTTGACTTAATAGCCTGATTCGACTTAAACGTATGCAAAAACGAAACTCACCTATTTTATACCAGTATAAAATGTTCGTCTATTTTTTAATCGAAAATTTTCGCTTACAAATTTCAAGAATGCAATAATTTAAATTTTTGATTGAGATAACGTATTTTGGCAGAAAGTCGTCGATGATTTGGTTCGATTGGATTTCAAAAATATGCGCCCTGTGGCCCTATTCTGGTAATTCTCGGGAACTCGGTCAAGATTTACATATAATTTCTGTTTAAATAATTTTTTCCGGCATAATATGGTAAAAAATTAGTAGTAATTTTTTGGAAAACAAAATAAAATTGAGAATAATTTTCCCGGCCAGTTTCGCTATGGAAATATTACTCCCAATTTATAAAAATTTACATCAAACTGTTTTCCTCAGTAGGCTACCTAAATTCTTTCCCCAATTCCCTATTCCCAGGTAATTACCAGAATAGGGCCACTGGAGTCTGCTAGTGATCCTCTGCGTGTGTTTCCACGTTGAACATTCGTAGCTTTGTAGTTGATGAAAGGACGGTCACATTTTCAGCTCTTTTGTAACATATTAACTGTATTTCATGCTTTGTTGAGTTCTGCCTTCCTACAACGAAAGTATACGAACTTGTCAATATCCTCGAGCCTTGGTATTTCTGAGTACTTGTTACGTGCGAATTTTGAGAGACGAGACCACAAGTTTGTGTATACGAATACGACGTACACACAATTTTGAACAAGTGTGCTGTCATTTGTTATACAAGTGTGTATGATTTTTGTGAACATAGGCATTAACATTTATCGAACCGGGAGGAATCGGTTCAAATTGATGGTGCATCCGCTCTTGTTTTATGACATTTTCGCATGGTATTGAGATTTGACTTTTTAATTTAAATTAAAACATTTCAGTGTTTCGGTCTCATCGTTAAAGCAAAATGCTAAGTTTTGAAGAAAGTGAAATTATTTTTTACGTGACGTTTTATTTATCACGTAACGTGTTACAATTCTTTTTATAAAATTAAAATTTGTTAATTTATAAAAATTTAAATTGTTAACCTAAAATCAAAATTCTTGTGCCAATCCAGCTAATTTCGACTGCATGTCTGCGTGTATATGTGCGTTAGTAGACATATATCATCCACGTAATCTAGGACATTGAGTCGATTTACTGAACCTCACTAAATGCTATTTGGGGATGCATTACATTATCTAGTACTATTAGGAACACCAACTGCGTAACCTTATATTGAAATTTATTTTCGGCAACCCTGTACATTTCCTTAATGTATTCAATTATTCTTCTCGGATTGCTCATTTCGCAGAGTTCTTTTGAAGAGTAAATATAGCGGTGAGAATTGAGTTGATGTGGTCTGTACAGCTTCTACCAGGTCTAAAGCCAACCAAAAACGATTAATGATTAACATTTTCATTGTGCTGTTGAGGAGTGTTGGTGCCTCTCAATTCTTGCAAACTCTAAGGTCGCCTTTCATCGGAACTGTTTTAGTCAAGACTTCTTTCCATTTCTGTGCAATTCTACTAGTATTCCATGCCTCTGCTAGTATTCCATGCCTGTGCTAGTAGTGGAGATAGAGTTTCTTATTATATTCTTATAAATAATATTATCCATGCTGCTTTGTTCTTCTTTAGCTGCTGAATAGAAGCTTTCTTCTTCCAATTTCTTGTTCCGTTGGTGGGTGTTTATAGTTTCGTTACAGTTGCCTTCAGAGAGCTCATCATTTTATTTGCTATCTATTCCGTTGTCCTCGAGAAAATCTTTCTATCTATTTAGATGTTGGTTTTTTGTGGTTAAGACTTGCTCACTTTTTACACATTGACGTAGTGTGCACATGTTTCTCTATGCTACTGTTGTTTCTGCAGTCTCCCTTGTTTGTTTAGCAGTATCTTTATATTTGAAAGATTGTGTCTTTGGTGTCAGTGTTCTTCAATCTGTAAATGTTGAATTTCCTTCGATTACTCTGTGTGTGCTTGACTG
This sequence comes from Nephrotoma guestfalica, assembly GCA_963691935.1. Classification (NCBI taxonomy): domain Eukaryota; kingdom Metazoa; phylum Arthropoda; class Insecta; order Diptera; family Tipulidae; genus Nephrotoma; species Nephrotoma guestfalica. Next base: position 15,199,091 of record OY829915.1, read on the forward strand.
CTGCTGCTGGTTTGATTTTGAATTTTGCTATTTCCAGTTGATGATTGATGTGTAGGTCTGCTTCTCTCGTTGCTCTGACATCTTGTAAGGAGGATAGGAATTTTTTGTTAACCAGTACACGAACAATTTTGGTTCTTCCACCTGGTGACGTCGAAGTTGTGTATATTATTGTGTGGGAGATTGCTGCCTCCTTTGAATAGGTAGAGAGAGAAGATATAATCTAGTCTTTCTTAGAATTTGTATTTCTTATTTTGACTTGAATCTTGCTCTTATAATTCTGCTACTTATAGGTTTCCATTCAAGTAGGGCTATCTTCTCTTTAGTTGTTTGTGAATATCCCTCCGCCTTGTTCATGTGTGCCTTGTCTACCAGAGTAGATATATTCTTCCAATCCATGAAGTAAACTAAGGCCCAATATTTCAATGGTATACTGCCTCATTTCTTTCTCACCTGTGCTAATCTTGATGTTCCCGTTAATAGCTCTGATGTTACAGTTTCCGACTCGAGTCTGTGCCCGATATCCAATGGGCGACATTTGTATTGTTTGCCGGTTTCTATTATTTCTTCTAGTTTTCGTTTCGGTGATAAGTGTTGATTTCGGACTAATGAATGTTTGGTCCAATGAATCCTCATTGAATTTCAGATTTAAATACTAAAATCATACGAAGAAGTTGTAGTCCATTCAGTCGACACATGGAATAGTATAATTAAAATTTGCCGTAGAACTAGGTCATCGATATCTTTAGTACCATCCCAATGCGATAAGAAATAACTTAGATCTTTTCACAGATCCTTACTGTAAGCATGTTTCATTCGAAGTGCCCGTTCATATTGTAGAATTAGTATTGTAGTCCGGTGTTCGTCATTGCTCAACACTAATCGGCCGAGAAATGGCTTAGTTTTGTTCAAAATGGATTTTATTCGGAGCATACACCTCGAGTCCAAATTGTAAACCTGTTTTGATCATTGCACCTAGGTTTAGTCCTTACTAACCGATTGAGGAATAATTGGATTAGCCTTATTTAGTTAAAACATTTTTCAGAAATACATTCAAAATTGATTCTTTTAGAATTTACTAAACCTGGTAATTTTCCAGCACTATATCCATAAATCAAACGAAACTCCATTTTTAGCTTAAAAGCTGAGTTTTAACATAATCGGTTGAACAATTTTCTATTTCAAATGTAAGCGTTTTAACTCATATTGGAACGTCATTTTTATCGCAAAGCTCGACCTCCATTTTAATATTTTGAGAAAAAACCAGAATTTATACTGGCGATATTTCAAAACCACTTCCGGAACTCATATCGGGAGCTCGATTCCCTTAGTTTAGCTTCATTTTCATCAGATACAACCTTCAATCGCAATTGGTTGATATAAGAATCTCATGTTCACCATTGTGACCGAGTCTTATTGAATTGGTTGAAAAAGATTATAGCTACAATCAAATTAGCGGCTTTCCACAACCATAATTGCCGTTTTCTATTAACTCCCGTTTTCGGTCAATTGGTGTTCTATGAATTGTTGTTTTAGGTGAACTTTTGATTTTGATTAATTGTTGTTTCTGTTGAATTATCGTATTCGTTGCATTGGCGTTTTCGCTTAGTTGTCAAGTTCGAAGATTTTTCGCTTTTGATGTATTGTCGTTATGGTGAACTCTTGATTTTGGATAATTAGGAATCGTCCCACAAAAATAATTGATTGGCTTAAACTACGAATATTTGCTTTATGTCGAAAAGTAAAATAATAATCAAATTTAAAACAATTCGTGAATTTTTTAAAGTATTTTAAAGACAATTGCACAAAGTAATCCAATGATAAGCGATTTTGGTAAAATGCCGATTGCTGTTCTCTCCTAGAATAGTCCTCAGTTATTTACCAGAAAATAAAAAAAATCTTCAAACGGCTCGTGAATTTGTTTAATTGGATTTTTAACAAATAATTGCTTTTAAAGTTAGTTAGTTTACTAATAAATGCTGGGGTGGCCTAACTTTACAACTTTATAACTTTTTCATTTTTATCAAGCAGGAAACACATTTCTAGTAAAAAATAATTACAAAATTTCCAACTTTAAATATTACAGATGCATCACCCTCTTATGGCCACCTTAGTTTGAAATATTAATTTTTGAGAAGCACTGTATGAATCTGTTTGTTTGTGGTCTCTGTACAATCTAAATTACTTAAACGATCGAAATATGAAAACCACTTCACTTCATGTGTAGACAAATTTGAAATAACTTCGAACGGTTGTCGACTACTTCTGCTGGATTTTTCCAATCTTATCGTATTTATCACCTAATTAGTTTTCAGGAATAGTTTACGAAAGAGAAGAAAGACAATACAGATAGAATTTTTGCACAAATGCAGATAGAATCTTGAGGATCTCAAGAGTTTGAGAGGTATAATTTTGACCTTCATTACATTACGCATTACAGCATTTATGGTTACGCGTTCAAGATTTTCCCAATTGGTCATCAATCTTACTATACGTAAATGGAATTATCCCACGATTATATCCCAAAATATAAAAAAGTTCAGCAGATATAATCAATAAAAGACCTATATGTTATTGTGCGAAGTTAACAAGAACAAGAATTTGTTTAAATTAAGCCCAAAAAAAATTCGCTCATTATCAATTTGGCAAATTTTAGCACGTTAAATGTATAAATTTGTCAGTTTAAGGCTATCTGGCTTTGATATGAAATATAATAGAAAAATCGTTGCGTGGCAAGTTAGCGAAATCGCGCTCTAGGCTTGGTACGTTAAAAGTATAAATTTAGATTCCCCAGACATACATTTAAATTTGGCATGTTAAAAATGCATAACAAACCCGTATAACCTTAATCCGTCAAATGTATACTATCAACATCCCAAATGTAAATGTAATGTTAGAATTACGAATTACTTAAATGTAATTTAAATGTAAATAAGGCATGATTATGACCATTTCCAAACCAAGTACCCTTAATCCTTCCAAAATTTATGTTGACACGTTAATCAAATTTAAATGTTATTTTCGTCCAAATACTGGTTGTACGAATATGTTTTGCCTAGAGCCCACTTTCGCAAACTTACCACGGAATAATTTTTTTCTAATAGCCAAATATTTAAATGTAATTTTCCTATAAATACGAGTGATGTGAATATTTCGTGCCCAGGGACAATTTCGCAAAGTTACCACGGGACATTTTTTTTTTCATTTTCCTAATAATAAGACATAAGCGTGACTGTCTCATAACCATAAAACCTTAATCCAACAAACTTATACTTTAACAGTATTAAATTTAAATGTAATTTTCGTTCAAACACGATTTGTATGAATATTTCTGGCCCAGGGCCTAAGTTTGCTAAGTTGCCACGGAATAATTTTTTTTAATTTTTCTAAATGTACAGATATGGATGTGATCTTCACATAACCACAGAGCCCTAATTCGACAAATTTATACTTGGTACGTGCCTGTGGCATAGACAGGGCCCAATTGCGCTAAGTTACTACAAACTGATTTTCAAATTTTTATAAAGTAAGGCATGAGTGGCACCATATCAAAACCACAAAGCCTTGAACCAGCAAGTTTAAACTTTTAAAGTGCCAGATTTAATGTGCCAGATTTAATTTGATTCCAAATACGATATCGGATCCATTGATTCTTTTATCGATCGAATCGAAGGATAACTTCATGCACCCCCCTTACACACTAATATAATCGTTTCAGAAATTTAGCGCAAATCTTTACTAAATCTAACAGTAATTGGAAATTGATGATGCTTGAGTCTGTTTGTTTGTGACCTCTCCACAGCTCGGATAACTCAACTGAATTAAATGTGAGAAACTATTTACTTCATGGCGAAAAGAAACTATGAATTTCTTCTTCGTATCCCTTTTTATCGTGTGCCCAAACCCTTGATAAACTCATAATTTATTAATAACTGCCCATAAAGCGATGTTGGTCAAATATTTTCACTAAAATTGTAATATTTCATAATAATTACATCACATCAACCATAAATATATAATGCATTTTATAATTAAATTATCCAAATTAAATTTATAAATCACAAAATATATGAAATTAAAATATTACACCGAGAATTAATTTAATACTAAAATATTATTAATTAAATTACAAAGCATAAAAATATAATAATTATTTAAATTTCACAACAACAATATAAGCAAATTATGTATCACGTTATGGTATATAGAAATACTCGTAATAATAGTATTTTGTCGCTAGAACCATTGAATAATTTATTTGCATAAATTTTATTATTTTTTCATTTTATTTCATTTTTAAAGGGAATTATATTTAGTTTTTAAAATGCAAAAAATGTATAACAAAATAATTTTTATTTTATTGTTTATTTTTAACAAAATTTAAACTATGTAAATATAGCATACATTTAATATTAACGTTAGAGAAGCTTATTTAAAGCTCTTGAACTGGATCCTTTGGAATACAGGATATTGTAATAAGTTTTTAATAATAAGTGTAGCTACATTAAGCATATGGTTAGTAAAAATGGAGCTTCTATAATTTTATATAGTTTAATTATCATTAAGAACAAGTGTTGATCAAAATCTCCTCTTTAAATTAAACATGCTCGATATTTCTGATCGAAATACTTATACTCTATTCCTCCCATGTTTTGTTAATATTTAAACACAATACCTGCGCCTAATAACGGGTGTTTTTTTAGGAGGTTTGTTTTTCCGATAGATGTCGTTTTATTTTATGACAGTTGTTTTGACAGCTCAAAGTGGCATTTCTACTCAGTATTGTTTGGCAAATCATTATGAATAGGTTAACTCCAGAACAACGTTTTCAAATCGTGGAAATTTATTTTCAAAATCAGTGTTCAATTAAAAATGTTTATAGAGCACTTCGTGAATTTTATGGTGCACATAATCGTCCGTCAGAGACCACCATAAAGAACGTAATTACCAAATTTCGGTCTACATTCACTCTTTTGGATGCCAAGCCACCGACAAGAATGAGAAGAGTTCGTACAGAAGAAAATATTGCTGTCGTTGAGGCCAGTGTCGAAGAAAACGACAATTTATCGATTCGTCGTCGCGCTCAGCAAATTGGACTTTGTCCATCGACTTTATGGAAAATTTTACGTAAAGATTTGGGTTTGGTGCCATACAAAATTCAATTGGTGCAAGAATTAAAGCCACACGACCATCGTTTGCGCCGTGAATTCAGTGATTGGTCGTTAAATCAATTGAACGAAGATCCATTTTTTTACCGTAAAATTCTCTTCAGTGATGAGGCGCATTTTTGGTTAAATGGATACGTCAACAAACAAAATTGTCGCATTTGGAGCAAAGATAATCCACACGCCGTTCTAGAATTACCAATGCATCCTGATAAATGTACTGTTTGGTGCGGTCTATGGGCTGGTGGGATCATCGGTCCATATTTCTTTAAAAATGAGGAAGGACGACGCGTTACCGTGAATGGAAATCGATACAGAACCATGTTAAATGAGTTTTTGTTGTCAAATCTTGAAGATATGGATATGAATGAAATGTGGTTTCAACAAGATGGTGCCACTTGCCATACAGCACGTGAAACAATCGACTTATTGAAAGAAACTTTCAACGACAACATTATTTCGAGAAATGGTCCGGTGAATTGGCCTCCGCGTTCGTGCGATTTGACGCCACTCGATTACTTTTTGTGGGGATACGTGAAGTCATTGGTTTATGTGGATAAACCTCAATCGATTGACGCTTTGGAAACCAATATTCAACGTGTCATTGCTGACATACGCCCTCAAATGCTTGAAAAAGTGCTGGAAAATTGGACCTCCAGAATGACATTTGTGAAAAATAGTCGTGGTAGCCATATGCCAGAAATTGTGTTTAAATGTTAAATGCCAAAAAATTATCTACCAAATAAAAAAAAATTTTGGTCATTTCATAATTTTATATGTGTTTTATTCAAAAAAAAAATCGGCAACCTCTTAAAAAAACACCCTTTATAAATGTACATAAATATTTTTTATTATTTATACTGTTTCAATGTTACACTTTATTAATCTGTACACTTTTCATGTAGTTACTCTTTCCGTTCAGCTTACTTTTTATCTAGTTACACTTTTTTGTAGCTTCACTTTTGTAGCTACACTTTTGTAGCTACACTTTTTCTATAGCTACACATTTGAGTCGCTACACTTTTTGTATAGCCACACATTTGTGAAGCTACACATTTGTGTAGCTACACTTTTGTGTAGCTACACTTTATATGTAGCTTTACTTTTTGCACTTTCGGTTCTGCTTACTTTTTATGTAGTTACACTTTTTGTGTAGCTACACTTTTTGTGTAGCTACACTTTTGTGTAGCTACACTTTTTGTGTAGCTACACTTTTTGAAAAAAGAAAAATTCTCTATGATAATATCACTGTAATTAGGAACAAAACAAATATGATACATTATTATAAACTAGATAACTAAAATAAACCAAAAATAGAAATTTTCTGTACACGTTTTATTATTATAAAAGTTTTATTTTATTTTGTGTTACAGATAAAAAAACGAAATTAAAAATTTACGTGTAAAATATTATCTGTGACAGTAAATAATATTTTTATGTACGTGAAGGTTAAATATGTTTTAAGATATTTTGATAATCGAAAATTTTTATGTTTGTAACCGGATATGGCACAACCTCTCTCGTACATATGATTACGAATTTTATTTGGGGAAAAATTTAAAATGAAATCGTAAATCACATAATAGGATAAAAATTTATATTTGTATAAAATTTAATTAACTTACACCTTTGCATATAAAAATAGCAAACTGTAAATAATAATTATGGTTATAATGCGATTATTATTTTTTTTAATTTTTTTACTATAATTATTTTATTTCATTGTATGAAAACATGAATTAAATAAATATACCGAAATTATTTGTTTATAATGATTATTATTAATAAATATATGCGAATGCGGATTAAAATATATTTTAAATAATTCGATTAATCAGTCGGTATTATTTTCATCATATCAATATTTTAATTAAATGTTATAATATTTCGGTCAATATTAAAATATGTTTATTGAACAATAACAATTTTAAATATTATTTTAATAAATTAATTGGATTCATAGTAATGTTAGAGTATTTGCAAAATATATTATAAAAAATGTAACCACGTTTTTGGGGTAATTTGATTTTATATTCATCCGAAATGATAATTATTATTTATGTAGAATGCGTTAATATCTAAATTTTGCCCTATAAGGATGCAAAACTAGCAAATAATACAAGAGGTGACTGAGCCTAGGTAAACTTTAAGACAATGAATTCTTTTGGAAACTAAATAATGAAAATTTTCAAACTAAGTTTTATACTGGACGTTATTGTTAAACTTTGTTACTCTTTCCGTCACCATCAACAAAATAATATGCTTCTCCAAATATCCAGATTATTTTTCCTAATCTCAACGACTAACAACGATTATTTTGCTAATATCGTATTTGTATTTTTTCCTGTCCACGCTATTTTCATTGTATTTTGTAGTTCCAATGTATCTGGATGTATATTTTGAGTTATGTTTTTGAGATGAATTTGGTTGTCATTTCGGGTGAACTAACTCGCAATTGTTTTGCCAATTGACTGTGCGAGCGACATAGTACTGTGTCGCTTGGTGCAACTAAATTGTTTACATAAATAAACAACATATCGGAACGAAATCGCTTTTCAATTTAAATTTTGATTAAAAACGTCTACTATCAGAGCCATCTACGATCTAAAGGGCCGTACTATTTAAAGGTGCACTTTATATAGAGAATATATAATTTTTGAATTGTGGTTTATGAATTAAAATTTTACTGAGTAATTAAATTTTTTATTTTATATGATTAAGGCTATTATTGTCCAATATTATGTAATATTTAATTAATAAAAAAATAACTTTCGAAAGAAGATTTTTCAAGGATATCGACAAGGATATTACATGATTAGCACCCCAATTCTGCTAGTCGAGTCACTGGCGTCACATGTAACTATAAAATCTGCTACTTGTATAAAAAATTAGTCAGTAAACAATTAAAAATCGTCATATTGACTAAAAGAAATACTTCAAACGACAAATGACACGACTAGTGGAATCGGGGTGAAAATTCGCTAAACAATAAATTTAAAACGAAAATTTGTACATGATTGTGTCGTTAGAACAAATGCCCTTGTAGTACCAGATAATACTGCTTGATACGTCATGAGATTTAAGTCGATAGTTTATATTTTGAACTGTAGATGGTAGTAATGTTCGTCAGAAGCTAGAGATTTAGAAATTAAACGAAATGTTGAATGTAATTCAACTAATTTAATGTACTTTTCAACATTTTTGTTTTCATTTAATTTTTGAGAGTGTCCTATTGGTATTTCTAAATATATACGTAGAGACATCTATTGATAAATTTTAGTAATTGCAGAAAGCTATGCTAAAAAACTTTATGGAAAAGAAAAAACAATTAGCCGTGGTTTGTTAACATTGAAATATAACTTAAAACACAATGATCCAAGTGACTTATTTAAACAAAAAAATAATTGCAACCATCATTTAAATTGGAGGATACCAACTTTCTTTACATACATACAGAAATAAATCTGTTTAACGAAAATAGTCAAATTCTGTGAAAGTTTAATTTAAATATTATTGCGTTAACTTATCGTCATCAAGTAATTAATTTTTTCTGAATAATAAATTAATTATTGAAATTGAAAGTTGAAACTGCACATTTCAGTTTTGGTTTACAAAAATGTATTTAATCATCGATTCTCGTGGGACAAAACAAAATTCTTCTCCTTTATTTAAAGCTTAGAAGTAAAATGACGAAATCTTATGGCTCTTATATATAGGTGGCTCTGCTACTATATACGGTTCCTTAGGTACTTATGTATAATTCTTATTCACACTAATTTTAAACATACAAAAATTAATATTTAATGGTTTACTACTATTTATAAACGATGCAGCAAAAATTTAAATCAATGTTAAATCTTTAAATTCATTTTTTAACCGATCCTGTCGCTATATCTGGGCGTTGCATGCGGTGACTGCTACAGAATTTTCCCTAAATTGCATAATAATAGAAAACAAATCCTGCTACGTCTTCACATGAGACAACCATTTAGTGAGATTTCCGTTTCGTTGCGGTACTTCTATCATTTACCACAAAATTGTGTGAAATAAGATAATTTATACTTTTTGTATTTTCATATGAACGGTGTTCCTCCTTTCCATTCCTTTTATTTTAACCTCTTTATCCAGTTTTCTTCTAACCAGAGAAATTGTTTCATTTCTGAAGAACTTGATTGGCCCAATTGATCAAATTTAAATATACATCAACAACTTTAAATCTGCGAGCTAAAATTGTGCAGGAAATGGTCCTCACAACTTTTCATCTTTATCCAATAATTGTTTCCGCTTTAAAATTTCCTATTTCCAATGTCCACTTTCTCGTCCTAACGCCGAATTACCATTGTTTGGAAAATTTAATTTGTTTTAATAATATCAGACACCTTCGGTGAATAGTTTACCTTTCCTGCGATTGCCTAACCAAACATGGTACTGAAGAATGAGGATACCTCTTTCGATCTCGGTGATGAGTTATAAAATGCTAGATCCTCCAAATGGATGTACGAAGAAGTGGTTTTATTATAAAATGACACCGATATGGTGAGTCGGTTGTAATTTCTGTCGTTATTAGGAATCGTAGAATCAGTGGTATATAGTACTATAATCAATCCAGTTTGCTAAAATTGAACCCATTCAACATTGCACCTCTTAAAATATAACGTTTTCATTCTATAATAAAAGTACCTTGTGAACCTTTTAATTAAAATGCTACTTCACATTCGAATACCTTCTAGCACACTTGCCCGTACAACACCATTAGGCATTAAATCTTGTGAATAACCTGCCGTTGATTGGTTAAAGATGACGGTCCTAACAGTCGTTGACTCTATTTAGTTGACTGCATCTTCTTTCTTTTTTAATTACGTCGAAGGTGTGTTGATCAAAGTATCTGAGGTTCCTGATGATGTCGAAATAGACACAATTTATACGACGGCGTGAAACAGTTCATCACTTTGAGATTTTCAATGAGACAGTTTGTGCACAAATTGTGTTTGTACGAAGCTTAATCTTTCATTCGGTGTGATGTTAGATTTTTTGAAATTGATTCAATAAATGAGCTTTACGTTATTTACATATTTCAAATACTCTCGAAACGAATATTTTGTGTTTTTGGTAGTTGGGTTAACGACTTGCAGATATTGCTTTTCTTTGTGTATTCTATGAGTTTTCAATTTTCAAAGCATTATTCAAGCTCTCAATTAAAACGGTGACGTAAAAATGGAGTAAACACATTTAAAGTTTCCAACGCTAGAAAATTATTGTTGAAGGTGTCCAGAATAGCTTGTGGAGCTGATGATCGTCATCGTAAAAATTATCCAAAACTTTCCACACAAACAGATAGTTATCTTCTGTTATTTGGTGCGATTGAACTTTACTAAAGGCTCGTCGACTCCGTACACATTGTAACAGATAACAAAACTTTGCTTCTATATCGATGTCCTCATTTTCTTGAATATTTCTGTTGCATATTGCTGCGATATTACTGCGCTACTAGAGTTTATGAGCGGCAAGCCGCTTTGCCAATAAATTCGATCTTGCATATCAGAATATCATAAGTTTGACGAAACGAATAACAGACTCAAGCTGAGGAAACGACCACGATTCTAGGAATGATGATGACCATTTTCTACCACCAATCGTGTGCTGTCGCATAAGCATTTTTTCGGGTTCAAATTGCGTAGGAACATAATCATTGTGTAACTTGTGTTAGATTGCCAGACTTTTAACCGAAAATTTCATCAATTAGGTTTGCATTCTCAACCATTTCAGGAGAAATTTGAATGATTTCTGGATCACGTAGTGTAGAAAACTTTAGAGCCAAATCTCGTTAGCTGTTATCGTTTTTTTTTAAAGTCGCTGTTCGATTACCTCGAGGTACTACTGGAACGAAAATCACCACTGACAACGAAGGGTCGGTCGAAGTAAATGATCTAATCATCTCAGGCCATCCTTTTATAACATTGTTCCTTCATTAAAAATAATGAGCAATGCTAACTCAGAGTTTTCAGAGCAATGCTAATCAGAGTTTTGTAGAGGCACGTTTTACCAGATCCATCAGTTCCGTCCATATAAAATCATTGTATTTCCCCTGATTCGCCATAGAGATCGCTTTCTGCTTGTAGATTGCTTTTAGAATAGGCAAGCCGAAAAAACAGCATTTTAAGCCGTGCTGCTTGGTAGTTTTTTCAATGACAAATAATGCATTGTTGAACGCCTGATCATCACTCAACGAACGTAAATTATCCAAACTGTCCTCTCTAAATTGCTCCATAAAAATTGCTGGCTGACCAAAGCAAAAGTGTAATTTCCTCTAAACAGCAAATTCACATGAAGTCAGATTACGGTCAACCACGCGCAGCAAATGTGACATCTTTGAAGGAGAGACAACAGTTCCTTTAAAGGTACTCAATTGCTGAAAACTTTCAGCGCCTTGTACGTAAAGGAACAAAGTACGCAAATAGGAGCGCTCCTCATCACGGTTACCCACTGAGTATACGCGAGACTACTTTGCTCACATCTCGCTGACGGCGTTGGAAATTGTTGCAAACATAGGCAAAATTTCCTGAAATTTCAGTATAGAGCATTTTTCGAGCATTTAAAAACTAAAACTAGTAAAAGTACTTCCTCTTCATTTTCATCAAATTCTTTCACAGCAGAATATTTGCTGATGTTTTTCCAGATCGACCGGCAGAGGCATCACTGTGTGGAAGCAACCATTCATTTTGGACTCCCACAAACGTTAAATTGCCTCAAGAGTGCTGATGGCGTAATTTCTCTTGAAGAAAAGAGAAAATTTGGAGCAATGAAATACAAGTGAAAACTCCAAAATTTTATAAAAACTTGACGTTTAAAATATGTTTGAAAATTCTCACATTTCGACATCGCTGGACAATTTTCTAGGTCCATTTTCATATTGGGAGGTTGGAAACATTAGAAAGAATGATATACACGTGCAAACCTCAAAAATTTGAAGAAACTTAACTTTTGAATTGTTTTATCTCGAAAGAACCCATTTGAATAGGTTTGTCGATGGTTATCGCTTCAAAATTTTCAACCCCATGATCAAAGTTCTGGAAAACCCCAAAGGGTAATGAAATTAAAGTGCAAACTACGAAGCTGGTTAAACTTAACGTTAAAAATGGTTAGTCGATGGTTTCATTGAACCGATTTTCCAATGGTTATCGCTGGCAAATTTTCTAGGTCAAGTTCCATGTTGGGAGTTTGGGGAAATTGGAGGGAGTGAAATACACATGCCAGCCTCCAAAATCTGGAACAAATTTAGTTTTAAAGTGTTATGCCTGGAAAAGGTCTCATTTGAATATGCTTGTCGATGGTTATCGCTGGAATATTTTAAAGGATAAGTTCCCTGTTAAAAGTTCGGGAAAATTTTCGGGAAGTGGAAAATACAAGCGCAAAATTCAAAAATTTGTAAAAACATAACGTTTAGAGTGTTCTGTTTAAAAAACTTACATTTAAATCAGTTTATCGATGGCTTTCATGATGGGAGTTTGAGAAAATTGGAGGGAGTGACATACACGTACTAGCCTCAAAAATTTAGAAAAATTTAACTTTTAAAGTGTTATGTCTGTAAAAATTCTCATTTGAATTGGATTGTGGTTGTTTATCACTGGAAAATTTTCCGAGACAACAAGTTTCATGTTGAAAGTAAGGGAAAATTGAGAGGAAGCGTATACGAGTATCTTAACAAATAATTGATTTAAAAAAATTTCAAAATTGTTTATTTATTTGTTACATTTTCCATGCTATTGTCAAATTAAATTTTTTTGGTTGAGTGCTGAAAAATTTTAGGTAGTGAAATTCAAGTGCAAGGTTATCGTTTTAAAATTTTCCAGGTCAAGTGTTTAGTTTGGAGTTTGGGAAAATTTTATTCGTGAAAAATTCGTCAAATGAGTTTTAAAAATTCTAACGGTTAAAGTGTTATGTCTGGAAAAGGTCTCATTGGAATCGGGCCGTCGATGGTTATCACTAGAAAATTTTTCTGGTTGAGCTTCATGTTGCGGCTTCGGGGAAATTAGAGGTAGTGAAATACATTTGTAACCTGTATACAAATTAGTTTAAACTTAAAATTTTGGTTGTCTATGGTCATCACGGGAGAATTTTCCAGTTCCACTTTCATGTTAAGAGTTCGGAAATATACATTCAAACTTCAAAAATTTGTAAAATTTTAACTTTTAAAGTGTTATGTCTGTAAAAGGTTTCATTTGAATATGCTTGTCGATGGTTATCGCTGGAAAATTTTGATTATCCTTCCCTGTTAACAGTTCGGGAAAGTTTTCGGGAAGTGTTTAGAAAACTTTCATTTAAATCGATTTATCGATGGTTACCACTGAAAAATTTTACAGGTAAAGTTTCATGATGGGAGTTTGAGAAAAATAGAGGGAGTGACATACACGTACCAGCGTCAAAAAACTAACTTTTAAAGTTTTATGTCTGTAAGAAATTTCATTTGAATTGGTTTGTGTTTGGTTATCGGTGCAAAATTTGCCGAGACGAGTTTCAAAGTTTTCTTCAAAATTGTTACATTTTCAAAAATTTTCATAGATTATTTGGCAAAATTTATTAAAAAAATTAATTAATTAGAAACAAGTTTTAGAAAAACGAATGATTGTAATTAGTTACCATTTCAAAAAAATGATTAATTTTATAAATTTTCATCGGAACCAAATAATTAATTTTATTCTGTAATAATTATTTGTTTTTTTTTATTTTGTCAAATCTTCAAACAAATGCATACAGCTAACCACGAATTGATTTAAATATTGATAAATTAGAGTTATGAGGTGAATGGACAAATTTCGTTCGTTTTTTAATTTTGGAATCAGACGTCGTTGTATTATAACTATTTCCTGATATAATAGGACTATATGACGTAACGTTGCGGTTATTTTATTTTCAATGTTACAAATAGTTGTCCATCTCTAAATACGAGTTTACCACAAAAATTGAATTTTTCAATTTTTTAACGAACGAAATATTATAAATAATTCCATTTTTATATTATCAAATCGTTCAACAATGCGACAACGATAGCCTAAGGGACTATATACGATGTCCCCCTCATGACTGTGTATACATGCATTCAATTAGTAACATACTCGAATATGCATTTTGTGGTTAGGTAAAAATAGTATGCATCAGTAATACATTACAGTTATCACAATACAGCTAATAACAGTAGGATATTTTCTATATATACTGAAATCAACTAAAAAATAGGTCATCCAGCGTATAATCGTCACGTTTGATTGAAATATTGGAAACGAAAAACCAAAAACTTGTTTCTAATAAATTATGTTATTCGTATGACAATTGAAAATAAATAATAATTTTACCAATATAAAAATATGTTTGTGACATTTGATATATTTTATCGCCTACGGGCGATTTATTATAAAAAAAACCCGCAACTGAATTAATTAGAAGCTGCAAAAAACAAATTTTTTGCTGAACAGGTACTGTCTAACTACTAACGACCAACCTACATATAAAAACGCGCACCAGCATTTTTATTGGATTGAATCTTTTTTGCTACGCTCTAGACAAGCGGTCGTGTGCCATATGTAATTAACTTACAATTTAGTGATCGTGTACTTTTATTTAACAGCAATATGATTACCGGAAAATACGATAATTACGATACACACCGCACAAATCAAAAATATATATCTACCGGCCAATTAAATCGGGCAGCACAAAAAAAATCTGATTTTTAAAAATTAGTATTATTGTCACGTAATGTAATATAAATGGATACGTTAAGTGGATGCATGCAAATTAATTTATATTATTATATTTGGAAATATTTGGGTCACGGCGTTTTTCTCGTCAATGACAATAAATATTAATAAAATGTGTTATGATCCCAATTTTTTTTTGCGACCATCGAACAATTTATAAGTTAAAAGCGCGTACAGACATTTCCAGTACAAATGTGTATTCGATGACTAATTAAAATTCCATTCACAAGAATTCCGTAAATATGATCGAAACGTCCTTGAGTAAGAAAAAAATACTATAAATTTCCGAATATACGAGTATCTTGTATTTGTTGTAGAGAAATACAAACATTTCCGCCAAAAAACTACTTGTGGCAAGTCAACCGCACATACTCAATAACAACATACGGCGTACATATTTACTATGAAACAAAATTATATCGTCACAACCATCGTAAAGTAAAAAATCTAAACCGGAAGTTCCATTTAAGTTTACCCGTACGTATATATAGTAATATTTTAGTTATTTGTGTACACATTTCTAACCATAAAAACCAACCACATTATGGTTTTTTACTCTTTCGCTCGTTCCCCATAGTTTATAGTGCATACTTTATCAAGATGAGAATGTGGTCAAAAAATCATAAACATTTTTTATTTATTACACAAAAATAATCATCATCAATTTAATGAAATGTTATAACGTGAAATTCTAAATTCAAGTTTTTATTTGTAATTTCCAGAATTCCCCAGAAGACATAATAAAAAAAATACTGTGCGCCACAAGAAAATGAATTAAACTCACCTTGAATAACTTTTTTTATTGCATGACTATAAAATAACCTTTAAGGTTTTAGAGAGCGCCCAGTTCGCAATAAAATCATAAATTATTTTTTCAGAATTTAATTTTTACTTTAAGAAAATAAATTTTTTTATAAATTGAATGCAATTGGCAATTAGTTTTCTCGTTTCTAAATAAACATCTTGTGATATTTATTGATGACTTTAAACAAAGGCAATGTCACTATGGGATTGATTTATATGAATATTAAATTTCCATGAAAGTGTGGTTTGATTAGCTTGTCGATTTAAGCAGAACGGGATTTTAGAAGAAACTGGCATAACTTATTAACTCAAACAAATAATACAAACAGAATTAGTATGGCGAGGTTGTGGCCAGCAGCACCAGACTTTCTTTTACTACGAACACATTCATACATAGATTTCGAACATATTACGCTTGATTTCTAGAACTTCAGAATCCCAACTAGCATACACCAACCAAACATGATGAACATTTAATTCTTTGTCGGTTTTGTAAATGCAAAACTTTTCAACATATGTAAAGGCGAGATATCTATTTGTACCATTTTTTTAGACAGAACAAAAAACCACACCATTCAAGTAACGGCTGCGAACGAGGTTACACTCAAGCGATTTTGGTGATAAAACACAAATAAAAGTAAATAAAAGTAAATCGAGAACTATTCAATGGCTCTTCGAGCCGGATAGCGAAATTGATCCGGGAAACCTACATTAACAATCAAAATAAAAAACTGAATCAACTAAAAGCGATAGATAGCGTCATTTCGCGATACTGGTGCTAAATTGTGAAAAAATTCTGGATTGTTCGTGTTAAGTAAATAATTTTGATTGCGTCATTCCGTTATATTAACGCTAATTTGTAAAAACTGTCAAACAGCCTTAAACGTATTTATAAAACATTGTGAGCATTAGCGGATTTTTGAATCAAATAAAAGAGCGACCGGGATTGAAGATGTTTCAGTTAATTTAAAAGTGCTTCAGGATGAACGGAGCGAATACAAGAACATATGTGATGACGTCCAGGAATCAGAAGAAACCTGGAACTCCAAACAAACAATGAAATTGGCTATTTCAAATTAAAAAAAAGCTCGTTTAGCTGCGGAACAAACGCGAATACCGCAGCCTCATGGAAACGATTTGTGCTACTTAGTGCTCACGGGAAAAAATTAGTGCTAGTCCAGGAGCCGAAAAAACCGGAAAATAAAATTTCATTTTCGCCTGAAAGACGAAATAAATAAAACTCGATTTCTAGAAAAAACCAGAAATAATTCAAGCCTAATTTTAAAACTTTCTAAAGGCCGCTAAACTAATGAAATTTGTGCTTATCATAGAAATATAATTTTCATAAATTTTCATTCATAAATCGAGGAAAATCAAACCAGCCCCTGAAAGATACTATATTAAAAAACAAAATACAGAGGTTTATCGTTCAATAATATTTGTGTTGAACAACAAATTAAACAATAGAAATAAAATGTTCTAATGTTCTAAAATCCAAGTCATAAGCAATTCAGATAGTATATTCCTGTCAGGTATGTTCATTGCCATCCCAAATATAGTGGCTGAATTTGTGCTAATCCAGAATTGGCCTAATTCGATTGAACAACAACGACCGTTGAATGGAAAATTTTCTGACAAAAAGTGTTCTAGAAACCAATGCAGTTGGCACTTATGATTGCATATTTCTATCAGGTATGTTGATTGTCATCCACAAAATATAGTAGCTGAATTTGTGCTAATCCAGAATTGAGCTAATTCCATTGAACACCAACCACGGTTGAATGAACAATTTTCTGACAAAAAATGGTCTAGAAACCAATGAAGTTGGCAATTCTGATTGTATATTCCGATCAGATATGTTCAGCACAAATCCGATCAGCACAAATTCAGCCACTATATTTTTCGGATGGCAATCTACATACCTGATAGGAATATGCAATCAGAAGTGCCAACTTCATTGGTTTCTAGAACACTTTTTGTCAGAAAATTGTTCATTCAACGGTCGTTTTTGTTCAATGGAATTTTGCCAATTCTGTTGTGAAATTGTTTATTCAACGGGCGTTGTTGTTCAATGGAATTGGGCCAATTCTGGATTACCACAAATTCAGCCACAATATTTTTCGGATGGCAATCAACATACCTGATAGGAATATACAATCACAATTGCCAACTTCATTGGTTTCTAGAACACTTTTAGTCAGAAAATTGAAGATTCAACGGTCGTTGTTGTTCAACGGAATTGGGCGAATGGAATTGGGTCAATTCTGGATTACCACAAATTCAGTCACTAGATTTTTAGGATGGCAATGAACAGACCTGACAGGAATATAATATTTGAATTGCTTATGACTTGGCTTTTAGAACATTTTATTTCTATTGATTAATTTTTTGTTCAACACAAATATTATTGAACGATATATCTCTGTTTATTTCAATATAGTATCTTTCAGGGGCTGTTTTGATTTTCCTCGATTTATGAATGAAAATTTATGAAAATTATTTTTCTATGATAAGCACAAATTTCATCAGTTTAACGAACTTTAGAAAGTTTTAAAATTAGGCTTCAATTATTTCTGGTTTTTTCTAGAAATCAGTTTTTATTTATTCTTTCTTTCAGGCGAAATTTGAAATTTTCTTTTCCCGTTTTTTCGGCTCCTGAACTAGCATTAATTTTTTCCCGTGAGCACTAATTAGCACAAATTGGGCTTAATCGGTATGCAAAGTTTCATTTTGAAATTCGAAAGTTTCCCTGCTGCAGTCAATGTATCGATGGTTGATGTCTTGGAACACCAGAAGACATTCTTAGAAACAATTTCAACGATAAGAAGAGTATGGGAAACTGAAGTTCGGCTATTAAAGTTAAATATTCCTACATTTTCTGGACGGTACTCGGATTTCCCATATTTTAAAGATTTGTTCGAATCTTCGGTGCATAACAAACCAAAAATTCCGCTAGTGCATAAACCGCAATATTTGAAGAGTCTTCTTAAAGATGATGCAGCTCAATTAGTGAAACATTTTGAGATAACCGAAACCAACTGCGCTGAAGCTTGGGAAAAAATTAAAACGCGGTACGAGAGAAAGAACCAAGTCGTGAAGCAGCTGCTTCATCAATTCATTTACCAGCCACGGGTTAAATGAAGAAACCAAACTGGCGGGCATATTTTAATAAAAGTGACTTTCCGAAATTCGATGCACTAATGACGTTTCTAGAGAAGCGTGGCCAGGCTTGGGAAACTTGTACGACATCCAGTAATAAAGGATTTACTTGTATGTATTAAATGCGACAAAGAGCATAGCGTTCACGAATGTCAAGAGTTTAGAGAACTAACTGTCGACCAAAGACGAGGATTTATTTCCGAAAAGCATAGTTGCTTCATCTGCCTCAGCCAAACACACTTTTCAACTATTTGTCGATCTAAATTGAGATGTAGTTTATGTAAGACGGGAGACCACACATTGTTACACCAGGCAAAACCGAACAGGTAGAAAGAACTGGAAGCGACTTCGATACCAACGGATTATGAGCAGCCCTCCATAAGTGGTGCTAATATTCAAGGTCCGCGTGACATTAGGACTAATATGAGTGTAAGTGAGCGTTCTACTTTCCGTGCGCTGTTACCGACTGCCGAAGTCACAATTTGCGACCACTTTGGAAAATCGATTGAATGCCGTATATTTTTAGGCTCGGGATCGCAGGCGTCGTTCGGTTAGGGGAATTTCCAATTCTGAACTAAAAACAAAAGGCATAATGGAAGTCGAGCTTCAATCGCGAGTTCATCCTCATGAAGCTTTCAAAATAGAAGCCTTCAAATTAAACAAACTGCCAAAGTTACCTAGTACCGATTTTTATGTTGATGAAGAAGTTACATCTACATTCCAACTTGCTGATCCGGGATACAACCAAACAACATTAGAGCCGATGCATTCTTCCTAATTTTAAGAGAAGGACTGATTCAAAATATCAGCAGAATCGGTAATCTATTGGCACAGAACACTATGTTCGGCTGGGTCATTTCAGGAGGTTCTTCAACGAATGCCGAAAATATCTATGGTTTAGCGATAACATTTAAAGTCGATTTAGAGACAAATATTGATGAAACTCTTCGACGATTTTAGAAACTCGCCGAACCAAGGAAGGAGCAGCAGTACACTCCTGATGAAACAGCACGCGAGAGACACTTTGCTTGAACGGTTTTACGAGACGATTCCGGAAGATACACGGTACAATTACCGTTTAAGGAAAGTACCCCAAAATTGGACAACTCTTACAATGCTGCTCTACGGAGGTTTTACGCGTTGGAGAAGAGGCTGAATTTAAATCCAAAACTGAAGGCGGAATACAAACGGTTCATGGAGGAATAAAATTGATGCAAAGGAAGTTTATTTACGTAAAGAGGAGTGTTACTACTTGCCACATCAGGCAAAAATAAGAGTGGTTTTTGATGGATCTGCCAAATCATCGAATGGGGTTTCATTAAATGAAAAATTGCGAGTGGGACCCCAACCATACAAGCGACATTGTGGGATATATTAACGAGATTCCGAACTTACAAATATGTGATGACTGCATACATCGAGAAGATGTTTCGGCAGGTCAATATGGTAGAAAGCCACCAGAACTACTAGCGAATTTTATGGCGATCAAACCTAAATCAAGAAGTGGTGATATACAAACTGAGTACGGTTACCTACGGTACAGCGTCAACACCATTCTTGTCTATTACAACACTCCATCAGTTGGCGAGCGATATCCAACACATACATCCCCTAGCTTCATCCGCTATAAAAACAGACTTATATGTGGATGATTTTCTTTCCAGCGCAGACCATGTTGACGAAATACAAAATTTAAAATGATTAAAGCAATGAAAGAGGGAGGATTTCATCTACCAAAATTATCAGAATTGGCCGTTGATAAGATGATATCCATGGGTGATTCATGCACGATTAAAGTTCTGGGACTTCAATGGAATCCTTTAATGGATGCGTTCTCATTTAAAGTGAATTTGTTAGCTGAGTCGGTACCTGCAAAGAGTCTTCCAGAATTTTCGATCCTCTTGGATTTTTATCGCCACTCACACTTACGTTAAAAATAATATTTCTAGATTTTGGAGTTATATCTCCCTAGGACATTGTAGCGCTAATTTTGGTCGTTTATTGAGACTAGGGCAGTAGGATAACCGCTCACTAATTTAAGTAGTGAGCGAATATGTTTGTGGTTTATATTTTGATGTAACAATTTTGAACATCAATACAATTAAATTTTACGTGCAGGTCCTATAGATGCATTAGCCTCACATTATATTAAAACTCATTTATAAAATAATAGGTCACATAATCGGACCTAACACACACCAACGTCTTTTTATCCTGGATAATATGCACATAAAGGTGGAAAATCAACATTGGCATTTCTACACGAATTGACTACAGAAACCGAAGATAAAATTTAGAATAAAAGAACGCTTGCTATATGCCTTTTACTATAATCTAGAACATAGTCTGTCCCATCCACCATCGAATGTTAAAGAGAGAGAAAGAAAATTGAAGTCTTCTTCCAATACGAAACCAATACTATCGTAACGGCTAGATGCTAACTTTGGGAAGTGGAATTCTCATTGGGGCAGGGAAGTTGATCTGACTGTCAACCCAAGGAAAATCATCCGGAGGCCGTTTACGAAAATTTACATTTTTTGTGCTACAGTTTCAAGGTAACCTATATAAATAATGACGGAAGCTTAATATGTTTGAATTACCAAATCATCTCATAACACCTCGTAAAGGTGGGACAGCAACCCACAAATGATAATTACAAACATAGAATCATCAAAGTGTAAATATTTAATCAAATAAAACCCAACGACCAGGTCCTAGCAATATAATGTCAAATTATAGGTATGGTGAATTTCAATACAATTTTAACATAAACTATGACTAAAGTTCTGAACAAACTAAAGTGTAATTCTGCTTCTTATGATTGCTTCTTAAGATTTTAACGCGAATTATGTTTGAAATTGAAGCTTGGCGTTTTCTTAACCGATTATGATTGAATTCAGTTGTCAGAAATTACACAAATTTGTGGCTAATGGTCAAAGTTGTGGAACAATGTTCTACTCATTGAATGTTGGTTAATTCTTAATCAAATTTTGTCAAGTTCTCTCGTTTATAGATGGGATTTGTTCTAAAATCTGGGCAAGCTGAATGCAAGTCAACCATATTTAACCATTTATTTTCATTATTGCTTCAAACACGAATGGAATTTTTTTAATCAAAAATTGTGTACTCGCACTGAATTTGAAAATAGGTAATGAGCCTACTTAAATTTGGTAGGCTCCACACATAGAAAATTTTTAAAATTGTGCGTAATTGATTCCATGATTTTTTTAATTACAAAACGATGGATTGGGATAATCGAAATTTTGGAAACCATGATTTTGAAAGCCGTACTTTAGATAAATTGCGTTACCCAAAACGCACAATTCACATTTCATGTGAATATCATTCATCTTATTCTAAAATTCCAAACATCAGTGATCTTATTCTGCATTCTAAAATTCGCGTTATCACACCCGTCACTTTTATTTATTTTGCAACATTACAACCCTAGGCCACATGGTGCTATACCTGTCAAAAACTACTTGGACAGGCAGATCTGGGAAATTTTGCCCTACCCGCCGTATCCACCAGACATTGCACCCTCTGATTACTACTTGTTCTAGTCGATGCAATCAGCCCTGACACAGCAGTACTTCACTTAATATGAAATCTTCAAAAAATGGGTCGATGACTGGATCGCCTCAAAATAACCAGACTTCTTTCTTTGGAAAATCCGTTTATTGCTTGAACGATGAGCGAAGGTTATAGCTTCCGAAGGAGCAGTCTTTGAATAAAACATTCACTTCACTAAAAATGATCGGAAAGACATTTGTACACACAATTTAGAACACAAATCTCGATTTACATAAAGCAATACCACAAGTGAAGTGAAAAATGGGCCAAAAATTTATGGGGCACTAAAAGTAAGAATTCATTAAAATTTTTAAGGATCTGACCTTTGTCACAGCGAGGAAATTACGTATTAAAGAGGCCCAGTTTTAGATTTACGCCCAAAAAATTGTACTTTGCCTATTGCGAATTTGTCCACTTTAGGTATCCAAAACGTTCAGGAGAACAGAAACCTATAAACTAACTGCGTGTTGAAATACAGAACCTTATCGTTAAAAGCGACGTATTTTTATTTAGCGCGAGTTTTTTTATTTTTTCCTAAATCTTTCATTAACTTTGTTAAGAGCTGGTTACTCCAAATTCATTCCTTAATACATGCTTTCAAGGCGATAGAACCAGTGCTTCGGTTTCAAATCAAACCACAAAAACCTGGTTTAATCTTTTCTAAAATGTTCGGCTATCAGCTCAGCTTGCTGTCAATGCAGTACCCGGAAATTTCACATTAAAACCGAAAGTGAGTTTATTGTGTGAATTTCAAGACAGGTTTTCCTCAGTAAACAGGACCAACTCAGTATAGGGCATATGGCTACTTAATATGGCATCTGCCCCTCAAAGTTTTATAAAAATTAAATTTGGATTAAATGCTTTAAAGGATACCCAACTTGATCCTGCACATGAAACGTTCGTTTTTATCGAGTAACTGGACTAGGAGTGCTTGAATTTTCTACCATGAAGAGGTTTAGAGGCAATTTTAAAACGACTAGTACTTTTCAATGTGGTTTGTGTCGTAAGATATTGTGTGAAGAGCATTTTTATCACATCCAACTAACGTAATAATTTTTTATTTTTCACTTTGATAACTGGCTGGACTAAAATTATTTGGTGCACTATTCATATCTCGGTTTATGTACGCTGATAGTAGCACTCGTTACTGTTATGTAGCGATTTACTTCTGTGAATCGGATAGGTATAGTTGCTTATCAGACACTTGGGAAATATCTTAGAATTATAACACTAGGAAGTGAAACCACAACTTGTGCTTGTGTTTTTGTTGTTTTCCTCTGGAAACTCTTCTCTCGAACCATACATGGCGTAAAATAATGAAACCCAATTTTATTTATGCAAACCAGGACTTTCTTCTCACTAAATCGACTACCTAGTATTCAAACTGGAATTATATTGGGCCTAGTTACCTGAATATTGAACACAACATAAACCATTTCTCTAATTCTATCTGTGTCTGTCACATGCTGGATTATATTTCATTTAAGTCTTCCAAATAGGATAAGAAAATGCTTGGTTCCATTTAGCACCACATCCCGAATTTAACAATGACTCGTCCAAGAAATTTCATAGGTAGATTCAAACAATCTTCTTGAAGTCATAGTAGAATTCTAAATATACCATACAAACCATGTGCCATGTCTTTTGAGTAACAAGGACACGGTATGGTCCGATTCACCTGAATAGGTTGACAAATATAATAAATCCATTCAAATTTGCGAGTTTCAAGAATTACACTCGGAACCCAAATTGAAATCAAATTTTCAGTGAAAACTGGGTGCCACCCCAACTCACTAAATAATAGATCTATCTGGAATCCGGGGTTTTAAAATGGAATTTTGAATTCCAAGCCTTCAAGCCACTCTCATTTCTGTGATAAGAAACCAAAGTGCTTATAGATTAGTTTACTATGGATTATTAGTATTTTATAAAACACTGTTCAGTTTTTTGAAACATTTTTTAAATTAAACAAATTTCGTGTACTCAAACAGCTCAAAACCAAAAAGTCAGTCAATCACAGACTTTAAAAGCTAATTGTAATTTGTTTTAGATTTTACCTCCATTACGAAAACGTCAAGCGGTTTAGCTACAATTTTCACCATTTCGATGTAAAAATTTAGAATGTCAACGTTTAAACATATTTTTTTATTTTCCTAAAATTCGTTCGTGGTCCATAGCACAAGGCAACAGTAACAGAGATTCCATGTATACAGGTAAACGAAAAAATAAAACAAACAAATAATTACTACAGGCTATTTATTATGATTCTGATCAAACGCACTCACATCGTATGGCATATTAGGTTTCATGGAAATTTATTTTTGAATTGTTAATCAACTTCTGATAAACAATCCTGAGTTTATGCACGAGCATAACATTATAACGTAGACTCGTATATTTGAGCTTCCACCAATATTTTGCGAGTATTTGTTTTGTATTATACCCAATAGGGCTTGTAATTTGTTTAAAAAACAAAAACTTTTCCAATTGCAATATATAATCCATTTCCATTTCATACACCACCCACCCACTCACCTACCTTGAATGGTTTCGAGAAAAATTACTTCTATTTCGGCTCTTATTTTCCATACATGATGTTTATGCACGGTATATTGAACCTTTCTAATGGTTTCGATTTTCACCATAATAAAATATGTATGTAAAATTTCCAGTCGCATGTACCAATACACAAAAAAAAAATATCAAAGCACAAAATATTAACCCAGAAAATGTAAAGAGTTATTTGTTAATACTCGCAAAATTCTTTTGCATGCAAACGTTGAAACCCTTGAAATTATAAATTCGATTTCGATTAATATTAAATTTTTTAAGTTACAGATCCAGAATTTTCTGTTTGATTTTGCCCCAAAATAATGCAAAACCCACGTACGAGTAGGTACATATATACACAAGTGTTTTGAACGAACACATAAAAAATCTGTGGGTGACTTAAAAAATGAATTTTCATTATGTACGCGTACTCATAAAGAATGAAAATTAATTCATGCATAAAATTTTTTAATTAATACAAATTTTATATTTTTTTGAATTTCTAATTTTAATAACAAAAAAATAATTGTTAATTATACGCCTTTGCTCTCTTTTATATTACAGCTTACGATGATGGTGATGATGAAGTTGAAATTGTACCATTAGATGCGTATGCCGGCCAAAATGGTGGTGGCAATAAAAAATCATCCGATGAATATGATAATTTTGATGGTATTGTTGATACAGGATTTCATCCCGTGTACATTCGGCCCTATCCATATTTACCATGGAACTGGAATTTTAACGGGTTCTTTGACAATATTGAAGGTTAGTGTATTGTACAGCCCAGCCCATGTGGTTAATTTTTTTTAATTTCAGGATTTTATTGCGGTTGTTAAATTTTATAATTTATTATATTGCAGATATATTCCGTAATATGAGAGAACATGTTGCTACCCGATGGTCCGGGGAGGACGAAGATTTTGGCAAGGGTAATACGACGTCCAAAGTTGAGGTACATTTAAATTTTCAAATTTTATTTCTAAACTTAACCGCCCTCTTTTATAACAAATCGAGCTAGTGGAATATTCGTTAGTTACAAGGAATGTATATTTGGTGTTGACTTGAGGAAACTAAAAGCACGAATTAACTTTACCAATTTGACCAAAATAATAATAAAACAGATATATAAAAAAATTCAGTATATAATCCCACGTTTCTATCACAGAAAATAAAAAAAAATCATCAGGCAACAATAATCTATAAAAAACATTTGCTCTTGTGTGAAGTTAGCCCATTCCAGAATTTATTGAAATTGATTCAAAACGAACATTAATTTGTGAGTTTAGTCCAGCCAAATTCGTTCCTTTTAAATTTTGGGAATTTTGGCCACATAAACGTTATAGACACGATAAAGGTACTTGGCACGTTTTGGTTTAAAGACTTAATTAAAGTGCAAGTACGAGTTGTATGGATATATCTGGCCGACGGCTCAATTTCGCAAAGTCGCCACGGAACAATTTTTTCTAATTCTCCTAAAAGTAAGGCCCGAGTGTGACCATTTCAAAATTACGTAGCCTTAGTAAATAAAATTAATTTTAGTTCGTTCAGATAGATATTCTGGTTGCATGGCTAAAATTCTCAAAATTGAAAAGCAACGAATTCAATTTTTGTCTTTCACGTGATTTTAAAAAAAATCCGGGTTGGGCTAACTTCAGACAAGAGTAAATGGGTTTTTAGTGATTAGTGTTGTCTGATCAAATTTTTTATTTTCTGGGATATAATCGTTGAATTTATTAAAATTTCGTTTATTTACATCTTTTTGGTCAGAAAATGATCTATACGGAATTTATCAATTCTCATTTCAACTAATTTGGTTAGTTGTGAAAGATCCCACTAGAGCCGGATGATTATGAACTCTTATTCCTTTAGTTTTAATAACTTACTCAGAAATATTGCAGCTCATAAATTGCTGAATTACCGACCAAACGGCACAGTGATTAAAACTTTGGCGTTTGGATCGGGAATTACGGATTGTTAGCAAACATTGATTTTAACAAAATTCTAATTAATAATAATTATTTTGAAACTCAGACTGCCAACTTTTATTCTACAATATTTGAATGTATCGAAAAATCCGCACCTTATGCTCGCCATGAAAATATCTTGTCGTCTATTCTCATGGCACAATCGAGACTTGCGAACACTGCGGGGTCCCATAAGTAAACGTTGGCAAACATTTTTAAAAACTAATGTGGACTCAGAATATTTTAGTTACTAGAACTTTATCCTAATTACATCAGCCGTATGCAATATGGTCTTGCGGTTATTCTGCAGTTTGCCAAATTTTCCGTGAAGCTTTCTCTAATAATGATTTTAGACCAAACACGGGCTACTTCAACAATTTGAATAATTTTGATGAAACAGCTCTAACTTTAATACAAATCAGAAGCGCTATAAATCAGACATCTGTAACTACAAATCAACTGCGAAACTGACGTGTATTCCAAGACTATTTCAAAGTATTATCAGTTTGTTTCTGATAATCAACACGGTTCTTGAAACGAGGTTCCACCACCACGAACCTCTCTATCCACCGACTTCACAGCAAAGCTTTTGACAGAATTTCCAGTAAAATTGTTTTATTTAAACTACGAGCTCTTGGTTTTCAGCCAAATTTTCTAGGGAGACTAGATAGGGATTCTCCACATGGTTAAATCTTGTACTTTACCTGTGGAATATAGTATTCAACAGAATACAAGGTCATTCTAATTGATTGGTGTAATATCAACACGAAGGTGTTTTTCTTTTCTAAAACCGTCATGATCCAACTTAAAGGTTTCCTTAACATTAATTAACAATAATATAAAGCCCACCGGTGGTTCATTGGTGCTTTTAATAGAAATAAAAGACAGTTATTGAAATCAGTGAAGTGATAATCGTTTATTTTGATGAAAGGTGCAGAGTAACCCTCGAGTTCCACAGAGTAGCAAAAATGGCTTAAAACGTAAATTTTAAATATATCAAGACAATAGGGCGGCATTTACTTAGCAGGTTCACTTTCCATAATTTGGAGCCATGCGCAAAATGTTATCTTCAGAACCGTTCAAATTCTATTCAACTATGCTTTCACATCAAACAGACGTATACCAAGAAGCTCTTCATTTACGTGTTGCTAAATACGTTGCCCATGAGTTACTGCAAGTTTATTTTATTTCGTCTTGTACTGTTTGGATATTTAGATCCTATGAAGGTCATCATTCCTAATGTACCACGGAGCGTTGACTATACCACGTAGCACTTTGTTTTGGAAAGTTTTTTAGTTATTATTTTGGTGTTGGTTTTCTTTGTACAGCTCATACAGGCTTTAGCACCTGTTGATATAATAGCAATTTATTTTCGGTTGTCAATTCCGAATTTTTCCTGAGCAGCCAATACATTTTTCGATATTTGATATTAAATCCATCTTTTTTCTTTCTAACGTGCTCTTTCCATCTGAGTCTGGTATTTAAGGTCATCCCTAGATATTTAGCCTTATTTGCATACGGAATCTGCTGACCGTTAATGATTACAGGTTTGTAGCTGACTTTTAGATTAGTAAAATTCACATGCGAGGATTCCGAATCATTGAGCCCAACAAGCCACATGTTTGTCCATTTTATGGTTTTGTCACAAGCTTCTTGAAGTTTCGTTCTCGATTCCTTGATAGTGTCTCCTACTGAGAGAACTGCACTATCCTCAGTAAATGTTGCAACGGCAACATCGTTTAATTGAGGTAAATCTCTGGTGTAGACCAGATAAAGAATAGGTCCCATAACACTACCCTGCGGGACTCTTGCCGAAATTTTTTTACCTCGTAGTATTCTTTTTCATATTTCACCCGAACGTGGCAATTATCTATGTATGATTTTAAAATCATATAATATTGTTTTGCTAAAGCTTTATGTAGTTTGATCTCAATGACATCTGTATGCCTATGAACCTACTCAATAGTTGAGTGTTGCCCTCTGAAACCAAACTGATATTCTGGGAAGGCTTCTTTATTTCTTTTCAATCTTCTGCGCAACAGCCTCTCAAACAATTTCGCTAGTGTTGGTAGAAGTGAAATTGGCCGGTAAGATTTTCTATCATTCAGTGGCTTCCCCAATTTCGGAATCATTATTGCTTCTGCTACTTTCCAATAATTTACGGGTGCCTTTTTCAGGCAGCTCCATTATTATGTGCCCTGTTATCAGATTTTAGTTTTTTCAATGTTACAGGTCTGAAATCTTCGAAGCCAGATGTTCTGGGCGTTGAGGTTGAAAATTCTTCGGACTTCTAGTCTAGTTCCCATTGTTTGTTTTGATTGGGATGATGGATCTCCGTTTTTGGTCGTTTTAAGTGTCAGTCACGCCGGCCGAAACCATATCAGCCGGAACCGAACAAGTATGGCACAAGTAGCACGATGCATTTAACAACATTGTGTGTTATCTGCTTTTTCAACCGGAACCTTATAATTCCAGCTGGGACCTGATATAGCCAGGTAGAACCAAATAACAGCCAAATCAACTAAGGCGCAAGTAACACGATGCATTGAGCATCATTGTGCACTATATAATTTTTCAGTTGAAACCTTATAAATCCAGAAACATTCGGTTTTGCCGAAAATAAACCTTACAAATTTAGCTGAAACCATACTCTCTACAGCTAAACTAACTATAGCACAAGTAGCACGATGTATTGTGCATTATTGAGCATTATATAATTTTGCAACTGAAACCTTATAAATCCAGAAACATGCGATTTTGCAGACAAAACCTTACAAATTCAGCCAAAACCACACCCTCCACAGCCAAAATAACTATAGTGCAAGTAGCACGATGCATTTTGCATCATTTTGCACTATGCGATTTTTCATCCGGAACCTGATAATTCCAGCCAAAACCTGATAAAGCCAGCCAGAAGCATATAACAGCCAAACCAACTATGTTACAAGTAGGACGATGCATTGTGCATCATTGTGCACTATATGATTTGCAGCCGAACATTATATGGTCATCCAGAACCGTACAAATCCAGTCGAAACAAAATGTTTACAAACATAATTTTGGCACTTGCACAATGGTTGCATTGTAATTTGGATGATAAAGCAACATATGAGGTTTCCGGAACGATCAAAAGTTATGCACTACAATACCAACCATGCCAGAAGCCGCAATGCCAGCCGGAACCATATGAAGTCGGTGTGAACCATTCGGAGCCTTAAGCATGGTTGTTTAGTTTAAACAAAAGAAAAACAAAAGAAAACTAAAATCGTAAATTTCACGGAAATAATATTTTATTTACTAAAAATTTATTGACATGTAGGCAAGCATTTTCGTGAAGTGTTGGTGTTGGTCTCGGCTTTTTGCAAATCGTCGTAAGTTTTGTGTATGCCACCGGTTCCAAGTGCATGTGAAGTGAAATGTTCATTTAAATTATCGTACTCAATTACACCGCGCATGATGCACAATACATCGTGCAACTTGTGCCATAGTTGATTTGGCTGTTAATCGGTTCTAGCTGGCTTTATCAGATTCTGGCTGGAATTATAAGGTTCCGGCTGAAAAAAGCATATAGTGCACAATTATTCTCAATGCATCGTGCTACTTGTGCCATACTTGTTTTTTTCCGGCTGATATGGTTCCGGCTGGCGTGACGGCTACTGTTTTAACCCTTTTGTTGCTTTGCAGAGGGAATAGTCGGTATCTTTAGTTGGAGCTAGAGAACAAAGGTATTTTCTAATTGTTTCGTTTTTCACTGATTCAATGAGTCCCTTAAGTTTGATGCACAAGTTGTTTAAAGTGGTTTTATCTTGCGGCGCATGGCATAGTCTGCCATTTCGTTCGGACTTTTCGTTTATCCCGGACTCTCTTACTTCTATTGGGTAAATAACGGAATTTTCTTTTATGGTTGAGAATTTGGGGGTACATTCCCAAGCCGACTATTGCATGACAACAAGGAGCTTGTCTAGTTCCTCTGCTACAAACTGAATAAAAAATGAACGCCGAAGTGAGAATCAAGTGTATATGCTCAATCAAGTATATATAGCCTGAATGACTTCCTCACACATAAATACATACACACACTTGAGATTATCGAAATCTAAATCAAATTAAAGGTTTTCTAGTGTCTCTCTATAAAATTAGGCGAAGAGCAAAAGACGCTTGCGATTTACTGTGGATGAGAAATATGTATGAATTTACTAAATTGGAAGTTCAAAATTCTAATGCATTGGAGATTTGGAAAATTACTAATACTTTTCCAATTACTCGTATATTGCCAGTTAAAGATTTAGAAATCCTTCAACAAAACGCAAAGGATATCAATAACGAGAGGCAGACACTTAAAAGTTTCAACACGAGATTGGTGGTCTCACTTATTCGAGATTGGTTAAATCACAAAGATGTTCTCAGGTTCTCACATATACTGTCACTTTCATTTGTTTTTCAATTTTATTGGTTTTATAAACTTCGTAAATTCCTCAAAACATTTCCGACTATCTTATTGTCTGCCAACAACAACAATAAGCAATAAAAATATTATGTACGTTATTTAAGCGCACATCCGATCTCAGCTGAATGAAAATAATTTGTACTAGTAATTCCAAAGATGAAATGCCAAATGAAATTATGCTAATTAAATTACATCCACAACGTCTATTTTTATATACAGCCAATAGAACAATCAAATCGGGCAAAAAATTTCATACAACATTTTATTAACTTTTAATCTTATCACGTTTCAATGGCACTTAAATCTAATTTAATGTGCACAGTCTAGACTAAATTCTCGTTTTAATTGAAATTATATCAACTCTTATGGTGGTGTAGATGTAGACTTATTATTTACTTCTTGGAATCCTAATTAGTAATATTTTTGTGTTTCTACATTTTTCTAGATTGTGGATGGTCATAAAATCACAATAAATACCACATCGTATGTAAAGGACACCGGCTATGGTAAATCTGTTGTCAATGTTCGTACGATTGATGTGGAACCAGTAAAGAATGAAACAGAGGTTGAAACGCCAGTCAAAAATACGCCAGACGTTGAAACAAAAATTGATGCCGATGACAAATCAACAGAAAAATCAAGCAAAGAAGAAACAATCGAGACGGCGAATAAAAATGAAGCAGATAATGAACTCGTTGGTGATATCGATGAGCCACAACATCATGTCGAGGTAATTTCTACGCCTGTATCTGAAACTACTACCGAAATTAAACCATAACAATGTGCATTATAATATTAGTGTTAAACTCAGTTGCTTATTTTATTGTATAAATTGCGTACATAATCCAGCTTGCATGACTTATACTTAAGTACACTAATATTGCTTGGCCAATTTGTTAAAAAAAAAAAATTTAAATTTACCTTATATTATTCCAAACGTTTAATCAACAAGTCCTGCGCTCCGGTAACACTCCGCCAAAAATAAGCAACTGAAATGTAATAATAAAATATATTTCGCATGATAGTTTTTAATAATATGAATTTATTATTAGAAAAAAATTTATAAATATGTAAATATAAATAATGTTTATATAAAATAACATAATTTTAATAATGAAAAAAAAATAAATGCAAATAAAATAAAAAAAAAAGTTTTTTTTTGTTTTATTTATAATTTTTAACATTATGATTATTATTATAATAAACCTGGAATGATTATGAGCTCGTGCTAAATGCACTTTGGATGTGGAGGTGGAGCGAATACCTGCATAATATTAACAATAAACATTAACAATCGTTATTTTTTTGCTGTTGCATGATAATCAATAATCAATTGTATTAACATTAAAAAAAATTATTTTATTTCATTTTAAATAACCTTAAATTACTTTCAGCGAATTATCTGTGATTTAGAAAATTGTATATAAAAAAAAAAAAATCTGGAATACAGTCACGAATGGGATAGTTTTTGTTGCAAACAATTAACAACATGATAGGTTTTTTAATGGTACAAAACAACTGTATACGAGTA
Source organism: Nephrotoma guestfalica (assembly GCA_963691935.1). Classification (NCBI taxonomy): domain Eukaryota; kingdom Metazoa; phylum Arthropoda; class Insecta; order Diptera; family Tipulidae; genus Nephrotoma; species Nephrotoma guestfalica. The sequence continues at coordinate 15,232,039 of OY829915.1, forward strand.
TGGTATATAGACGTTAGACATGTTATTCAGTGCTTTAAATTTATATAAAGTTTTAATGTAAATGAACGTTTTGCAGGAAATTAAAATTTTAGTTGAAACTGAATGGAAATTAATTTTTGTGCTTAAGCTTACGTTTAAATAAAAAATTGCATAACACACTCTTACACAGTTAGAAATTTTGCTGCAATTTATAATGCAACCTTTGCATCGAGTCTTATACAATGCAATCGTGTATCACATTCTGATGCAAAGCATTCATTAAAAATAGTTACGATGCAGTTCCGTCTAAAACTACTGCAGCAGTGTGTCGAAAGAAAATTTCTATATAGTCTGGAGTTAACTATTTTTTAGCGAATTTATAATAATTCGCTAAGGCATTATGTATACTTTTAATATAAGCTTAAAATATTTTTCATATATTTGTAGTGTAAAGACGTCAATTGATTTACGTCAATCGAGTTGGAAGTAAAAAACGTGGAATCTGTGAAATTTGCCTTTTGACTTTTAATACAAAATTATTTAAGTTTTATTATTATTTGGGAATTTCTAATGTGGTGTGCTTTACTGTTTAAAGCACTGGGCTATACAATTTTAATAGATATTTTAATTTATATTAATTTATTTTTTTATGCAATGTGCTGTAAACTTTTAATATAACATGTATGAATTTTAACAAAATATTCCGTTAAAATTTAATGTAAACTATACAACAAAAATTCATACAATTAGCATTAATATCTGATATAATACAAGTTGTGCATTAGTTTGTAATGCAAGCTAACGCTGGACCTATCTGTAATGGAATTTGCATTACATAGGTCATATTTTTTCAACTGTGTAGGATTGCAATAGAATAACGCTAAATTGATATTAAAAAAAATTGCGAGAGATGAACACTGTTTGATAGACCTCTGAGAATATTGCCCGAAATTGGCAAATCCTGATAAGATAAGATAAGGTGCGTACAAAGCAGAGCAGCTGTTAGGCTGATTACCTATAACATCTACATGCTAAGTATACCCATATCAAGATGATCACAGATTTATTCGAGCAACGCAGCAACTGCATTACTTGAGCACATGCACTACTGCTGGTTCATTCGATTATCACCCAATTATTTGACGAAATCTGGTGTCCGAGCTGACTAGGAATCTTGAACCTGTGAGGGTCTCTAATGCTACTGAATAAGGATTTGTTAAATGTTCTAACTTGAGCAACTACTTACAAGTTACAGTTCGGTGTTTTGTTTTCACAAGAACACCATAACCCTTTCGAAAGACCCTTGTTAGTAAAGAATTATATTATTAAGGTTAGTCGGTTAGTCGGTTAGTTGGGACAGTTCAATTGACAAAATAAATTACAAGTTCAAATTATCTTCCTTGTTTGTTTTTAAATTTGAAAACATAGTTATGCATTCTACTATTTATTTTAAATTTTATTAGTTAAACATAAAGGTTGCAAGTAATACTTATTACTTACTTTCTTTGCGTCTGTAGCCGCCCGCTTCGTTTTACTTTCTCAGATTTCTCTAATCCATTGATTTTTAGTTTGTTATCAAATTGGCTAACAAAATCGAATCGCGAGATATTTACGTAGTCAAGACTAATCAGTGGATTAGGACCAAGGAGAACTACAGAAAACCTTGAACAAGAAAGTATTACAATATTAAGTACCACATAATTAATCCATTTTTGAACATATTTTTGCTAGGCTCTATATAGCTTTAATCCGTTATTGACGTATGCTTTGGTTCGGATATCATCAGTTTTATTTATTTCAACAATGATAAAAACATCTACTCAGATCTTCTGATAAAATAACATTTCAATTTTGGCTGCTCCGATGATCTCGGTTATCATCTAAATCCCTTACATAGGACAAAACGTAATTAACATCCCAACTTTAACAACTCTTCATATATAAGATCACATCCCTTCATTCTCACTTGACCAATTCTGACTCGATTCTTGTTCCTTTTTGTCTTTTGCGAGCAATTGCCATTCTTGATCAGATACGTTGAATTTGCTAAAGTTTCTTCGTAACGATGTATTCCATGTGAAGCATGGTCGTACAATTTTCTTTTGATCATGCGTATACCTTATCACGGAATTTAACATATGGCCTCTGTTTATTCTTAGAACATGTCCCCAATAGCAAATGCGATAAACAGTTATCCTCTTTGTAATTATTCTTCCTGATGCCTCTCTTACACTTCATCTGGCCGGCCTGACAGATGAAAATTTTAACATTTCTGAAAGAATTCTTCTTTCATAGCGTTTAAGCTTTAATCTATTCGCTAGATAAACTTTTGTCGACTCCTAATGCCTTACCACATCTCACTGTCACCATCTCGTTTCTGCAACGATCACTCGAAATTTGCATACCCAAATATTTTATGTTTTTTTTACCTCTATCAGCTTTCCTCCTATACTCAATTCTTTTACTTCCTGATAATCTTCTAAAAGAGATCTTATAAGAATCTCCGATTTACGGTCGTTCATTGTAAGACCTACCAAATAACAACACGACCTCCTCTACAATATTTGACAGTTGTGACAAATTTGTGTGCGGTATTATTATGTCATCAGCATAGGTCAGTACTAGTGGCAACACAATGTCCTCATGCTGGTTCAATGTAACATATGGTAGTAGTTTTGATAACGTTTGTTATTATCCATAACGATATGGAACAAGTGGACAACCTTGTTTCATTCCAATATTTTTGTCTATCATTTGCGTTCTTTGCTGGTACCACATTAGAGATGTTTTCTCCCAAAGACATGTTTTTACAATCCTGTTGATTGAGTGGTGCGGTATGTTTCCAAATATAAGTATACTGGTGGCAGATGCCAAATTAACGCTATCAAAAGCCCGACTTATGTCCAAAGACAATTCGAAAGGCATACTTCCACGACGCCATTTCTCTTCCATCACTCTTCTTACCACAAACATGTGATCGCCTGTTGACCTGATTTTCAGGAAAGCTACTTGATACGAACCCAAAGTTTCCGAATATTTAATGTTTTTGGTTTCGGAATTTTCTTGAGTGGTATTTGTACTGGTTCCATCCACTCTTCTGGATTAGAGTTAGTCAGCCAGATTTACTGTAAATACTTTGCTAACAGATTCCATCTAGTCTAATCCAGCTACCGTTCCTGCCTTCATTCCCTTTACAATATCAAAAATTTCCTCTGCGCTTGGCGGTTCCTCAATCGGCCAGTAATTATTTTGTGTTATTAGTGGTACTTGGATACCTTGATAGTTTTGTAAATCTCATTCCCACTGCGCTATAGAGATAAAACCGGACCAGTTCTGGCTGTTGTTTCGGATTATATTAACCGATTTTTAAGGTTAAGAATTTGTCTTTTTTGAACCACCACACTTCCGTCTATTTTATTTCTTCTCATTAGATAAGTGGATTGTCGAAGGTTTACCAAACATTTTCTTCTTCTCGGAGTAGGTGTAATATTCGCCAAAATGCGTCAGATGGTAACCCTCTTTCATCGACTTGAGATATCTCAAATTTCACCACCTCTTAGTACTTGTTTAACCATACTTTGTCTTTAAGTTGTTGTAAGGTCCATTGTTTTGCCGACGTATTTGCTGCTAGTTCTATCTCCTCTTGCTTTTAAAGAAGATCTAGTTTTCATTAGGATGTAGTCTAATTGTGATGTGGTGTGCTTGTTATACCATGTAATAACACCCGATCTTCTGTCCCCAAAAGTGCAAACCATCAAAAAATTCTAATTTATAAAATCAAACATGAATTGTCCAATTTGGTTAGACTCTGCATGATACAGATTTGGCCCGAGTAATTTGTGATCATCTAAGCCTAATTGATCATTCCCAATGTGTGCATTGAAGTCACCTACAATCAACAACTCCTTGTTTCTTGAAATTTTATTAAGTAAAATTGAAAGCTTTGTGTAATATGAATGAGCTCGTTTTGCACTTAGTCCTGGTGGAACATGAACGCATATTACAATGAATTGTTTCCTCTCATTTACACAGATCGTTCCATAACACATAATTAGTTTCCTGCTACCAGAAGCTACTATATTTGTTTCTTGTATAACCACAATATCTAATTCATTCCCAATCCAAAATTTGTCTAAATCTTCTCTTTTTTTAAGGTTTGCACAGCCTCTAACATTCATTGTACCTAATATAATCTTCATGTGGGTGTTATTTAATGTGACACTTTTGTTTAGCGAAGGGAAATATAACTCGAAGGGAAACATAAAGCATCGTAGAGATGTCTAAGCAAATCGAAGTATACTGTCGGGTAGTACTGGCTCTTTTGCATTTTTTGTAGAGGCCAACATATTTATGCGACTCGTCGAAGCATACCTTTTCTATGTTGGAATCATAAATAATCGAAAAATTAAAAAAATTCAATCATTCGAATTCACGTGGTTGGATGATGAGTTCGAATGGTTGAATATGCGGCCGTGATTTCGCCAGCATTTGAATTTACCATCAATATTGAATTCACGTGGTTGGATGATGAATTCGATTTGAGATATCTCTACGATGCCTTGTCAATGGCCTACGAATGGTTAAATTTCTATAATTTATGATTCCAACGTACCAAATTTATGCTTCGGCGGGTCGCATAAATATGTTGGCTTCTACAAAAATGCAGTAGGGTCAGTACTAGACGATTGCATACTTCGATTTACTTAGACATCTCTACGATGAATTGTCAATGGCCCTCGAATGGTCGAATTTGTCAGAAACACTGCCACGAAAAGCAGATAAAGCCGTGCTCTTTAATTGACATCTAGGTCGACTTCAGGGCACTATATCTGACAAACTGCTAATAGTTTTTTCCGTAATTTTCTATTTCAAATGTGGATTCATTTACTGCACAAACCGCATAAAATGTTACTTGTTATTATTTTTTTTTATGATGTGTACTATCGTGACATATTTTGTTCGGGATGACTTGGTCAAAAACCTGTTGCGATAGATTTTTTTTCGTGCTGATATAAAAAATGTCACGATAGTGAATCCGTCAGGATTTTTCGGGATGACATTGAAAACTGTTGCTCTCGCATTTTGTCGGAATATTTTTCGGGCTAACTTCACAGACATGTTTGATAGATAAAGCAATTTGTCTCTAGGCAATAAAATTCGACAACAACATTTGATATACTAATTTTGAGTCAGTATACTAGTACTTGTGTCAAAATCTTTAATTACATTACTTTTTCGTACACTTTGCAGCTTCGATCATTTTTGAAGGTTTAATCGTTATTGCTTAAAGAATAAACACAATTTCTTCCATATTTTGGCAACTATATGAGAGTTTGGTCATAAACTGAATTTCATATACCAAAATTTTCCGACTATTCTAAAATCAATTTTTCAGATTAGCGGTAGTCTATTTTTGTTCTTGTTTACCACATTCCAGAATTTGGTACAAACAACTTCTCGAATCCCAGAATCAAATTATATTTCAGCTTTCTCTGAAATGGGTGTTGAGTGCTGAAAATAACATAGTCGATGAGAATGTGGACATAATCCGATCTTTTTTATGTGGAATCTCATACACTTGATGTAGCTAGCGAGATTTGATCATTTACCAAAAGTATCAACATCCTTAGAAAGTTTATCATATCCAAAGTCCCAACATTTTGTGGCGTATTATGAACGAATTAAATACTGAAAATTAACATATTGTCGTTCTAATGGTCTCAGAAAAATATTTTGCCGATTTAATACAAGCTCGAGTCTTATGTTGCGACATAATTCAATAAATTTGTCAGGTGTTCCACTTTAGTAATCACTTTGGTGCTGATATTTTGGATTACAATTCAATGAAAACAATTCACTATTGATTAAAGCCTTAAAAATTAATTTAAATACTTTAATCGGTTAGTTCAATTCCACATATTCACAGCATTTAAACAGTTTGAATTTTAACTAATTATTTAATTCAACTCGATTTTTTGTTAAACGGAATAAAATGCTGTTAATCTGTACGGATATTTACGAGTAAATAGATTTTTATACAAAAAAAAAGTTTATTTGACCGTACAATTATTGTGCACATCGAGATTCTCGGACACATATGTACATACTACTATATACAAATTAACGATGGGCGATAACGATAACGAATTTTATTTTATAAATTTTAATATCCAACTATATTCGGATATATTACAAAAAATGCACATAATTTTACTTTGCAATATTTACGAGCCCATACACTACATATTTTTATGATTCTCTTCCCGCATGCGGAATATAAAATTAAAATAAATTTATGTATTTCAAAGACATAAAATTTTATGTTGAATTATAATAATCATAAATATATATTTTAAACACCACAATGTACTATATTTATTTATAAAATGTACGATAAAAAATTGTAATTTAAAATTGTTGCTTTGCACATTAAAATATTTTTTTACTGGTTGTTGACTATTAACAAACGGTCGAATTGATAATTTCTGTGCTGTTTGTATAGAACCACCGCCGCCGCACCACCAGCACCAAGCAGCAATACAAAATTATTTGTTAACTTGTTGATTAAAAATATTTTTTTTTTGATATATAAAACGCCAACATCTGGTGTTAATGGTGGCTGCGTTACTTGTGTGAAATTCTAGATTGTTTTGATTTGGTTAGCTAGCGAAACAGCTGGATTTAATTTACATTTTATTGGGAGAAGGATATATATTTTATCGTGATACAGTATCACAAAACAGATCAATATTCGTAACAAAACAATTCAAAAAAAATTTGCATTTATATTCAATCAACCCAGATTTAACCTTTTCTCTTTGTACATACAACTATTAATACCATTCTTAAATTTAGCCACGGTCTGATGGCACAACGAAACACAAAATAGTCCTGAACCAAATTTAAAATTATTGATGTAATTCAAGTGGAAGCTACTTATGAAAAATAATATTATAACGCGCAACAACTTTTTATACAATTTGTACATAAATATAAAAAAGGAATAAAAGTCCTATAAACATCTGTTACAAGTTTCATAATATTTTGTTTCATATTGAAAGAAAAGGGTATTTTCCGAAACAAAAATTCAAATTTTTCCTTTTTTACAGCACAAAAAATTGGAAATAAAATACTTTGATCATTTTTCTGCTTATTATGGAAAATGTTTAAAATGTGCGAAGGCTTTCTCCGTATATATAAAAGACTACGTCATATAATTTATCAAAGATGATTTATCGTTTCGAAACAGTTCCTTCAAATAATAATTATAATATTTTTGAAACATTATAAGTATCTCGTCTCAGTATCGCATCTCAGTTCACACTAACGGATTTGTAAAGTAAATATCGGGCCGAGTATAATACACAAATTGGGCATTCAAGTATCTGAGCATACAGTCGGTATTCAGTTTTATTATAATCATGAATATTTTTTAACTTGTTTTCTGTAATTATGAATTTGTGTTTGATTTAACCTTCAACAAAAACATAATTACGGGAAAAATAAAGCTTAAAGCTCTAATTACTTTTTTTTAAACTTCAAGGGTTTTAGGTATTTCTAAACGCCGCTGGCTAATCAATTTCTCTAATTTCTCTCAATAAAGGCTTAATTTGGAAGTTCAATAGAATTTTATGTTTAATTTAATAAAGTAAAAACCAAAAGCTTTGCAAAAATTTTAAAATCGGAAAACGGAACAAACATATTTGTTTCTTATGTACGAGTAACCCCCAAAACTAAATATTTTCTATCGTAAAACAGAAAATATAAAATTTCGTGACAAAGTACTTTGATTAAATTTTAGTTAAAAGTTTTTGAGAGCTTTTGTCTAAGCATTTTGTTTCGATATGGTCGCCAGCCATTTGCAAACACACGATTGTGAAACTTTATCGTCTCGGGTCGCTTTGCGAAATATTTATTTACGCCGATCTAATATATCAATCGACAGTATCACGAGCGGTTTCTGCATGGAATCTCGTGAGAAGAGATCTTTGCGTATAAATCTGGACAATTGTTTGAGTATAAAGATAATGCAGACTATTTTTTTTGTAGTTGTTTGTTCAGTCTGAGGTCGCCGTCTTATACTTTACTTATTCAAATTGGCATTTTCAAAATTTTAGAAGTTACTAAAATATTCAAATAATTTAATATTTATTTAATATTTTAAAAAGTTCTATTCCCAACGTCGTTTGGTTTAGTCATTAATTGGTAATTTCATTCGTAGTAGAATGTAGCAGAATACAACAACTTGAGCCCATAACTTAATCTGTCGCCTTAGATCTGTATTAAATGTTAACATGTTCTTAACATGTTCAAACCTACAAATGTTTTTGGTATAATAGTGTGACGCAACTTGAAACAGTAATTTAATCTTGATATCGAGCACCAGTATACGCGATGCATGAAATTTTGTTAGGACCACTGATTACTAAAACTTGCTTACGTAAATGAATTGTGTACCTAAATCAAGCTGAAACAATCATCGTTGACCTGATTAAAATTATCGAGCGATATTCATCGTGATAATTTCACTAGAACATTTATTCTAGGTTGGTTTGGTTTGCTCTTCAAAACTTCATGTTTAAATTCTCAATTTTGATACTAGTAAGCGGGGTGCATTTACAAATTTCACTACAGCTCTACAAACTGTTTCAAATTTGAAAATTATCGGTTAAAAATTACTGGGTTTCCACGTACGTCCCTTTAATCTGGAACTCAGTAGTTTTTAACCGATAATTTTCAAATTTGAGGCAGTTTATAGAGCTGTAGTGAAATTTGTACAGGCATTTCGGATAAAATTCTAGACTCCAGTGATGCTAAATGAATTCTGGCAGTTTCTTAAAAAGCCACTGGTTTTAAAATAATGTACTGATTTTTTAATAGTTTAATGCAAATGGTTTATTGATAAATGTGTTCTTTTGAAAAAATATTTGTTTTATGGTCGTGTGAAACAACTATTTTTTAATAAAAAATTAAATTTTAAATTTACATAAATTTGTAATTTTTAGTTAACCACAATTCAGGTGATTTACAAATCAAATTTGACTATTATTTATTACCTAACTCTATTCAGCATTGCCAAATTTTAGACCTTCATTCAAAATTCAATTTAGAATCCAAATTCACTTTTGAGTACCAAATTTAACAATAATTGGTTACGAATTGGCCAAATTCCGTACAGATTGATCGAATTGCAGAACGGATTGAGTATAACTCGCCAAATTCAGAATTCCAAATTTGAAATTCCAAAATCAAAATTATAAAAAAACAAAATTCCAGAAACAAAAATTCCAATAAAAAAAAATCCAACACAGAATTTCTATACAAAATACCAAATCCCTTAATACCATTTTTTTTTGGAATAGCGTCCTGTTCCTTCCTAAAAAAACCTAATCCAATTCTGCACTCCAAATTTGACATATATTTGTTCAGGAATGGCAGAGATCCATTGAGCAAGGCAAAAATTCTTGAAAAATTCATGTTCAAATTCAAATCACATCCCATAATCTAAATTTAGTTAATTAGGAAATATCCGCTTTTTGGCGAGATTTTTTAAGATTTCATCAAAAGATGAATTTAAAAAACGGGACTTTTAAAGAAGCGTGGTTTTGATAATTCGGGATTTGGAAATTCGATCTTTCGTACTGAAGCCCCCTTATGTATTTTCCACTATCCAAGGCCAATGATGATTAAAATAAACGCGTTGAAAAAGATCATCCGTTTATTTTACCGATTTCGATTAATAATAACACATCGCCTGAAAAACTCCCGGTCTAACAATGAGAAGACAATTTTCATGAGAATCAACCTTCTAGCGTGATACAATCAGTCCAATGCCTCTAATATTTTGATACCTTTTTTGTATAACTATTTATATTTGTCTTTTAAATAAGCTTCAGCTTCGCCAATCACATCTTCACTGGAGCATTTTTTAGGTCTGCAAACAAGTAATAATCACAGGGGGCAAATCTGGCAAATTCGTTTGGTGCGGAAACAAGTCAATGTGAAATTCGAACAATTTTGCGATTATTGCGATCGACTTGTGACATGGTGCGTTGCCTTGGTGAAAGATCAATTTTTTCGTTTTTTAGCGTTTTCATCATTCAAACGCACCAGCAACCCGATCTAACATCCGCTTTTGATTTTTTTCCTTACAGCCGACTGTTGTACTTTTGGTCGCTACGGACGACTTTCACTGGCCTCTCGCCATATTGTCTACTAAGATATTTATCAACTATACGCAGCGTAGACAATAAGGCACAATACGTAAACCATCGCTAGCTTCTATTTCTCTATCTGTGCATATTTACACTCCGCATCAAAAAAAATTTCTGAAGCAAAACATATAGGTTTGTGTTGTTCCATTAGACCATCACCCAAAGTCGCTTTTTACACATTTAAAATGATGTATTGTCCACAAGTAGAGAATTCACCCATAATTTTCTCTGATTATTTCGTTTTTCCGGGATCTCTAATGTTTTGGAAAGCCTAAATCAGTTTAGGTTCTGGTTTTCTACTATTGCTTTAACAGATGCGACCAAGATATTTGATTATATCTATTGAAGCTTTTTCAAATTGAATTTTACTTTGATTTTGACGTGCTGGGCGGTGTTAAGCTTACATGGTAATTCAGTGAAATTATAGAGACTACAAGGTGTGTTGAGTGTTGTTAGGAGCTTTGATGGTACGTCTATATGTACTTGCCAGAAATCATCTTTATGTTGAAGGACTTTAAAGTACTTCTTAGTTTTTAATAAATTTATCTGTACGTGTGGTGCTGTGCAGACTAAATGTCTGTATCTTAATTTTACCTCAAACGGATTAAATGATCGGGTTGTAACTTCATGCATAAACGTATTCCATAAATTGGGAGGTCGCAGTGATTTATGGTTGAAATCGGTCCACCGGAAGTTGCAGCTTTTATTTTTCGTTATGTGCAAATATGTTGAATAGCAAATCATTTGCAAGAAAAACCACTATGAACGATGATAAAATATGGAAACTAATTTAGAGTTTTGCAATAATTTCGGTTCAGATCCGTTTTTCAAAGTTTCAACGGAAATGATGGTTTTTGACAAAATACTGACTGTTAACCAAAATTCGGTCAATTTACAGCTCAGATTTAAGCTTTTTTCATTAATAGGGAAGTCTCAGTGAAGTTTCGCCGGACTCCACCGAAAGCTACCATACTATGTTCTTCAATTTTTGCAATGACATTGAAAAGAACAAAAAACGACAAATATTTAACAGATTCAAGCAGCAGTAAAAATCTGATAAGGTTATTTTTTAGAAATCAAGTGGTGCATGATGTGTTTTAGTCATTGTACGAACAGCGTTCAAAGTTAAAAATAGTTTAATACTCTAAGGACGCCGGAACCATGGTGTCCGTGCAACCTTCGGTCAGTGTATAATATGCGGGAAATTCTTCAATTTGATGGCTCTGTGTTGGTCTAAAATTTTAATGGTGTACTCGTATAAAATTTTATATTCTTAAAGTTCTTCGTTTTTCGATTTTGTCGTAATTGTCCTAAAACCGCTTAAGGTTTATGAAATGTAAAATTTTGCTGATATAATAGAAACACTAATTTTCGACATGTCGACGCATAGTCTTTATATTACCTACATTGCGATGCCACATTTTTTAATTGTCTACATACATTGTCTACACATATAGAATATTAATTACCCACGCAGTGTAAATGGCACACCAGTTCGTGATTTGGGTTAAATTCTGTGGTCTTTTATACTGTGGTCCTAACGCCTATTTTTTCTTTTTTAAATTTTCGACTAACTTAATTGATGATTAGTTAATACCATCAATCGATAGATGTCTCTAAATATACATAAACCGAAATTAACATCTTATTTAGTTCTGAACTAAGTTCAGATAGATCAATATTCTATTAGAAATACTTTGGAGTTTACTAATTTTAATGTATTTAGCTAAATTTAGTTGAACATTAGAGACAATTTGTTGTCTCATCTATGATCGACTGGCATGAATTAACTATCCATTTAGTTAGTCGGAAATTTAAACTAAAAATTTGATGGCCGAATTCGATGATTCATTCACTCAAACACGACGTTCAATCTGTACCTTGAAATAAAATATTGGTAGGCTTTGAGTTTTGCACTTCAACATTGGCTCATTATTTTGATTATAAACCTTCATTTCCTGTAATGGAGTAAAATAGTCCAAATTGGGTTTGAGCTCATTTTGAGTGAGTTACGCAATCCAAATTGACGAATAGACCTATAATTTCTTCAGTTAGCAGACACACATGTCTGAATAAAACTGGTCTAAATAATTGTGTACTGGAGTTTTATTTTATTTTACCTCGAGTTGCAGATTTACCAGTCTCTATATAGCCGAAGTAAAAATAAGTTGTTTATAAAAAAATCTCTATGTGTACGTACGTGCCTACATACTAAATGTCTATTGGCAAATTTCATACTTAAGCTATTTCGGAAGCGGTTTATTGGTAGTGGCAGCTTTCATAGGAGCATTTTCGCAAATTCTTTGAAAAGTATATCATGTAGAAGAAAAATGATTTTGAACTAAAAATTCTCAATTAAATTTGCAGCAATACTGGTCCAAATACGTTTTCTAAAATACAAGCGAAAATCACGATTTTTCCCCAAAAACAGATTGAACCAAAGAATTCGTTGCGCTGCTTAGAAATTTGAAGATTCTAGGTAATTCAAAATGATCCACCGGAAACAAAAATTAATTATTGCGAGTTATTGAATTCTTTAACATCTTATGATTGGATTTCCGTATTCTCTTCTAATGATCCAAATTTATCTTATTCCATTTTTATTAGTAAATTAACTGGCGAGTTAAGTAAAAACAAATCGATAACTAAAATAGGAAGGTTTGACTTCAAAATAAAATCTTGGATAACCGCATCGCTACTAAGTGTAATTAATCATAAAAACCACTTAGCTAAAAAACTAGCGAAGAACCAAACTAACGTTGAGTAATAAACTTAAAAAGATTAATGCTAAAATAAAACGGTTAATTCCTCTAGCAAAAAGGAGAGGTATTGTAAAGCTCAGTTTACTGCTGCTGAGGATTTAAAATCGAAATGAACGGCAGTTATTAGTGTTTTGAACAACACACTGAGCACTAATAAAATCACTTCAATTGGGGCTGGGAGGGGTAGGTTATGTTTGAATTACAAATCTGATGCTGAGCGGTAACAGTTGCTTGCAGAAGACCGGTGAATTCTAAATATATTGATTGTTTTATTGTAGAGCGAGCGATTTTCCTTTAGAATTCGAGATGCAACGGGCATAATATCGCAAATCCCTTATGGAAGTTAGAACTTTCTTAGTATCGTGCTACATAAAGCTATGATTACGCTAATTACCGTACTATCACATTTCAAAGAATCCTGTTTTTGCATTGTTTTGTTAGAAGAATTAGGCCATGTTTCCTGAAGTTAAATATTTTTTTTATGAAATTAAATTTCTTGTTAGAAACTTGGACTACACCACTTTTGTATTTAAAACAGCGACATTTGGCAAAATGTTTAATAGAAACATCATTACAAGTTGACTTTATCGAGCCAAATTCTGATCCGATACACCAAGTATGAAGCAGAAGAAATTTTTTATCATCTGGTTACGATCAGTGATGTGAACATATACAATTAAGGACAGAGTTGAGCTCATAACCTATAATCTGGCTCGTTTCCAGTACTATAAAATTAATTGCGAAAATGAGTTGACCACATATCAAATTTTTAATATAAATTTAATGTGAATTCCAATTTTACTTTTTTCTTTAGGGAATTTAGACAAAATAATAATTCTGATAGTAACAAAATAATTGAAAATTATCCTTTGATTTCTTCAATCTTCCAGCCTGGAAATTAACAGCAGTTAACATAAATTCGGCTTCGCAACTATATGAACTTTTCGTACTCTCGATATAATAAATACTTTATGAATAAATAGGATTTAAATTAATATTATTTCTGTTTCGAAATAGTGAGTCATTTGTGAGACAATGAAGTATTATGATTATATTTAATAATAATATTTAACAATGCTAAAAGTCCATAAAATATTTTGTAACGAATATAGATAAATTAATTAAAATTGTTAATGGGTTTTCGAAAGTTATCAACTACAAATCAAAATTAAATATTCTACGCCCTCTTCAAAATATAAATATTTCTGTGATTATGAACGTGAAATTTATTCCGAAGCACATCGAAAAATTAAACTTTTCTGTAAACTAACTAATTGTTACTCAAATTACACAAACCCCACTTAAAACTATTTACTAAATTTTTTTATATATTAAATAAATAAAATTTTTACATTTCGTATCCAGTGCTTTATAATTACTAACCGAATATTTATAGATATAACAACTCGTCTATATTCGAGTACACCCAGAAGAACAAGTATTATATTACAACTCCACTCGACTCATAATTTAAACACTATTTAATGAACTAACTTTGAATGAACAGAAATTTATAATATTCAGGCCAACACCAACAACAAAGACTGGGATGTGCAGACGAAAAAAATTAAAACCACTAAAAGTTTTTGATAAAAACAAAAAATTTAAAAAAAAAATTATGGGAAATTAAATTTTTTAATTTTTTCAATTTTCCGTTTTGAATAAATTCACTCGTTTGATTTTAATTGGAAACGATAACAGAATTTACTCAGAATTTATTTTTGCATTCGCTTGAATATGAATTTTGGTCGTTCGTTACATACAAATAAGAATATGCTAACATAATACGCTTCTAACTTAAACAAACATTATTTGTTTGCACATTTCAAACTATTCTCATTTCCTATTTCTATCTGTCTATCCATCACAACAAATAGATTTTCGTTGATGAGCACCTACCACAAAATTATTTGCACAGTAGTCGTTTAAATCTTAATTATCCAGAGAACGATGTCGACCAATATAAATATCAACATCGTCCAGCTACGTGGGAGTCGGTGGAGAGCAGTGACAATGAAATCGAAACTGATTTACTATTTGACGATGAAAATTTAAAACCAATAAATTTAGCAAACGATATTGCAATTAATGATATTTTGGCGGCTAAAGGGGCACCAACCAATCCGGACGCTGAACTATTTTCAGTTGAAGAGGTACCAATTGAGCCAATGGCCAGATCATCGGGCTCATCGATATCATATCATTTACCGAAATTTCAATTATCACGGTTTGAAAAAATAAAAAAATAATTAAATTTTTAAAATAATTAATTTTAATATTAGGGCTATACATAAAAATTATTATTATATTTTTTATTTTTATATCGTTAAATTTACTTGCCAAAGAATTCAAAATTATGCAAAATTTTTAATAAATATTCAAATTAATTTTTAATCATATTATATTAATTTCAAATCATTAAAATTAAATTATTATTTTATTTAATGAACATGACTGATATTAATTATGGTTTAATTATTATTTTTTAAACTAAAACAAACAACGAAAAAAATTAATATTATTACATATTTTTAATAAAAAAAAAATTATTAAATTATTTATTTTACATTATATAAATAGATTTTTAAACATTTTAATTGTAGTTAAATTAATTTAAAACTCAAAAAAATATTTATTAATTAGAACTGTAAGTGATATGATATTATTTGTTTTTTATATAAATAAATTTAGTTTTAATTAAATTATTAGGGCAAAAAATTGCTGTTTCATTGCATTTTGATTAAATGTGATAAAAGGAAAACACGGTAGGTAAAGACACATCATCGTGTGTGGTACACATGTTAATTCTATAATAACGTTGCGGTCGAGGAAACGATTAGCTCAAATTGGAAAATTTTTAAAGAAAAATCTAGAAATTATGTGGCAACATAACGGTATATGGCCAACCAATTAATTAAAGGTAAATAATTTTCTTGAGATTAAGATGGCAATCGCATACACTGGCCCTTAAAACACCGCTTCCAATTTTTTATCAAAATATTGCAGGCCTAGTAATAAAACAACACAAATCCTCGAAAACCTTATTTCAACAAGTTCAAACAGTTTCCATAAAGTCAGTTTCACTCAAAAATCTAGCTTTTTACAAACATAGCTTGAGTGGCAGAGCCACCAGTCATAACCCTGATACCATCGAAGCATCATATAAACGAATGTTTCCAATATCTGTACCCAAATCCATCGCTATCATGCTGAAACACCCGAAAAATGTTTCCCGTCTTTTAAACGAATATTCAAGCAAATCAGCACAGGCCGCCACCTAGAGGTAGAACGTATCGTCTATGTCAGGTTACAGACTGTCTAGAAGCTTTAAAGCGGTGATGGTATACTGTAATTGTGTGACTAGGTGTTATAAATTTCGAATGGTAAGTAAATGTAGTAATTTTACAATAGACCCGCAGGTTCACGTGCACCATAAAAACGCAACTACGATTTTAACAAACTCAACTCTCAAAAAAAATGAGATTAAACTCTCGCGAAAGCAGGTTTTATTGCAATTGCTTTCTGACATTTTAAAATTTTCTCCAGTTAGTTTTTTCCAAGACTGATAGTTGATCCGATAAATAATTTAAAAAAAATAAACAGGCTTCAACGCAATCATGGGACAATTAAAATAATTGTTTCCCGAAATCCGAACACTACTCTTATGGATAAATATAAAAAACACTAATCAGACCTATTTAAACCAATTCCTCTAACTGTAGTTTCGATCGCACACGCTTTACGCCACTGGAAAAGGCGTTCACCAATTCTGGAATATATCTAGGCCTCATCAAAGGTTCTTTAAACCGTTAATCCAGGAGACAGGACTAATTTCATTGTTTGAAATAAAACGTCTTGAAATGTATCTTTCAACTGCAGCTGGAAAACTTTTAAAAAATTTGACCATTTGACCTCTACGCATTTTTCTAAAACTACACCCCAATCTCAATTACTAACTGCAAATCAAAAACTCTTTCCTCTCCAGTTTGTATCCAAATAGTATGAACTGAAAAATGGTTTAAAATGAAATCCGAAAACTCTGATCAAACGAGTTTTCATAAAATCCGGACTGATTTCTGGCCCTTGAAATCCCATTCTCTCCTCCCTTTGATCAAATTTTATTAAATTATTTTTTTCGAATTTTTAAGGAACCCGATCTCCATCGAAGGCGCTCTAACCAAATGACACACGTGCAATTCACATCTGTGTGACTTATGTGACGACGTTGTAAACATATTAATTTGAACAAAAAAAAGGAATATGAGAACAGAAAAATATTCGGAATTCATACGGCAACACTATTTTAAAATACAAACAGGGTTTCGTTCATTGTCAGAAAGAAATTGCAGGAAATACGTTCGATTAAATTTTCATCATAGAAATCAAGAGTTTGCTGAGCCCCATTCAATTTAAAAAATATGTGGAACCACATCTAGGAATTATATGGTGCAACATTTAATAATATGGTTAGAACCATGCATCCTTGCGCAACATAACTAAGCCTCACTGTAATTGGAAAATTTTCCGACAAAGATGTTTTAACATGGGGCCGCACAAAAGCGTCTCTCAACAACAATTTGAATCAAATTGAATTTACCGAATAAAATTATAAACCGAACGCTTTCCTCAACAAATTTTTTGTGAAATTTAATCACAATTGCTTGCTGGCATTAAAATAGTCTACCCATTCGAACAGCACACCATATTTCTCAATATATTTCGGTCCAATAAAGAGATCTAGTGTTGGCTCCACTGGAAGACCTATATGCAAATTATGCTGAAATCAAAAAATATCGAGCCAGCACTCGAATGCCATTTCTATTAATAAATTTTTAACAAAACCGTTGCAAAAATTGATTAGAAACGAAATCTGGGCCCAATCGAACATAAACTGACATCTCCTAAATAATTTGTACCTATATTCGAACTCGAACCTGCCAGGAATCGATTCCAGCACTAAAAACCCACTTCACTAAATTTTAGAAAAGTTGGAAGCTTGGGAGCTATTCTAAAATTGAGTGAAGTGAGTTAGTTAATTCCAAGTTTGCTGCCGACTATATTAGAGCAGGTAATTTAAAATGGCCAATCGCAATCCGATTATCCTGCAAATTTATGATATAAAATACGGAATTGCCATTGAATACGAATAAAAGAAGCTAAAAGCTTTCAACTTTATTGAGAGAAGAATATATCAATGGGGAGTGATTTTAACACAAATCAACTAGTTGTTCTCATTCAAGTCGATCTGCGAATGTTAAAATTTGAAATTAAACATTTCTTACAGAAGAAGAAGTAAGATAAACTGGCAACACAAATATCGAACCTCAGTTATGGCACAATAACATGACTCGAAAATTAGAAAGCACTTTAATATAATTGAAAGCATTTAACACCGGAAGAGTCGTAGCAAAATTTCATTCAAAAATACGAAACACGTTGTTATGCACCAAAGAAGTTGCAAATGTAACATTCAAATATGAGTTCAATGAAAAATTTAAATCCCCAATAGCAGAATCACCTAGAAATGACGTTAATATAATACACGGAGAATTCAAGAACAAATTGGAACCGATAAAACCAATCTGACAACCATCATGGGTCCAAGCATTAGACCTTGTAACGATTGTCTAGCGGCTTCGTCGCATAGTGGAATACCACCTTTACGCGTTTATAGTGGAGTACAACTTTTTTGTGTTTAGCTATTCGGTAACAGATGGCAGAGATGCTCATAAGACTGTTACGCATAGTGGACTAGACTTAACGATAAACTTGTCGATACATTTTTTTTGTCAGATGCAAGTTGAGAAGAAAATAATTTTTTTTTTCAATAGGGGTGATAAAAACACCTATCATTTGTGTTTTAAGAATAAGTTAGAATTAACTTTTTTAAGTTTAAAAAACATTAAAGTGTTGTGTCGTGTGACATACGATTGGTGCGTCTTGAGGCAAAGTATTATTGTGCTGCAATACCAACGAAACCCGCCACCAAATTTGGTAGTAGCGAGCGGATTAACGGTGGATTATCGATTGGCGGACCTCAAACCGCTGAATTCAACCTTCGAACGAGTTCAACCGCCGAATCTAAAGTATGATATAATATAAAATTCATCTGTAGCAAACGGAAACTGGGCGACGGCGTACGTGCGGACGAAGGGAAGATCCAACCATTTGGCATACGTGGATCAGAATATTAGCAAGGCGGGCAGCATTTTTACCGTAACTAATTGGTATCCATTTCAAGGTCGTTACATTAAATTGAGTTTGTGTTACAGCTCGGCTTAGGAAGTTTAATTGTACCAACTAATATAGCTTTTCCTGATACATATAGACAACTGCAGTTGCGGTCTTGCTTATTCTCAATTTTCAGATTGGGGTGTGCCATCGAGCTCGCGGGCATTCACCGTCGTGGTTGGAGTCGTGCATCGGATGTACATGTAACTTGTGTGACGTGTTCGCGTGGATAAAAGGAAAACTTGTCGGTTTGGTATAATTTTGTTTTGTTGATTTTTACTGGCTACTCGAGTTTTTGCCATTACATTGTATTCTCGTTAAAAGTCAAGTCCATTCAACAATTAATGTAACTACCATATTTTGAATTGATAATTAATGTTAAATATATATTTTGTTAAAATGGGTACTGTGAGTAACATGGTTTAATCCTAATCAATTTGGGAGATGAGGATGGTGAGTTCGTGTGTGTGTTATGTTGGAATGAGGTAAGTAGTTTTCCCCGATAGCAGTAAAAAGACTCAGGAAGGACACCATCACAACCCCACGCCAGACTGCGCGATAGCCGAGCAAACGCTGCTCGTGGTGACTCCTGAGCATCTGTTAACGCGCGATTCCAAAGCGAAGTCATTCAGCTATTAATAGAAACTTTCTGAGTCGTTTTCCGATTCATATAAAACGGTTCCTTCACAAAAATATAAACAATTACACATCGATATCATAAGATGGCAGGTAATGGAGCCAAATAGATCACAAATGACGTGAAAGAAATTTCCCACATCATTACAAATTGTCAGGCAATGGGAAGTGCAGACATTCACAATCAACACCAGCTATAGCAAAGATGCAGTTTCAAATTAAGCCTACTTCTGTACAATGCATCAAAACAAATCGGAATAAATTTAACACCGGCAGTTCTAAAGATGCCAACATTTATGAAGCGCTTGAGGCTAACCTTCGTATAACACATATCGAAGAATCCCATATCAAAACATCTGCCAACACGCAAAAAACTGCGTCAATGTGTATGCTAGTCAACTTGAAAAATCATCAATTTCTTTAGGGAAGAATCAGGTCAAATTTTAACAACTGAAGAGATGGAATATTTCGGAGATTACATCTGCGCTAATGACGAAACTATACGAAATTAAAAATGTCCAATTCGCGTGTGAAATCAGTGTTATATGGTTGTGGAACATGGAAGGAAATAGAGGAAATAAGGTAAGATTGGTCAAATACTGAAGAAGTCACCGAATAACGTAACAAATGATTAACGGGCGAAAATGTGTTGCCACATTTCGACTTTCTTTTACCATGAATGCATATACATAGATCACGGATACGCACCATATTTCAATTCTATAGCGAAAAAATAAACTAACCGGACTTTTGCTGAAACTGCCTTGTACAATCAAAAATCATTATTTCTGATCGAAAGCTTTATTCTCATGGAGAAGACTTCTTGAAGTCTTGGAGAAGAATCGCATAATTGAACCGAAGGGTTACCATTTGCACAAAAACATTATTTGGATTGGTAGTTTCAGGCCAAGTAATGAATATGTTACTATTTCCTAGCCATAGTTTCAACCTGAAGATTGATGAAGGTTACAAAATTTTTGAGAAATTCTGGAATTCCCACAACAAAGTTAATTCCCAGAATAAAAATAAATATGCTTGACACATTTTGAAGGAACTCTGTACAAACATTGACAAGAAGATAAATAGGAGACTTCAATTTAAAATGAGGAATTAGGTAAGTTGCATCATGCAACAAGACTTTTGAAAAGAACACAGTCAGGTCTTAGAAATATCCCATAATCATCATCTAATGTTCATCTAGGTTCTCAGTCAACTTTATGGAAAATTATATTACGGTTGCGAACTATCCTATAGCACTTATAACAGACATCGGAAACATGTACCGTCAGCATACGGACCAACTTGTTCGACAGTTTAAATTAAGCACAGTGTCTTATGGCGTATCGTCCGCTATATATTCGGCAATAAGTGTTAGACACAAAATTGCTAACGTTGTTCGATCAGAATATCAAAAAATTGCGAATATAATCAAAAGTGTTTGTTTATGATCTGCTAGCTAGGGCGAAAAATATCGGAGTTGTAAGAAATTTACGTATAATTTCCATTATAAATTTCCATTATAAAACATTCCATGTGGCCAGAATCTACTGGAGGGTGGTAGCTCCAATAGCAGTGTGGCAAACATTTTATTTCAAATGCTTTTGGCTTAGAAAAATTGGCTGGGTAGATAAACTTTCCTCAGAGGTAGGTTATTGCAAACCAGATTGCTCCAGCGTGGGTGATTGCAAACCAAAATGTTTAAAGCTCCACGATTTGTACGATACAAGTGAATTGCGGTTATAGCATACATTCGGGGTAAAAATATATCTGGTAAATATGAAACACTGTGGGGAGATGATCGTGAAGCAATCCCAAATCCTTTTATTTTAAGTGGGTTAGCTGTTTTGAACAGTTCAGTTCCTCTAATATAATACGACATTTGCTCACCTTTGGCAACATCTCTGAGATTGATAAAACAGGCCATAGTGTAGGAAGTAATGTGACGAATATTTCACTTTTTCAAAAATTTGGCGCATTAAGTTTGAGTAGAGCCGCACTTCAAATGTTTCAATATTTATGTAAGGTTTTTCAATCGGTCACATAGTGTAACATATACGTCATTTTAAACACGTACAAATACATAATAAATATTATTAAAATTGGTAAGCAATTTTAAAGTTCAATTAGGCAATGCCAAATTTCAATTATGACGATTATTGGTGACGAACAATATGGCCGGAAAACAAAACGTCAGCCTAAATTGATGAGAGAATCCCAATCCAGTTCTACAATCTAAATTGAACCACGGTTGGTTAAAAAATGGCAGTGCTCGATTTAGAATAGGCTAATTTGAGAACTTCACGTCAAAATCTCAATTCCGAATTCCGGAACATCGTTGGAAAATTCAATTTAGAATTAATATGGAATTCTGTATATCAAATTTTACAATTATGGATTAAGAAATGGCCTAGCATCAATGAGCATGTCCAAACTCCAATAGCTCTAGGAAAAAACTCGTTAAAATGGAAATCACATCCCATAATTTGACCAAAATCAATTCAGCAAAAGCGAGATTTTAGGACTAGCGGGATTTTTAAAAATCATTATTTTGGTAAATCAGGATTTAGTGATTCGGGCTTTCGTAGTCCCCTGATTTTAATATATATTTTTGATGCCCCTGATAACAAATATTTGCTATTTACTCTTTCTCAGTGCAACACTCTTTAAAAGTTACAACATTCGTTAAAAACCTCATATCGGTCAAAATTGCTCAATAAATGAAAAGATCACTAAATATTAGGTAATATAGGCCAAAGCAACGTCTACCATTTTGAAAAATTCTTTTATTGGTATGTTGAAAAATTGGAAAAAATAGACGAGACAAATAAATTACCTTGATCGAAAGAACTAAAAAAGAGGCTTACATTGGCCTATATCTAACCGAGAGGTTGTAATTAGGTTGGATAAATCAGCTAAAGCAGTACACAATTACGTACACCTAAACGATGATTTTGGACTGCAAAAGAAACTTCGACTAAGCTAAAAGCAATTAATAGTCATACGAAACATGTTTCAACGCACAACCCGGGATGATACCACGAGATTCCAAATTCATTAAAATTTACAGTGACTTGGACTTGTTTGACAGGTTTACAGAGATATCCTATTATCATCAAGACGGCGTTGGAAGTTAAAACCGATGTTAACTGAACAACATAAGAAAGCACGATTGAAACTCACCCGGAAACTTATGAAGAACAAAATTCAATTTTGATGGTGCTGATGGATGTCATTATTATTAGCATTACCTTCACAAGAATCCCGAAGTCTCTGCCTTTTGATGGTTTAACCTGGTTAAATTTGAGAAAAAAATCACAAGATTCCATTGAGTTACTAGAAACCAGTTTAGTAGTAGCAAGTTCTGCTGAAAATTTAATTACTCATAGTTCAGGAGAGCGAGATTGGTTGAAAAAAAACATTTAGGTTTTGGATTGACCATCATGCAGTCCGGATCTAAACCAATAAGGAAGTTATTGAGAATTCAGGCAAGAGAGGTGTACAAGACAGTATCAATTAGTGTTGGAATTAAAAACCAAATTCGGGAAGCTTGGGAGGAAATATGAATAGAAATATTCCAAAATTTAACGAATAGTATGCCGAAGCGCATGTTGCCTGTAAACTATCAAACTACAGAATACCATAAATTAAGACGTGAGGGTAATTAAGTTTCCGACGCGTTTTTTGTTTTTAATTGTATTACGGCGATCTTCATGGTTAACTTTGATCTATGACTATGATTTCAGGGTTGTAACTCTAATTCAGTTATCTGTGTACAGTGTCATGGATTTCATAAAAATTACATTGTTTCATTAAATTAATAAATATTTAAATGAAGTTAATGACGATTTATTGGCTTTACGCTAATTCATTAATTTTGAAAGTGGTGCATGTCCACTTGGATATCCTACAACATTCTTATACATAATAAATTTACATTATTTGGCACCGCATAACCGCAACTTTCAATTATAAAATGGCGCCGTGTGGCATGTTAGTACTAGTATTATATTACCACTCAATTAATACTCTAGTACTACTCTCATACTAAAATAATAATATTTTTCAATCGCAATGTCTAATTGTCTGCAAATGCTCATGAATTGAGTACAATTGCAACGCAAAAAGAAAATTTGGATATTTGGCAAACTAATTACGTTATAGTCGCAATTCCGAAACCGTATCAAGCTCGTAATTGAATTATGTGACGCAAAAAAAATTATTTTCAAGGTCGTAAAGCTTACAAAATCATTTCTAATTATCGCTTACCATTAAATTTATGCCTCAAATATACCATCCTTCATCATTCACTAAATGTCTAGACAAAATACGCGCACAAAACACTACAACACGAACGTAAACCATTTTAGAAACTCACTTTTCACTGTTAAAATTAAAAATTATATATTTTGCCGTAATTTATTAAAAACGATTTGAGCACTTGACTTCTACTTTACAACTAAACTTGATTATTAACTTTTCCAATTCTATCCCGTTATCGAACTCATTGCAATTGTATAATACTCGTATTAATAAAGATGTATTGGTGACAAGTAAACAAATCGCATGACAGTTATACTGTCCCAATATAATATGTTGGGATAGTATAGCTATCGCGAGATTTGTTTCAAATTCAATAATTTTTTGTTGACCAGATGATTAATTCAAGTAAAGCAATTATTCATATTTATTTGCAGATCTGGGCACGCAGAAACTTATGAAATTCTGAACTTGCACATAAATACACATTTTGGTATTAAAGCTCGAAAAGTAAGAGGCAAGTTGAAAGCTGTGAACAGTAGAAATTGTGTTACGAGAAAAATTTTGGTACCAAAAAAATTGAAACCAATTTCATTTTCAATAATAATACGACTGTTACCAAAATATTAGTTTACGGATTTTATGGTTTACTATTAAATATTTTACGATCAAATGTTATACTATGAAGTGTTTTTACAATAAAATATTTATTTGTATTAAATGTTTTTCTAGTGGTCTACAACGAACGTTTTACGATATGCTACGGTCATAAACCTTTGTACGAAATTTTATATTAGACGTGTAAATGAGAAGAAAATATTAATGATTAATGAGGCTTCAGGTTGTTGCCGTCGATTACCAATGGTATTAAAGGGTTTTGCTAACACAATTATAGAATAAATGGATGGTCGCTTCGTGTAGAAAAGTACATAGATTGGACATTTTTGAACGCCGAGTGATCAGTTAACATTGTTTGGTATCGATGGGGAAAGATTATTAGTGCTGCACGATTGTTTTGTGAGTGTTTTATTTGCAGCAAAACAGGAAATTTTTTAAAATAATTTTAATTACATTACATCATGGCTCAAAGCAAATTTCTTTTGTATTTCAAATTGGGATGATTTTACAATTCAAATTCAAGCTTTTACTAATCAAATTAAACTTGTTGCTCTTAAAAGAATTTTAAATATTATTTGTAGATGGCAATCCTAACTTGGTTTCACTTCTTCTTACTCGTAACAAGAAATAATAATCTACCCGGAGCATCACAATCAAC
The DNA here is from genome assembly GCA_963691935.1 of Nephrotoma guestfalica. Classification (NCBI taxonomy): domain Eukaryota; kingdom Metazoa; phylum Arthropoda; class Insecta; order Diptera; family Tipulidae; genus Nephrotoma; species Nephrotoma guestfalica. Next base: position 15,257,394 of record OY829915.1, read on the forward strand.
CATACCTGTCCTTTATATTAATCCAACTGTCAGTGACGTTGAATTAATGAATGAGTGCTCGACTCGAGTGGCGCAACCCAAAAAGTGGCGTTTCATTAGCCGGATACATAATTCAGTTCCGCAAACTAGTGACAAAGATCGCGAATACTGACGATCTGTTTGCCCAACGCATGGGGCGAAAACAAGTTTTGGAATGAAATATGGTGAAATTTTTCACAGCGCCATCAACTCTACTCTGCGACCAGCTGGATTTTTTGTCAAATAATTTGATCGGGCTCAAAGAAAGGCGTTTTTTTGGCCAGTAGCAAAGTTTACCTTGTCACATCCACAAAAAACTAATAAACAGACATTTTACTTTCAAAATGTAAACAAAATGTCTTCAAAGGCAGCTCAATTTCATAATTTTGTTTCAAAAACCCTCTTTCCGGTTTATATCATCTGGGAAACGTCATTCATCGATAAAATCTTGAGTTCGGAATTCTTCCCTATAGTCAATATGTGGCTTATAGATGTGATCGCTAATCCCAAACAAGCATACAAAAATCCAGTGGCGGAGTACTCATAGCGGTCGATACATCACTACCTAATGAGTTGCTACATTTAACGTATCCATCGATCGAACAGTTAAAATTGTCATCAATAATAAGTCAGTACAAATTTACGTGGCGTATATTCCACCTGACGTAAATTCAGATGATGAGTACCTATTCGTTTACACCGTATTTGACTCAAATTTGAGCCAAATCTGCGAATTAAAAAATGGACGAGACTGAACCTTAGGCCTTATTTTTACTAATGTACCAGTTTTAATAAAAACAGAAGATCACCATCACCTTTCGTAATTAATGTTTTTCACCACAAAGCAATATAAATAATATTGGAACACAATGGAATAACAGGTTCCAAAATTACAACTTCAGAAAGGCCAATTCGAATAACTTACGAGTACAACAATACTTTGATCAAATAAATTGGGATGCCGAGTTTAACAGCAATAAAAAATTTGTAACGCCTATTTTCAAAAATGAATCTAGAAATGATGTTTCTGTAGCAAACAGAGATATTACATCTACATCTGCTATACCTACCTTATTTAAACTCGAATACGATCGAATACAATATATTGAAATAGGAGGCAAAACATCGAATAGAATACAAACAACCTCTGGTCCACCACAATGCTCTCACGTTGGCCCATGGATTTTTACAATCTTCATTAATGGTATTACTGAAGTAATAAAGCATCCCAATATCCTAATGTTCGTATATGACCTTAAAATCTACAAGGCCACCGAGTCAGTCGACGATGCCAATAAACTACAGGAAGATTGACAGATTGACAACCTAGTGTTAGGATGCGAGTTTAACTCTCTGAATCTCAATATTGGAAAGTGCAGATCTCTATCATTTCACCGTAAAGCCAATCCTGTTACACAAGCCTACAAGATAAATGGTGTTCTCCTTCGTGTAGCAGTCATCGCTAGAGCGAATACCATGCTTGGTTTTGTCAAACGCTGGACGGGTGAAAATTTTGATGTGGAGACCCTGTATTGTGCTTACGTTCGATCCCAGCTGGAATATGTTGTAAATGTATGGTGTTCGTTCTACGAAGATCATATCCAAAGTATTGAGAAAATTCAAAAGTAGTTTATAAGAGCTACTTGACCTGAAAAGATGGAGGGGTTTATGATCATGATCTACCGTACCATGATTCTACCCGTAACCGGGTGCAAGACTACTAGGCGTAATCGACGTCCCAGATGTGCTAAAGTGAATTAAAATAAAGGTTCCTGGTAGACAGCTAAGATATCAAAACTTCCTCCACTTGGATAGACACCGAACCAACTATGGCGATAATGAACCAGTAAAGATGATGTGTAAGAGTTTCAGTAGAATTAACTATTTAAATGATTTTTGTGTAACTAAAAATAATTTTAAAAGTAGATTATGGCAATTCTATGAGATAGAACGTATATAGAGGTAGAACGTATCGTCTATGTCAGGTTACAGACTGTCTAGAAGCTTTAAAGCGGTGATGGTATACTGTAATTGTGTGACTAGGTGTTATAAATTTCGAATGGTAAGTAAATGTAGTAATTTTACAATAGACCCGCAGGTTCACGTGCACCATAAAAACGCAACTACGATTTTAACAAACTCAACTCTCAAAAAAAATGAGATTAAACTCTCGCGAAAGCAGGTTTTATTGCAATTGCTTTCTGACATTTTAAAATTTTCTCCAGTTAGTTTTTTCCAAGACTGATAGTTGATCCGATAAATAATTTAAAAAAAATAAACAGGCTTCAACGCAATCATGGGACAATTAAAATAATTGTTTCCCGAAATCCGAACACTACTCTTATGGATAAATATAAAAAACACTAATCAGACCTATTTAAACCAATTCCTCTAACTGTAGTTTCGATCGCACACGCTTTACGCCACTGGAAAAGGCGTTCACCAATTCTGGAATATATCTAGGCCTCATCAAAGGTTCTTTAAACCGTTAATCCAGGAGACAGGACTAATTTCATTGTTTGAAATAAAACGTCTTGAAATGTATCTTTCAACTGCAGCTGGAAAACTTTTAAAAAATTTGACCATTTGACCTCTACGCATTTTTCTAAAACTACACCCCAATCTCAATTACTAACTGCAAATCAAAAACTCTTTCCTCTCCAGTTTGTATCCAAATAGTATGAACTGAAAAATGGTTTAAAATGAAATCCGAAAACTCTGATCAAACGAGTTTTCATAAAATCCGGACTGATTTCTGGCCCTTGAAATCCCATTCTCTCCTCCCTTTGATCAAATTTTATTAAATTATTTTTTTCGAATTTTTAAGGAACCCGATCTCCATCGAAGGCGCTCTAACCAAATGACACACGTGCAATTCACATCTGTGTGACTTATGTGACGACGTTGTAAACATATTAATTTGAACAAAAAAAAGGAATATGAGAACAGAAAAATATTCGGAATTCATACGGCAACACTATTTTAAAATACAAACAGGGTTTCGTTCATTGTCAGAAAGAAATTGCAGGAAATACGTTCGATTAAATTTTCATCATAGAAATCAAGAGTTTGCTGAGCCCCATTCAATTTAAAAAATATGTGGAACCACATCTAGGAATTATATGGTGCAACATTTAATAATATGGTTAGAACCATGCATCCTTGCGCAACATAACTAAGCCTCACTGTAATTGGAAAATTTTCCGACAAAGATGTTTTAACATGGGGCCGCACAAAAGCGTCTCTCAACAACAATTTGAATCAAATTGAATTTACCGAATAAAATTATAAACCGAACGCTTTCCTCAACAAATTTTTTGTGAAATTTAATCACAATTGCTTGCTGGCATTAAAATAGTCTACCCATTCGAACAGCACACCATATTTCTCAATATATTTCGGTCCAATAAAGAGATCTAGTGTTGGCTCCACTGGAAGACCTATATGCAAATTATGCTGAAATCAAAAAATATCGAGCCAGCACTCGAATGCCATTTCTATTAATAAATTTTTAACAAAACCGTTGCAAAAATTGATTAGAAACGAAATCTGGGCCCAATCGAACATAAACTGACATCTCCTAAATAATTTGTACCTATATTCGAACTCGAACCTGCCAGGAATCGATTCCAGCACTAAAAACCCACTTCACTAAATTTTAGAAAAGTTGGAAGCTTGGGAGCTATTCTAAAATTGAGTGAAGTGAGTTAGTTAATTCCAAGTTTGCTGCCGACTATATTAGAGCAGGTAATTTAAAATGGCCAATCGCAATCCGATTATCCTGCAAATTTATGATATAAAATACGGAATTGCCATTGAATACGAATAAAAGAAGCTAAAAGCTTTCAACTTTATTGAGAGAAGAATATATCAATGGGGAGTGATTTTAACACAAATCAACTAGTTGTTCTCATTCAAGTCGATCTGCGAATGTTAAAATTTGAAATTAAACATTTCTTACAGAAGAAGAAGTAAGATAAACTGGCAACACAAATATCGAACCTCAGTTATGGCACAATAACATGACTCGAAAATTAGAAAGCACTTTAATATAATTGAAAGCATTTAACACCGGAAGAGTCGTAGCAAAATTTCATTCAAAAATACGAAACACGTTGTTATGCACCAAAGAAGTTGCAAATGTAACATTCAAATATGAGTTCAATGAAAAATTTAAATCCCCAATAGCAGAATCACCTAGAAATGACGTTAATATAATACACGGAGAATTCAAGAACAAATTGGAACCGATAAAACCAATCTGACAACCATCATGGGTCCAAGCATTAGACCTTGTAACGATTGTCTAGCGGCTTCGTCGCATAGTGGAATACCACCTTTACGCGTTTATAGTGGAGTACAACTTTTTTGTGTTTAGCTATTCGGTAACAGATGGCAGAGATGCTCATAAGACTGTTACGCATAGTGGACTAGACTTAACGATAAACTTGTCGATACATTTTTTTTGTCAGATGCAAGTTGAGAAGAAAATAATTTTTTTTTTCAATAGGGGTGATAAAAACACCTATCATTTGTGTTTTAAGAATAAGTTAGAATTAACTTTTTTAAGTTTAAAAAACATTAAAGTGTTGTGTCGTGTGACATACGATTGGTGCGTCTTGAGGCAAAGTATTATTGTGCTGCAATACCAACGAAACCCGCCACCAAATTTGGTAGTAGCGAGCGGATTAACGGTGGATTATCGATTGGCGGACCTCAAACCGCTGAATTCAACCTTCGAACGAGTTCAACCGCCGAATCTAAAGTATGATATAATATAAAATTCATCTGTAGCAAACGGAAACTGGGCGACGGCGTACGTGCGGACGAAGGGAAGATCCAACCATTTGGCATACGTGGATCAGAATATTAGCAAGGCGGGCAGCATTTTTACCGTAACTAATTGGTATCCATTTCAAGGTCGTTACATTAAATTGAGTTTGTGTTACAGCTCGGCTTAGGAAGTTTAATTGTACCAACTAATATAGCTTTTCCTGATACATATAGACAACTGCAGTTGCGGTCTTGCTTATTCTCAATTTTCAGATTGGGGTGTGCCATCGAGCTCGCGGGCATTCACCGTCGTGGTTGGAGTCGTGCATCGGATGTACATGTAACTTGTGTGACGTGTTCGCGTGGATAAAAGGAAAACTTGTCGGTTTGGTATAATTTTGTTTTGTTGATTTTTACTGGCTACTCGAGTTTTTGCCATTACATTGTATTCTCGTTAAAAGTCAAGTCCATTCAACAATTAATGTAACTACCATATTTTGAATTGATAATTAATGTTAAATATATATTTTGTTAAAATGGGTACTGTGAGTAACATGGTTTAATCCTAATCAATTTGGGAGATGAGGATGGTGAGTTCGTGTGTGTGTTATGTTGGAATGAGGTAAGTAGTTTTCCCCGATAGCAGTAAAAAGACTCAGGAAGGACACCATCACAACCCCACGCCAGACTGCGCGATAGCCGAGCAAACGCTGCTCGTGGTGACTCCTGAGCATCTGTTAACGCGCGATTCCAAAGCGAAGTCATTCAGCTATTAATAGAAACTTTCTGAGTCGTTTTCCGATTCATATAAAACGGTTCCTTCACAAAAATATAAACAATTACACATCGATATCATAAGATGGCAGGTAATGGAGCCAAATAGATCACAAATGACGTGAAAGAAATTTCCCACATCATTACAAATTGTCAGGCAATGGGAAGTGCAGACATTCACAATCAACACCAGCTATAGCAAAGATGCAGTTTCAAATTAAGCCTACTTCTGTACAATGCATCAAAACAAATCGGAATAAATTTAACACCGGCAGTTCTAAAGATGCCAACATTTATGAAGCGCTTGAGGCTAACCTTCGTATAACACATATCGAAGAATCCCATATCAAAACATCTGCCAACACGCAAAAAACTGCGTCAATGTGTATGCTAGTCAACTTGAAAAATCATCAATTTCTTTAGGGAAGAATCAGGTCAAATTTTAACAACTGAAGAGATGGAATATTTCGGAGATTACATCTGCGCTAATGACGAAACTATACGAAATTAAAAATGTCCAATTCGCGTGTGAAATCAGTGTTATATGGTTGTGGAACATGGAAGGAAATAGAGGAAATAAGGTAAGATTGGTCAAATACTGAAGAAGTCACCGAATAACGTAACAAATGATTAACGGGCGAAAATGTGTTGCCACATTTCGACTTTCTTTTACCATGAATGCATATACATAGATCACGGATACGCACCATATTTCAATTCTATAGCGAAAAAATAAACTAACCGGACTTTTGCTGAAACTGCCTTGTACAATCAAAAATCATTATTTCTGATCGAAAGCTTTATTCTCATGGAGAAGACTTCTTGAAGTCTTGGAGAAGAATCGCATAATTGAACCGAAGGGTTACCATTTGCACAAAAACATTATTTGGATTGGTAGTTTCAGGCCAAGTAATGAATATGTTACTATTTCCTAGCCATAGTTTCAACCTGAAGATTGATGAAGGTTACAAAATTTTTGAGAAATTCTGGAATTCCCACAACAAAGTTAATTCCCAGAATAAAAATAAATATGCTTGACACATTTTGAAGGAACTCTGTACAAACATTGACAAGAAGATAAATAGGAGACTTCAATTTAAAATGAGGAATTAGGTAAGTTGCATCATGCAACAAGACTTTTGAAAAGAACACAGTCAGGTCTTAGAAATATCCCATAATCATCATCTAATGTTCATCTAGGTTCTCAGTCAACTTTATGGAAAATTATATTACGGTTGCGAACTATCCTATAGCACTTATAACAGACATCGGAAACATGTACCGTCAGCATACGGACCAACTTGTTCGACAGTTTAAATTAAGCACAGTGTCTTATGGCGTATCGTCCGCTATATATTCGGCAATAAGTGTTAGACACAAAATTGCTAACGTTGTTCGATCAGAATATCAAAAAATTGCGAATATAATCAAAAGTGTTTGTTTATGATCTGCTAGCTAGGGCGAAAAATATCGGAGTTGTAAGAAATTTACGTATAATTTCCATTATAAATTTCCATTATAAAACATTCCATGTGGCCAGAATCTACTGGAGGGTGGTAGCTCCAATAGCAGTGTGGCAAACATTTTATTTCAAATGCTTTTGGCTTAGAAAAATTGGCTGGGTAGATAAACTTTCCTCAGAGGTAGGTTATTGCAAACCAGATTGCTCCAGCGTGGGTGATTGCAAACCAAAATGTTTAAAGCTCCACGATTTGTACGATACAAGTGAATTGCGGTTATAGCATACATTCGGGGTAAAAATATATCTGGTAAATATGAAACACTGTGGGGAGATGATCGTGAAGCAATCCCAAATCCTTTTATTTTAAGTGGGTTAGCTGTTTTGAACAGTTCAGTTCCTCTAATATAATACGACATTTGCTCACCTTTGGCAACATCTCTGAGATTAATAGAACCGGCCATAGTGTAGGAAGTACGGTGACGAATATTTCACTTTTTCAAAAATTTGGCGCATTAAGTTTGAGTAGAGCCGCACTTCAAATGTTTCAATATTTATGTAATTAAATCGCTAAGGTTTTTTCAATCAGCCACATAGTGTAGCATATACGTCATTTTAAACATGTACAAATACATAATAAATATTATTAAAAGTTGGTAAGCAATTTTAAAGTTCAATTAGGCAATGCCAAATTTCAATTATGACGATTATTGGTGACGAACAATATGGCCAAAAAACAAAACGTCAGTCTAAATTGATGAGAGAATCCCAATCCAGCTGTACAATCTAAATTGAACCATGGTTGGTTAAAAAATAGCAGTGCTCGATTTGGAATGGGCTAATTTTAGAACTTCAAGTCAAAATCTCAATTCCGAATTCCGGAACATCGTTGGAAAATTCAAGTTAGAATTAATATTGAATTCTGTATATCAAATTTTACAATTATGGATTAAGAAATGGCCAAGCACCAATGAGCATGTCCAAACTCCAATAGCTCTAGAAAAATTCTCGTTCAAATGGAAAAAAACATCCCATAATTTGACCAAAATAGCGAGATTTTGAACAGTGGCATTTTTTAAAAACTATTATTTTGGTAATTCAGGATTTGGTAATACGGGCTTTCGTAGTCCTCTGATTTGAATATATATTTTTGATGCCCCTGATAACAAATATTTGCTATTCCCTCTTTCTCAGTGCAACATTCTTTAAAAGTTACAATATTCGTTAAAAAGCTCACATCGGTCAAAACTGCTCATTAAATGGAAAGATCACTAAATATTAGGTAATATAAACCAAAGCAACGTCTACCATTTTGAAAAATGCTTTTATTGGTTTATTGAAAAATTTGCAACATTAGACGAGACAAATAAATTACCTTGATCGAAAGAACCTAAATAGATGCTTACAGATATTGGCCTATATATAACCGGGAGATTGTAATTAGGTTGGATAAATTAGCTAAATCACTACATAGGTACGTACACTTAAACGATGATTGTGGACTTTAAAAGAACCTTCGACTAAGCTGAAAGTCAATTAATAGTCATACGAAACATGTTTCAACGCACAACCCGGGATCATATTACGAGGTTAAGGTCATTCATTAAAATTTACAGTGACTTGGAACAAGAGGATGTGTTCGACAGGTTTACAGAGATATCTCATTTGCATCAAGGCGGTGATGGAAGTTAAAACCGATGTTAACTGAACAACATAAGGAAGCACGTTTGAAACTAGTCCGGAAACATATGACGAAATAAATTCAATTTTGATGGTGCTGATGGATGTCATTATTATTAGCATTACCTTCACAAGAATCCCGAGCCTGCGAGGTGCCTTTTGGTGGTTTAACCTGGTTAAATTCGAGAAACAAATTACAAGATTCCATTGAGTTACTAGAAACCAGTTTAGTAGTAGCAGGTTCTGCTGAAAATTTAATTACTCATAGTTCAGGAGAGCGAGGTTGGTTGAAAAAAACATTTAGGTTTTGGATTGACCATCACGCAGACCGGTTCTAAATCATTAGAGAAGTTATTGAAAATTGAGGCAAGAGGTGTACCAGACAGTATAATCAGTGTTGGAATTAAAAAACCGAATTCGGGAAGCGTAGCAGAAAATCTGAATTGAAATATTAAAAAATTTAACGAATTTTATGCCGGAGCGCTTATTTGTCAAACTACAGAATACCATAAATTAAGACGTGAGGGTAATTAAGTTTGCGATGGGTTTTTTGTTTTTAATTGTATTTCGACGATCTTCATGGTTAATTTTGTTCTATGACTATGATTTCAGGGTTGTAACGCAGTTACCTACACTGTACATGGATTTAATAAAAATTACTTTTTATGTTTTACCTTACATTGTTTCATTAAATTAATAAATATTTAAATGAAGTTAATGACGATTTATTGACTTTACGCTAATTCATTTATTTTGAAAGTGATGCACATCCACTTGGGTGGCCTATAACATTCTGATAAATAATAAATTTACATTATTTGGCACCGCATAATAATGAAAGTTTGTCTTGTATACCATTATTTTGCAAACTCTTAAATATTTCGAAATATCAAAAAATGGGCCTGTACATGAAATATTGATTGGCGGGGTTTCTTAAGGATCCCGAAATTATGTCACATGATTAGACACTACACCCAAATAACTTTCAATTATAAAATGGCGCCGTGTGGCATGTTAGTACTAGTATTATATTACCACTCAATTAATACTCTAGTACTACTCTCATACTAAAATTATAATATTTTTCAACCGCAATGTCTAATTGTCTGCAAATGCTCATAAATTGATTACAATTGCAACGCAAAAAGAAAATTTGGATATTTGGCAAACTAATTACGTATAGTCGCAATTCCAAAACCGTATCAAGCTCGTAATTGAATCATGTGACGTAAAAAAATTATTTTCAAGGTCGTAAAGCTTACAAACTTATTTCTAATTATCGCTTACCATTAAATTTAGGCGTCAAATATACCACCCTTCATCATTCACTAAATGTCTAGAAAATATACGCGCACAAAACACTACAACACGAACGTAAACCATTTTAGAAATTCACTTTTCACTGTTAAAATTAAAAATTATATATTTTGCCGTAATTTATTAAAAACGATTTGAGCACTTGACTTCTACTTTACAACTAAACTTGATTATTAACTTTTCCAATTCTATCCCGTTATCGAACTCATTGCAATTGTATAATACTCGTATTAACAAAGATGTATTGGTGACGAGCAAACAAATCGCATGACAGTTATACTATCCCAATATAATATGTTGGGATAGTATAGCTATCGCGAGATTTGTTTCAAATTCAATAATTTTTTGTTGACCAGATGATTAATTCAAGTAAAGCAATTATTCATATTTATTTGCAGATCTGGGCACGCAGAAACTTATGAAATTCTGAACTTGCACATAAATACACATTTTGGTATTAAAGCTCGAAAAGTAAGAGGCAAGTTGAAAGCTGTGAACAGTAGAAATTGTGTTACGAGAAAAATTTTGGTACCAAAAAAATTGAAACCAATTTCATTTTCAATAATAATACGACTGTTACCAAAATATTAGTTTACAGATTTTATGGTTTACTATTAAATATTTTACGATCAAATGTTATACTATGAAGTGTTTTTCCAATAAAATATTTATTTGTATTAAATGTTTTTCTAGTGGTCTACAACGAACTTTTTACGATATGCTACGGTCATAAACCTTTGAACGAAATTTTATATTAGACGTGCAAATGAAAAGAAAATATTAACGAATAATGAGGCTTCAGGTTGTTGCCGTCGGTTACCAATGGTATTAAAGGGTTTTGCTAACACAATTATAGAATAAATGGATGGTCGCTTCGTGTAGAAAAGTACATAGATTGGACATTTTTGAACGCCGAGTGATCAGTTAACATTGTTTGGTATCGATGGGGAAAGATTATTAGTGCTGCACGATTGTTTTGTGAGTGTTTTATTTGCAGCAAAACAGGAAATTTTTTAAAATAGTTTTAATTACATTACATCATGACACAAAGCAATTTTTTTTTTGTATTTCAAATTGGAATGATTTTACAATTCAAATAAAAGCTTTTACTAATCAAATTAAACTTGTTGCTCTTAAAAGAATTTTAAATATTATTTGTAGATTGCAATCCTAACTTGATTTCACTTCTTCATACTCGTAACAAGAAATAATAATCTACCCGGAGCATCACAATCAACCATACCTGTCCGTCATATTAATCCAACTGTCAGTGACGTTGAATTAATGAATGAGTGCTCGACTCGAGTGGCGCAACCCAAAAAGTGGCGTTTCATTAGCCGGATACATAATTCAGTTCCGCAAACTAGTGACAAAGATCGCGAATACTGACGATCTGTTTGCCCAACGCATGGGGCGAAAACAAGTTTTGGAATGAAATATGGTGAAATTTTTCACAGCGCCATCAACTCTACTCTGCGACCAGCTGGATTTTTTGTCAAATAATTTGATTGGGGCCAAAGAAAGGCGTTTTTTCGGCCAGTAGCAAAGTTTACCTTGTCACATCCACAAAAAACATTAAACAGATATTTTACTTTCAAAATGTAAACAAAATTTCTTCAAAGGCAGCTCAATTTCATAATTTTGTTTCAAAAACCCTCTTTCCGGTTTATATCATCTGGGAAACGTCATTCATCGATAAAATCTTGAGTTCGGAATTCTTCCCTATAGTCAATATGTGGCTTATAGATGTGATCGCTAATCCCAAACAAGCATAAAAAAATCCAGTGGCGGAGTACTCATAGCGGTCGATACATCACTACCTAATGAATTGGCAGATTTAACGTATCCATCGATCGAACAGTTAAAATTGTCATCAATAATACGTCAGTACGAATTTTCGTGGCGTATATTCCACCTGATTCGCCTACATCATCGTATACCAAGTGCTGCGACACAATTACGGAAATTACCAATAAATTAATACTGGGGATTTCAATCTATCCATTATTAATTGGACTTATGATGAAGAAACCAACGAGATTATGTCTGTAAACATGAATTCAGATAATGAGTACCTATTCGTTTACACCGTATTTGACTCAAATTTGAGACAAATCTGCAAATTAAAAAATGGACAGAAGAATCACCAACACCTTTCGTAATAAATGATATTCACCACAAAGCAATAAAAATAATATTGGAACACAAAGTGAATAACAGGTTCCAAAATTACAACTTCAGAAAGGTCAATTCGAATAACTTACAACAATATTTTGATCAAATAAATTGGTATGCCGAGTTTAACAGCAATGACATAGATGTAAATGTGGAAAAATTTTACAAACATCTACGTGTGACGCCTATTTTCCTAAACTGGTACTAGAAATGATGTGTCTTGCTACAGAGGTATTACATCTACATCTGCAATACCTAAATTATCTGAACTAGTAATATGCAACTCATTCAAAGCAGTGCTTCCGCGGCATTTATCACAATAGCAACTGGTTTTATGCCAAGAAATTGAGAAGAACAAACAAGTTAACGTAATAATATCGACTTTGTAAAAGCTTTCGACTCCATCGAATACAATATATTGAAATAGGAGGCAAAACATCGAATAGAATACAAACAACCTTTGATGTACCACAAGGCTCTCACGTTGGCCCATGGATTTTTACAATCTTCATTAATGGTATTACTGAAGTAATAAAGCATCCCAATATTATAATGTTCGTATATGACCTTAAAATATACAAGGCCACCGAGTCAGTCGACGATGCCAATAAACTACAGGAAGATTGACAGATTGACAACCTAGTGTTAGGATGCGAGTTTAACTCTCTGAATCTCAATATTGGAAAGTGCAAATCTCTATCATTTCACCGTAAAGCCAATCCTGTTACACAAGGCTACAAGATAAATGGTGTTCTCCTTCGTGTAGCAGTCATCGCTAGAGCGAATACCATGCTTGATTTTGTCAAACGTTGGACGGGTGAAATTTTTGATGTGGAGGCCCCGTATTGTGCTTACGTTCGATCTCAGCTGGAATATGTTGTAAATGTATGGTGTTCGTTCTACGAAGATCATATCCAAAGTATTGAGAAAATTCAAAAGTAGTTTATACGCTACTTGACCTGGAAAGATGGAGGGGTTTATGATCATGATCTACCGTACCACGTCAACATACAGCGACAATCACCATAATTAACCGGGTGCAAGACTACTAGGCGTAATCGACGTCCCAGATGTGCTAAAGTGAATTAAAATAAAGGTTCCTGGTAGACAGCTAAGATATCAAAACTTCCTCCACTTGGATAGACACCGAACCAACCATATGGCGATAATGAACCAGTAAAGATGATGTGTAAGAGTTTCAGTAGAATTAACTATTTAAATGATTTTTGTGTAACTAAAAATAAGTTTAAAAGTAGATTAAGGCAATTCTATGCCCCTCAGTGGTTCAAGTCAAATTGGTAGATTTATCTCAATATAAATGAAAAAATAAAATTCGTTTCACCAGAGTTTTTGGAGTTTTTGCATTTTTTCTGATGGTCAAAGGGGCATTTAGCAATGAAACCAACTGTGTGATAAAACAAATATTTGTGAAATATTTATAAAATCACGAAAAATCAAGCACAGTCAAAATGAGTTGAAGCTTTCGAAAAACACTTGTTTCGGTTATAAGTCCTTATTATGAATCTTCTAGTTGCTGTCAACCATGGTGACTTTTTCTATGTTAAAGGTTTTCCAGAACTAAATTATCATTGTTACGGCTAAAAAAAGCAAATAAGTTAAAATTTACTTGTTTTTGTCAAGAAGTGTACCCCCCTTCAACCACAACAACATTATTTTGTGTAACACATCGAAAACGAACGGTAAATTTGTGATAAAAGGTAGATGAATCTAATCAAATTTAGATCGTAATGTTCCAATAACATTCAAATCTTTCAAAATTAAATTTGTTGTCATTTAATTTGATTTAAAAAGGTTGCATTTGAATTGAAAAAATCATCACAATTTGAATTTCAAAAAATTGAATTAGCTTAGCAGATTCTTTAATTTATTTTTGTTAAAATTTAAAATAATTTTGATAGTGTATTTGCTTTGCAAAAAATGTTACTTGTTTTATATAATTTTGAATATTATTTGTATAAAGTTTGAGTGCTTTGCAACACCGTTAAATAGAAGTTCAATCCCTATAAAACGAACTGTAACCAATTTATATCCAAAAACATCAAACATTAAGGGAAGATAGGTTCTTGGTTTCTTAAAATTTATGTCTTAGCGGTAGGAGGGTAGAAAGGCATACGGAATCCCGATGGAGGGGCACAGGCTGTCTACTAAACTAAAGTTTATGGCTTGTATTTGTACAGGTTATAGATCAATTATTTATTGTCGTAATTTTAATTAATGCCCGAATATCAAGCTCTGAGTTATTACACGATGCCCCTTTGTGAATGGTAGAGCATTAATCCCATCGGCTATAGTCCATTTGTATACCATTTGGATTTGAAAAGAAGCCATTATTAATAAATAATTCGTAATATTTTAACTTATCGCTTTATAAGAATCGCAGTTTGAACGTTTAACTTAGCTCGCGGTCGTATTTGTTTGTCTGTCCGCAGGATTTTGCAAGCGAATTTTCAACAGCTTCGTGACATGCACCAGCACTCAAACTTACAGATTAGCTTAGTACTCAATGACTAATATTCAATCATATATAGCATGCTGTGAACAGAATTTGAAGTCATTTTTAATAAATTAATTGCTCATTATGAATGAAATATCAGGTTCGTCGCTTGTCAATTTATGATCAGGGATTGATGTCTTCCGTTTGTACGTTATTTATTATTAGCAAAGTACGTTATAATTTCCATTCAAATTCAATTGCTTTGGAAGACGAGCCGTGAAGGTAACAACACTAACTGGAGTAGCTGCAAGATTAGTAGCGGATAAACTTCGCATCGGTCCCGACCCAACGAAACGCGCTCAGTATTAAAGGTATCAAAACAAGACATAGAGCTCCAAAATCCACTTCACGTTTATTAATAACATACAACCGTCGCTTCCAATGAACTCCGCGTTGAAACAATAATGTTTTTAACAATCACGTTACCCGAACCAATTATGAGAATTCTTTATCAAGAATTCTTAAAAACCAGATACTGACAGATCCTGCGGCTGATCAGTGGAATATCATAAATTATGCGGTAACGGAGGCATTATTTTCAACAATTCGCGCAATTTCAATAATCGTGCACGCCAACGGAAATAATCCCAAAACACAAGACAACCGCGTAACTATCACATGACCGCGGAAATTCTCCATTCGGTTTTGCAGACGGAAAAAACAGAATAGCACAATTCTTAGAGATACATATCTAGTCTTAGAGATAAAGATTAACAACCCCCCCCCCCCCCAAGATTAACAACATTTCTTAATAATTAGTAATAGACACCAAATGACTTTACATGAATTCACTACCTCCACTATGGTACGATGAAGTACGTAACGTGATGTTAAAAATAAACAGCAACAAGGCTTCTGGTGGAGATGAAATTTCTTGCAAAATTATTAGAAATGGGGACGATCAAATATTCTGCCAGATGTACGAACTTATCTTAACTGTATGGCCTGAGGAAATCCCAGAAGAGTGGAAGATGGTTCTGATTTGCCCACTTGGCTCTAGTTTGCCAACTACCGCAAAATAACCTTGTTAAAGACAGGGTATGAAGTTTTGGCCATTAGTTCCACCAAATCTGTAATTTTTTCTTAAACAGATGAACAACCGATCCGACCTTCAGTCTGAGGATTATATTAGAGGAATGTTATGAAAAAAATATCCTTGTTCACAGTCTTTATCCATCCGCAAAACATAAATATCATTCAAATTTTCACTATTTTCTTTAAAGTGAATTATTTTACGTCTAAGACGTTCGGCAAATTGTTCTTTTAATTCAGATTTTAGCGCTTGCCACTGTCAAATTTATAATATAGAACAATTCATCAGTAATTCAGCCTAAATTAGATTTTATGACGCCTAACCAGCTATTAGTTTTATTTGGTTCTTTCAAAGGGTTACAAATAATAACACAAAATTTATGCAATTCAGTTGAGGTTCTAACGAACTCCGGAGTAAGGTTTAATCCATATTCAGAGACTTCACATTTGATCTTCTGTTTTCTTAAGACAACATGAAATAAATCAAAAGTGCAGACCATTCCATTACTAAAGCATTGAATAAAACACTTAATGACTTATTAGAGACCACAAGTCCATTGATAGGGGTTTTTCTAGTAATTTTCGGGCGTTTTGAACGTTTGCTTAAAACAATCGACCATCTACCTATAGTAGCACGTTACAAAAATTAACTTAGGAACAAATATGACAGCGCGGGAACCTCTTTCAAATGGAAGAACACACATTGCGGATGATCATTTCTTCCAGATCATGTCGACTGAGAATGGTTATTGCCAACGAGCTATTTGTGTAGCAAAAAACAACATTTCGATGAACAGACCGTCGAAAATTGTGTAAATTTCATACTGAATATTTGAAATCGAGAAATGCGCAAGGAATCAATTGAACTGCTTCAAACAAAAGGTTAGCTCGCTGGTAATTTTATTGCGATAGCAAAGCACTATCGCACGAGGGTTGTCGGGTGCAAAGCTTTATACTAGTTTTATATTAAATATGACGGGATTGTTTCCATTACCTTAAATCCTTGACAAAGGCTGCGAGCCAAATTTCATCATTTCAAAAGGAAGTGGCTTGATATTTGATATTTTTATTTTTTGTGATTTAATCTTTACAATCTGTTCTAGAGCCGAAGCACTTCCAACTCTATCACGGTTAGCTTTTCATGTCCTACCTTACGCATTGCCTGATAAATCGAAGACGTACGACTATAGGTCCGAGTTACGTAGACCCATGCGAGTCTATTGGCCCATGAGTTCCGCACCCCTGTCGGAATCATATTTGTGTTCATTCATCTTCAGTGATAAATTGATATAATCAGATGATTATAAAACCTTTTTGCATCCTGCCATTTACAGGATTCGAATTTGGAACTTTCCGATCCAAACACCAAAGCTTTAAGAAATGTGCCGTTTGGTCGGTGTGATTGATATTAGTTTGTGCTTTATCTCGATAATCGATTTAATCATCACTCTTAGGCCTGGCCTTAATAAGAAGCTTAATAATCTTAATTAGGGCCGTCTTTGACGGGTGCATCCACAATAAATTTAAATAAACGGGTTCTCTTAGTACTAAACAAAAGATTCTGATCTTAATTAACTTAGAACTGCAGGAGACTTAGAAAAACTGCGACGAAAAACAAAATCAAAATTCAACCTTCAGGTTACTTCCGAGCAACCTAACAGTAATATTATTTCCACCTGACTGGACCCTTTTACTCTTTCATCTCATTGGAACAGTAGTAGGTTTGTTTGCATCCCAAAACCTGGAAACTCAGATTACACCGACCCCAGGGCATTTCGTTCTATAAGTGTTTCTTTAAAGCATTGAAAAGAATTGTTGACAGAAATGAAGGAGTTCCTTGTGGGCCATGCCTGGATATTGCTGAAACCCTTGACAATATATCTTCTACTACCATCACTGAGGGCTTCACAAATTTTGGCATCGAGCATATATGGTCACATGGATTGTATTCATGCATAGGTCTTGCTTTGCTAAGGACGATCTGGATTCTCTTTACATTTCTTTACAATTTGCCATGAAGGCAATCCTTTGCGATTATTGGTGTTTCATGAAATGCTTTTGATGATTTAGCAATGTGCTCTTCAAATTGTAGAAATGTGGTGCCTTGAGAAGAGCTTGTTGGTCAATTCTTCTTAATCTTGTAGTAATATTGGCAAACTGTCTGCTTTTTCTCGTTTTAGGAAGACAACCGCCAGATCTAACACAATAACGCATCTTGATGTAATTTTATACACTAAGCTTTCCTGAAAAATTCAGGAACTGACTCCCAATATGCTAATGTTCATCTACAGTTAAATGAAATTCTTCTATTGCAAAGTCGAACAGTTTACAATTTAAAGCGTGCCATGGTGTTACCGATGCTATGTCATTGACAAAAACGATCCCGCCCTCTGAATTCGTATATCCTAGGCACGGCTTGCTCCGCTGCCTTTCGACTGTGGTGCATTGGCGCGTGGAATACTCTCGGTTTGATTGCAGAGCAAAGGCAATCTAAATAATTCATCATTCAGAATTATATTTCGATAACTATTTTTTGGTGCTTTATCCGTTGAGAAACTCATAGCTGTCTCAAAACTTCAATTTCTAGGTATCTGAGTCCTTTGACCATTTGCAAACTGGTCAAGCACGATACATTTTTTATTAAACTTCTTTGTAATATTATGAGAAATGCAATAGCTGGTGCTTTAGCTAAAGCCAGTTTACTTGTGCAATTCTTTGAAACTAAACCGGTGGTACCATTTACCTTTAATTATGATAAGAAATTTATTGAAAACTACATTATTTACCAGCTTCCACTACCTGCCGAGTGGCAAAGTACTTCAATTTTAGATTTACAATGTACGTTTTATGTTTGAAAAAAGACCAGCTAATGGTTTTGGTCGCTATTTTGATCGGGCCCTACCGTTTTAAAGTCCATTTGCAACGAATGGGGTTTGTTCAAGATTCCTTGTATGACAGCTGCCTTGAATAGGACGATGATTGAATTTAATTTGTTTGTGGTTGTCCAGCTCTCGTGGTAATGTGCACCGTGGCCCCAGTGTGGCATTGTACTGTGTTACGACACCTTGAGGGGTCATAACATTGTTTTATATGTAATCTTATTTGATCACTTGCAGTGTGCATAGGCTTGAATATTATATTCTGTGTTTTTTACCCACCTTATGGCATTTCATAAACGTCAAATGATTTTGAGAGCGAGCCGGATGTGTACCCCTTGTGCGTGTGTGCGGCTGGCGGAGATGTAGGGAAATATTTTTTGTTGTGTTTTCTCGTTTTGTGTTGACCGATTGATGCGCAGTGTGAAAGGGTGGGCGAGTGACGCGCACAAAAACCAAACAAAAAAACGCGAATGAACAAAAAATATTTTTCTAGATTTTTGTGGTGCGAGGAATTTTTTTGGGGAGTCGAGTTTGGAATTTTGTAAAAAGCAGTCGGATTTAGCTTTTCAAGTCGAGTTCTATATTTGGTAAAAGTTTAAGTTTACTTTTTGAAGTAGTGACATCGTTGAATGGGAAAGAGTCGAGTTTTTATTATTCACTAGAGTCTAGTGATAAACAGCTTGGAATTTTGGAAGCGGAAAAGTATTGTGTACAAAAAAAAGCGAGTTCTCGATTGCTACAAAACAAAACCAAACAACATTCTGATTTGTTTGCGCTGCTCGAGTTATATAAAGCCAAAACGATTTTAGGAAAGTGCCACAATTGTACGGGTGGCCAGCTGAGGCCAGTAAGTCCGATTACTAAGAACCTAACTTTATTAACGATATAAGGCGGGAAGATGCCTAACGTGTTTTGCAAGTAATACGTCTAACAGTATTTTTTTTTTATTTACGGACGCCGCAATTTTTGTGGTCGACCTCAATGAGGTCAAAAGGTACCAATATATTTTATTTTTTTTATTCTCTTAAATTTTTCAACTTATCAAATTATTTTTTATTATCAATATAATATTTTGTGTAATCGAGTGCCAGCGCGGTTGCTTAGTACGCTCATTGGGTACACATTGAGTCTCGGCTGCCAAGATCATTCACGTTCCGCGATCATTTTGCGAGTGACTTATTTTTTTCCTTCTTCGTCCATATTTGTTTTTTCCCTTAAAAATTTATTTAAATTAAAAAAAGACAGCTCGGCATTTCCTGGCATTCGGCCTCAGTTTTTTTTCTTTCGTATTGGCCTCACTTTGTTTTCGTCCCGTTAATAATATGATTATTGTACCCATGTTTGTTTTGTTCGTTTTTAGTGATAAAATGAATTGCTAAATTTTTCACTTTGCTCAAATTTCGGTCGGCAGATTTTGGTGTCAATTTAATTTAGTTTAGTTTTAGTTTGCTTTTAATTGTTTTATTTTTGTGTTCTGTTTCACGGTGTAGGCCAGAAATTTGCAAGCCTCAACCTCCCCTCGACCCAGAACCCTGAGATCTAGTCGGCAAAATCACCGTGATAGCGGCCTCTGAATATTTAGAGGCATCTGCATCATCTTTGCAGGCAGCTCATTAAATATGTATTGAAAAGTCAAACTTAAGGCTTTTCACGAAATATCAAAATATTAATGTTAAATTTAATATGGCGGCAGTAAAACCGGATATTATATATATACGGCTTAAGGAATTTAAAGTTATTTCCATTTTATGGTTTACTCGATTCTAGAAATTTTACATTTATGTTCAAGAATTAATATAAACATATTTACGTATACAAAGTATGCAAAAGTTCCACATATCCGTTTAAATCTTTAAATTTCCTTATTCCAACAATCTTTGTATACACACTTCTGAGATAAAATAATGCAAAACGTACAACAACTCATTTCACATTATATCATATATCTGCAACATAAGCCACCAATAAAAAAACCACGGAATATGTATGAATTCTCAGACGAGAACGAATCACTATAAAATGCGATCTAATACTGTTTGCATAGCAAAAAATGTATATTGCATGTACGAATAATAATAATAACAGCGGAAGACTTCTGTCATTACAATTCCATTTTCTACTTAGGTTTTCCATAGCACAGCTAACAGTATATATACCATCGGAAAACATAAAAAAACGAATTCTAACCATATTCTATTCTCGTTTTAATCTATTTTTGTCAGTGCATTTATCAATTTAGCAAGAATAATAATATCTAAAATATATGGAGCATCATGCAAAACTAACTAAAAAACTACTGTTCGCTGAATGAACACTACAAAAAAAAAATGTTAGACAAGATATTATATCTAGAGAGACGTACATATATAAGATTAAGCTCCATCATTGGAATGAAATAAGGTTAACCGTATATATGCTTGTATGTGTGTATATAAAAGTTTGTATGAATTTATTTTTATTGTTTTCATTAGAACACAAAAGTTGAGCTTTTTATGTATACAACTTTTCTTCATGCTGTGAATATTTTTGTGTGCTTTCTACCATGCGATTTCATTTTTTATATAATAAAAAATTTTCCATCGTGTAATACACTAAGCGCAATGATACAGTGGAGATATCATGAATGAGGAGTAAATATTTTCAAAAATTTCAACACCGCAAATTTTTTTATTTATGTTTGTTTTAGAAATTGAATTAAATAAAACAAAAATAAATTACTTTGGGTTTAAATAAAAATTTTAAGAAAGTTTATCACTCTAAATATTATGATTCAGGAATCACGGGTTTTTGTATGGTCGAATATAACCGGACAATTTGATGCTGATAATAATTGTAAATTTTTAATCTTCACTGGAGCTTGGAGGAAAAGTTTGTTGTTTTTCAAAATGTGCTTTTGTATAACAATGTAATAAAAAAAAATATTATGGGTGTGGTTTCGTTATAGAAAAATGTAAATAAAAGTTGTGCACGAAACTCATGTCACCGCTTAGGAAAAGTATTATAAACTAATTAAGACATATCAATTTTCCCCCCGCGCGCGCAACGGTCTATATTTACTCAGTTTACTACTTGGGTGTATACAACCGGGAAAGGTATATATTACCCCATAACAATTTATAAAAACATAATTAATGGTATTTTCTATCTCTCCCCATCGCAATTACTTTACTATGCATCGGTAATTAAATACAAAAACATCAATTATAAATACGACATAAAACCGTTTATACGAGGTTTGTGCGGAAAGTTCGACTGTGGCGGTTACATTAATCAAACAAACTTTCAAACCGATTAAACATTAAATTATCAAAAATTTATTCAAACCAGTTGTGTCCAAGGTTATTCAATTTCAAAATATAAACAGACTGACATGAACATTTATAACGAACAAAAATCGAGACCCCAACGTGATTGCCAAGATAAGCAATCCTTAATACAAGTCTTGTGCAAAGCACGTTATTAAAATAACTCCTAAATTACTCCATTTTACTGAAATTTAAAAGTTCATGAATCGATGTACTCCTGAGCTTTGATATTTATTATTTGATCGCGCTTTTGTTGTGCACTAGATAGAGATTTATTTTAGCTGATTTTACGCTAACTCAAAAGGCTTTACTCGTTTGAGCCTCCTAGCTAAATCCATATTATCCAGTAGCTGGATGGCCTCAAATTTCATAATTTCGGTTTTGATAGGTTCTAAGCGCAGATCTTTGTGGATGTCGCTTTTTCTGACAAACCATACTTGCTTATAAAGCAGAAGCTTATAATGGATTGAAAGACGAGAGTTTTTTCCCAGTAACCAAAACATTTTATTGTATTTCAATCCCAACTCGTTTTTTTCTTCCTTACATGAGCTTTCCAGCAAAGCTTAGCGTCCAATGTCATTGGAAAGTCGACATGTACAGATTTGGTTTCATTTAATTGTATGCCTCGCTCTATGGCGGTTTGTAATTTTTCTGTTGTACCTGTGGTGTTATCACTTACTGCCATGATGGCTGTGTCATCGGCGAAAGTGGCTATCGTGTTGTTTTGTGGGTTTGGAACATTTTGGATGTTTAGTAAATACAGAAGTGACCCAAGTACACTTCTTTGTGGAACTCCTGCTCTTATTTCCTTAAGCTCAGAATATTCATCTACGTGCTTAACCCTGAGATATCTTTCCGTTATATACGATTCGAGTATTATGCTGTACTGTTTAGGTAGGACTAATTTAACTTTGTAGTAATCAAGGAATACTGCGGAACAAATTTTTTTTCTTCTAAAGTCTTCTCAATGATATTGGTTATTGTATGCACTTGATCAATAGTTGAGTGCTGACTGCGAAAACCAAATTGGTGATTCAAAAGTAGGTTTTTTTTCAATTATTAGTTTGAGTCTTTTTAATATTAACTTTTCCAAAGAGTTTAGACATTATTGCAGCAACGATATAGGCCTTTTATGAAATTTTGGCACATATTTTAAACTGCATGCAGCGTTTATAATATTAGTTAACTTTACCGTACCTTTTCTCGGTAGCTGCTTTATTATTTCTCCGGTAATCACATCAAATACTGGTGCTTTTTTTAATTTTAAATTGTTTTTAATTTCGTTTGTTACTTCAGAAGGCGATGTAGGTATGCCATCTTCGAGAATTTTTATTATGTTTTCATTCAATGTTTTTCGTAATTGACATTCTTGAGGTTGAAATATATTTTCAAGATGATTAGCAAATCCTTCAGCTTTTTCTTTGTTTTTCCTTGCCCATGACTCAACCATTTTCTTGATAGGATGGATCGACAATATTGGCCTTTTCAGAGTTTTAGTTGCTTTCCAGAGCGAATTATCCGTATTACTGTCATTCGTTAACTTACTTTTAGACTCCGAATTTCTCTTGTTGAGTAAAATTGTTTAGTCTTTTTTTGTCTTGTGGAGCTCTAGTTTGGTCTCACTTTTTCCTTGATTTTCGTTTATTCCTAAGGAGACTCGTTATTTCCTGGAGTACCTTTCCATGCTGATTGCTGAATATCCGTAATGAACTTTTCTACTTCTTTCGCCAGTTTAACCATAGTTTTTAAAGGAAAAAAGGAAACTTTCAAAAGTATTCTTTGCTGAAGGTGTACTTTGAAACTTTCCCAGTCCGTATGATTTTTGGTTAGTACTGGATGATATAGTCGCTAAGGGTTAGGACTATCGAAGAATAATCTGAGCTCATATCTTGGCTTTCTTCGACTTTCATAAAATTATTACAAATATTTTTGGTTATAAAAAAATCGATCAGGTCAGATATTTTTCCTGGGTCAGTTGGCCAATATGTTGGTTTTCCTGTTGAAATGGATTCACATACATTTAATTTAATGGCAATCAGTAATTCAGTAGTTGTAGTTAATCTAGAACTCCAACGAGTATATTCTTCGCATTGAAGTCACCATCTATTATGAACCTTTTTCACACACGTTTTCCTTGGTGGACAGTACAAAACTGCCGCAACAATAGGAAAGTTGTTGGTTTTTATATAAACCACCGTGGCCTGAATTTCTTCTTTTTCATACTTTCTTCTTCAAAATGTTGGATATTTTTTTATGATGACTGCACTTTCTCCTCTGGCTGAATTGTCTGGATGAGTAGTGTGATATACGCAATAGACTTTAAATGTTATGTGGGATTGCTTAGGAAAATGTGTTTCCGAAATAAAAAACACATCTATATTCTCAATATCGAGGATTACTTGTGGTTCTTGTTGATGCTGGAGCAGACCATTAGCATTCCATGACATGATTTTCATTGTGCTGTTCATTTTTGTGAAGATTTGGGTTTAGTTTACAATTAGAGATGGCAATTATTAATAATACTACCTTATTTTGAATTATAAAGAATAGTTAAATATCATAATATCGCGTGATTTTCATCTAAAGAACTTGGATTTAAATAATATTTGGTTCCTTGACGTTATTAAAACAATTGTGGCAAAAATTCAAAGCGGAGTAAGATTTTCATTACCATTTAACGAAGCTGGAAAATACTATTGGAACTTGGGATTAGTACGAGTTCTCGGATCTGTGTGGAAAATGAGTCTAACCGATTTTCACATAAATTTGGATATTAATGTTGTTGATGCAACTACCGATGGGCCGAATGCAATGAAAAAAGTAGAAAAACTGCTACTCACAGTTCAATAAGTATTCTTCGCTCATGCTATACAATTTGCAATAATTTCGGTTCTCTATAGCACCTCTAGCTCTACCCAGTCGGAAATTCTTGGGAAATTGAGAAAAAAAATCACATTATAATGGGACGATTATATTGTTGATCCTTGTGAAATTCATTTTAATAGTGAATATGATAATGATGACGTTGAAGATGGATTTGTAGTGCAAAATGAAACAACGTCTGAAGTAAATATACACAGTAAAAAAAATTCTTTGAATATTACGCACATTTTCAGGTGGGCAAAATTGCCGAACCTTTTCACGTAAAATTACATTAAATATTAATAATAAAGAACCATTTAAAATTAAAGACAATAAACCATAAATTTGCTAGCAAAATCATGTAACGGTTTCCATGAAAATATTCGTAATTTTACACAACGTGTGTACATGAACGAGAAAAGTCTTGTACTTATAAACATTAACATACCTGTAATTTTACGTACTCTTTGTATTTATACATGCCAAAGCACATACAATTTTCCATGAATTACCCCATAATTCCAATTTTTTGGGTTATAAATATTAAAGCTTATATATTTTAATTTTTAACTAATATAATTCATTTTATTTTCATAAATTCATTTCTTACTTAAAACTAATAACAAAAATTTAATAATATTACTAAAATTTGAATTAAAAAAATACATATTCCAATTTTATTACAAAACAAACTTTTTGACTTTGTGAAAATTTCATTTCAGACTTTAATTTGTCTAACCGCAAGTCTAACTTACTAGTTTAGATTAAGCATTCAATATTTTTTTTAAAAAATTTACAACTTTCGATTTAAAGTTTATTTTATTCTTTTTGGACCGAGAGAAATTAACGTCCACATTTAAGAATGCTTTTTGCATCACTTCTAAGGACTGGGACATTTCTGCTGGATATTTTATATTAAACACAAAATAAGCAGCCATAATCAAAAATACTGCAGTTTTAATACAACTGCATTTTATATCGAGTAAATGCCCCTCAATGAACAAGTAAATGATTTTATCATTTTCAGCCTGATCTGTAATAAAAATATATATGTTGTACACTCTGTGTTTTTATTAATGAAATTGTCATATATTTACCAATTACAGCAAAATACGGCGTTGAAGAAAATGATTCAATCTCGTTTAATGAAGTTCCCAACTGAAAAATAAATATAGATTATAGTTTTGATGATTAATTAAAAATTCAATAACGTTAAATACCGGATATTTCTTCAAAAGTAAATCAATGTTTTCTTTAAAATGTGTTGTAATGATTCGTAGTACTTTAATGTCTTCATCGTTTTCGGTAAAATTTTGCAGCGGTATATTTTTGATAGTACTGCCGAAGTTTAGAATTGTAGGTTTCATCGAGTTCCAATTATTGAAAAATGAGTTCTCCTCGATATCCATTAACTCGCAAAAATGGCATGTAAGGTATTTCTGCGATAACAGGTGCGGCCAGTGTTCCTTGACTTCTACAATTGTAGGGTTCTCGTTTAGGAAAACTCGTTGCTGTGTAAAGGTTTGTTTAAACGCTTCCAAAATTTCTTTGTTCAGTTTTTCATTTGTTATATCTCGACCGAAGTTTTCCTTTAGCCACAGTTTTTGTTCACTTGCTTCGTCGTCTGATAGTAGTTTTTCAACTGTATGTTTTCTAAAAAAATTTGGTACGCCGTCTGATAAATTTGTTTTCCATTTTAATATTTGAGTTGATGTGCGATTTTCCGAAGCTCGGTTTAGATAATTATTATGATTGCAAAGTTTTGTTGCCAACGTAACTGGCTCAGCGCAGATTAATTTACCCTTACTATCGACGACTGCCAAACTAAGGGGGAATTGTTGAATCAATCGCGCAGAAACTGTGCGAAATACTTTCTGGGGAATGTAAAACGATTTACAGCGCATATCATTAACAATACTGTGAATGAAATCAGAAAATAATTGGCCAAGCGGCTTGCCTTGATTTAATATTCGTAGTATTTCATCCGATATTTTCTGGCTGGGAAATTCGTATTCTAAAAAAAGCTTTTCAGCTTGCTTTGCTCCAATGCTCTCTGAGCTACCGGAATAATCGGAGCTTATTGAAGTTACTCTACCACTCGACATTGATACTGTTGAGCTTAAAGGACTATCTGGCGATTCTAAATCTGTTGTTGGAATAATGTTGTCGCTTGTTGCTATCCATGCTATTATATTTTTCGAATTTGGATCTGTTACATTATCCATAGTCAATTTCTCATTGCATACATATCTTATTTGGGTTTCAGAAGATGATGGTTGTGGTACCCAGTCTAAAGTTGATGGTGGTGGTATAGCTGACGAAGTTGATGGTGGTGGTATCCATAGAGTTGTACTCTCAAGGAGTTGAAAAATTTCATTTTTCTGACAATAATATTCAGCAACTTCCATGTCATCTACCTCAGTCCCATCTGACTCGAGCACCAGTTTTGAGCCTCGAATACCTGCATTATTTGCTGAAAGTAAAATGGTACAATTATATAAAACAAATTATAAAACAATCGTCAAACGAGTCAGACTGTAAAAACATAACAATATACATATGTATATACATAATTAAAAATGAAATTACCTTTTTCAATTAAAACCTGCAAATTTTCGCCACACATAAAACTTTTTTTTAGAATACGATCACGGTCCCATATTTTAAAGAATAGGCGTTGCTGAGACGTCATGTTATTGTTGTTATTTGTAGAATATCTTCAAATATAAAATAAATAAATTAAACTATTTGTTCTTAAACATTGATTACGATTAATTTTCTCAATCAGAGAGAACGTACCAATAAATTGGAATAGCTGACTGTAGAGAAATAAATGATGTTGATCCAAGTTTTATCGGTATAAATGGGAAAGGAGAGGAAAGGTTTAACATGAAAATAATATTTAGTGCATCATCTGAGTCTGTTATTTGAAATATTCCTAACTTATAATTAAACATCATTCTAAAGTAATTCCCTAAGAAAGCTATTTCGGAAACCGTTTTATTAACCAAAATTGTTTTTATAGTACAACAAATAACATATCCATTGTTAATATTAGAAATCGTCAATGCTTGCCCAGAGAAATATTTAATATTATTATGTGTCAAGCTCTTTGATTCGAATACAAATGTTTGTGGAATACTAATAGAATAATTATCAGGTTCAAATCTCAAGAAGCTTGTTTTTGAAATTTCAGTACAAAAGCGCTTACCCATAAGAGTAGATTGCAGGATTTGATGTCTGTGTGCAAATATTTTTAACAAATTTATATAATTTCTCGATTTGATGGCAATCTGCTTAAAATACTGGTGCTTGCTTTCAAAACGAACAGTGGAAAATTTACTTAGCGGACCTAATTGTTTTATTAATTCAGGGTAATGCTGTAGAAAATGATGCTTAGGTCTAAGTGTCACACCCGGAAATAGCAATACCCGCAATTCCATGTACCTATTAGTCAGGCCTTCCAAGATATGAACTTGGGTGATTGTTACTATTTGGGACGAAACAATTTGTGAAATTCCTAAGAGATGGGTGATCATTTCTAAAACAGGATCGTCAGGATTTTCAACCTTACCTATTATTGCTAGTGGTAACAAAATTAAAAAATAGTAGTTCTGAAGCGCATGACCAGTTAATTTTCTAGTATTACATTTGACTTCAGGGAAATTCACATTATATTTTAAAGCTTTTTGTAAGCGGTCTAAATTTAGATTAAGATAATCATATGAAAACCATTTGATGTTCACAAAATAATGAATGGCCAAACATACATCGAAAGCAATCACACCCTCATACAAATCATGAGCGATGCATGGTGGAAGACCAGGACTACTGACATGGAAATATTTTAAATCATTGAAACACGAATTTTGTTTAATTCCGTGAATAGAATCCTGTAACCCCAATAGATTGACATCTGCAGCATAAGATGAAGGACTTCTTAGTTTACTTTTTGTGAGAAAATTTTCTCTAAATTGTTTTAGGGTTAAATGGCAAAATCTACAAAAATATTCAGATGAACTGAAATTTTCTAAAAATCCCCCAATTTGATGAGCACCTAAGTTATCTGCACAAATTGCAATAAGGGAACCCTTTACATTTTCTTTCTCCTGACTAAATATTATACCATTTGTTTCTAGTTTTTTAAGATCACCTAATAATTTTTCATAAATTTTGTTTAACCCGAAAGTTTTCACATGTGATTCCGTGCAAAGCAATGCTAGCATTATATTGTTTATTTTAGACCTGTTATGTACATTTAAATTTCCGATCATAAAATAAATCGCTATAACTTTGTGCTTAGATTTAGCGGAACCTAAAGGATTACAAACTTCGAAGGCGTCAGTGTAAAAAATAAGTTCAATTCGCTTTTGATGGTAAAAAAAGTTATTATTTTTGTATAAAAACCCATCAGTATAATCATAATATTTAGAGTAGTTGATTTTCTGTTTGATGTTAAACTGTGATACAATCTCGGGATCCTGAAACAATTGTGTCAGTGTTTCAATTATTGGTATATAATAATAGAAACAAGCTTTATGGTAGTTATTCACACCCAAACTAATTTTAATAGGTTCAATGTAACCTTCAGAGGTAAGCTTTTGATTACGTTTATAAGTTGATAAGGAATTTGGAGAAATTAAATTAAGTTGAGGAAGGATTGCCGCTAAAACTTTATGTTTTAATTCATTTTGAGAATCATGCTGACTAAAAACCCTTTCTATGGATTCACGAACAGTTGTCTCAAGTAAATTTGAACAAACAGAGAAATTATCCGCGATTAGGGATATTATTCTTTCGGGTATATTATGTTCACTCTTCAAATTAGTTAATAAATTATCAGTTACAGTTTTAATACCAGCTCGTTGAATTAAATTGTCCTCACATTCAACAGGTTCCTTCGAGTTAATATTAAACGAACAACTATTATGCGTGTTGCACACTTTAGTGTTTTGTAATTGACAAGAGAATAACTCCACATGAGGGTTTTGTTTTTTGTGTCGTAATAATCTTATTTTATGTGAATAGTTGATGTGGTTTCTGAAAGTTTTTTCACTTTGAAATGATTTAAGACATCCATTAATCGGACAAAAAACTATACAAGCTTGAGACATTCGAAAATGCTTTAGTAAATGTTGAAATATTTCATATATTACAAATGATTGGAAAGAACAATCCTTCATATGACATTTTAAGTATGTTTCATTTCGGTTGGTTTGTTTGATAGTTTTGTGATGGTTTCTATAATAATGGGATGAGAAACTTATAAACTTGGAATAAACTCGATTGCAACTACTGAATACACATTTAAATATGGGATTTAAGTCGTTTTTATGAGATCTAACATGGAGAAAATATTTTTCTTCATTATCACAGGATGCACCACAATTGATACAAGCGAACATTGTTGTTTTATTTACTTTATGTTTAGTGATATGGAACGGATAAAAAAATAAATGGTCGATGCCAATTATAGTTTGCAGGATCTTAAATAAAATTCGAAAGACTGGCGCACCCAGCAGTTGAGTATATAATTCCGATATTCTGAAATATAAAATGTTTTACTCAAACCAAATAACCTCTGGAACATAAATGTAGACTAAGAGTTTTAGAACCTCTAAAACACTTAGGCTCTTCATTATGTTCCTGAGTTGTTTATTAAACACGCTAAAGTTTAGAAACTCACGTAGACTCTACATGTTCTGAATGCACCCAATATCACAATATTAAATTAAAAATATATTATATAATCACAAAAATTATATTTCTCATTAATACGTTATAAACAAAATTCCATTATGTACTTACCTCCAGGATACAAATTTAATTTGTATGAAAATAATTATAGGTTAGGTTTTTATAGTTGATAATTCAATATTTTATAGTATATTAACTATATTAAATACTTTTTTAATTTTTTTATTAACTTCATACGATGTCTGATCTTATGTTCGAAAATATAATATCAAATAAATGTATAATAGTTAAGTACAAACACTTTTTTTATTTTTTTTTACATTAATCACACGATGACAACCAGTCTCTTCAAAAACTTTAAACAAATTAACCTAAGCAGGGTAAAACACGAATACTTTCTTTTTATGGCATTTCTCTCGTTAAATTACGCTATTCAGAGAATTTTACATGAAATAGTATGTTGGTTAAATATTATACTCGTAAATTTAGACGAGAATGGAAAATTGATTGAAATAGTAAGTAAATTTTCGAGAAATTCCTTGTAATTTTAAATTCCTGTTTAATAATACAGGAATATTAAATTTTACATAAAAATGCAAGTAAAACTGCAACTGTTTTGCATTATTACAGTAAAACCTGAGATTTACAATACAAAGGTGGTAAAATTTCTATTGAAAATTCAATTTTTTTTTTACTGTGTAAGTCATGAAATTATTGCTCCTGTAATTAAAGATGTTCGCAAAATTGTTTTGCTTTTTAAAAGATCCCCAAAACCTGGTGGAACAGCTTTCTTTTGATGTTTGAGCGATTTGATTGTTGAAAACATGCATTCGTTTTCAGAATTTCAATTCGATGATTCACTAAAATTTAATGAAACTGAATACACAATTATATCAGATCTTGTTTTGCTTTTAGCTCCAAATCATAGCAAAAGTGGAAGCACTGTGCCCTCAAAACGCAAATTTAATTACCGCAGATATTGCATTGGAGGGAGTTCATGATATCAAAAATACATCAACAAAATATGACACCAGTCATCAACTGTTTTCTGCTTTGAGTCACCGTATACAACGGACGAGATCACAGTTTAGTAGCTTGTTGTTGTATCTACATAACGGTCATAATAAATTTTCAATGATGCCTGATAATTTTGTACCTGGTTGCCAATGTGCAAAATAGAAAACTTATGGTAGACCATATAAAAAGGTTAGATAAAATTAAAGATCGTAAAGAAAACGTAGAAACTGACCATGAAGCTGATATAGGAAGTGACAATGAAATTGAAATGCCATTTTCAATAGAAAAAGAGCTGAATGTAGCTATGGAAAAATGTTTAAACCCCTCAAGAAAAATTCCAGAACTTGGTTTCCAAATTACAGAAGGAAATGTCTTTATTTGAAGGTGGAGGATCCAAAGGTGACCACCTTCAAATAGGTAATGATTATTTACTTACCTGCTTACCTGCTTAACAAGGACCTAAAACCTATATGTATTTTCACAAATTGGATTAAATCAATTCAATTTGTTGGGATATTGACTTGTATGTGAATCCTAGTTAGTTTGTTGTATTTGTCAGAAATAGTTGTTGTTGTCAAAACAAACATGGCCGATAATATCATAAAATTTACTTTACAAGGACATGAAACCTACATACATTTTCACAAATTGGATTAAATCAATTCAAATTGTTGGGACATTGACTTGTATGTGAATCCTAGTTAGTTTGTTGTATTTGTCAGAAATTGTTGTTGTTGTCAAAATAAACTTGGCCGACAATATCAGAAAATTTACTTCACAAGTACTTTAAACCTACCAATATTTTCACAAATTGGATTAAATCAATTCAAACTATTGGGACATTGACTTGTATGTGAATCACATTAAGTTTATTGTATTTGTCAGAAATAGTTGTTGTTGTCAAAACAAACATGGCCGATAATATCATAAAATTTACTTTACAAGGACTTGAAACCTACATACATTTTCACAAATTGGATTAAATCAATTCAAATTGTTTGGATATTGACTTGTATGTGAATCCTAGTTAGTTTGTTGTATTTGTCAGAAATTGTTGTTGTTGCCAAAATAAACATGGCCGATAATATCAGAAAAAGTATTTAACAAGGACTTGAAACCTACAAACATTTTCACAAATTGGATTAAATCAATTCAATTTGTTTGGATATTGACTTGTATGTGAATCCTAGTTAGTTTCTTGTATTTGTCAGAACTTGTTGTTGTTGTCAAAATAAACATGGCCGACAATATCAGAAAGTTTACTTTTTAAGGACTTGAACCCTACATACATTTTCACAAATTGGATTAAATCAATTCAAATTGTTGGGACATTGACTTATACGTGAATCACATTAAGTTTGTTGTATTTGTCAGAAATTGTTGTTGTTATCAAAATAAACATGGCCGGTAATATCAGATGCTCATTTTTTGACAAGCGTGAGTTTGTTATATTGTTTTAAGGAAACATATCGTTTTACTTGGCTGTTAATCAGAGTTTTTCAAAATGAAATTCAAACACAATTGTGTTTTTGCTTTGTATTTGGCTGCAAAATCGCAACCATCCAATGATAATGAGCTACGACATTTAGATGTGAACAAAATGTTTGTGTATTGCATCATTACATGTTGCAATGATCCCGGTAGCATCAAAAAACGCCATAAATGTGGACACCTAAAAACAGCAACAGGACCAGAAATGGTTTTTAAGGTGAATGCCGGAATTCAACGTAATCCACGACAAAGCGCAATTCAGTTTGCTCTGACAGTTTGTTCTGTCTGCTTAACTACGATTGAAGCCCTACAAAATATAAAAGTTCGCCTAGCAACAGCAAAGGTGTCAAAACATTTTAGCGTTTGTGGCGAGCTTGAGAATTTGGTATTTTCTGATGAAAATTTTTGACGGTTCAGCAATATGTAAACAAACAAAACGATCCTGTTTTAGAGTGCAAATCAAAAGATAATTGGACAAGCGAATTGCTCTGCAAAAGCAAGCGCTTGCATAAGTGATGGTTTAAGCTGCGTTAAGTGCTACTAGACGCGCACCATTAAAAGTAAATCAACAAATCTATCGTGAAAAGATTTCGGTAGAAACAATTCGGTAACGTTTTTTACAAGATGGTCCACTCTGGAGGCCAAAGTATTAATTAAAAAATGTGAGACAATCGATGCCTTATCGAACAGACTCGATGTTATTATCTGCGCTAATGGTAGCTACGTCAAAAATTGACATATTTTTTGTTAAATTTGAAATGTTTTTACGACATACTGAAGTTTTGAACTAAAAAAAATTTGACAAAGTAACACTTCAAACGCCGACCACTGTACAATGAGAATATCATTCCTGACCAACCGAGGAGAGTACTTCGCCTTAATTTCCATTTTTTGTTGCTTTCGTGGTCCCTCGCATTATGGGATTTTAATTACAAGGTTCCAAAGAAAATATATTACAGCAAACTGTTTTTATATAATAAAAGCGAGTGGCATTACTTGGTATAATTTCGAAATATACTCGATTACCGCGAATATTTTAAATGACTCTCGCATAATTGCTTTGTATATACGCTTGTATCGGGAAAGCTATAGAAACAAATATAATTATACTTTTAAATTGGTAATTATTTTAATATTTCACATAAAATGTGTATAATTCAATACCATTATTTGCGGTGTAAATAATCAATATTCAGGCTAGAATACAAACTGCATTGGTATACAGGGGCAAAGAGTAAATATAAAAAATATAGGAGCAAGTGATTTTTAAGCGCGTACAAAATCGATGCAATTGGATGAAACGACATGTCGAACCAAATATCCACTTGTGGTGTGGTTTTTCATTTCAATTTTCCAGTTTGACAAATACACACATTACTCGTTCATCATGAATTCGTTTCTTTTATGACCACATGATTTGATCATCATAATTCAAAATGAACATTCTGTGGGGGGTAAAAATTGACATATTTGGAAGATGTACACTCCAGATATCGTATAAATTTTATATCGATAAAACAACACAAGATAATATCATCTTGTCAATTTTGTAAGAATCCCTCGTCTTGTTTTTAAATAAATATCGTGAAGCTTTTCCATCTACATTTCATGTCTCGTACAAATCCGATTTTGTTTCTGCGCGTTCACAATCATAAATCACTGCACAATTTCACTGAAATACACACTCGCTTGTCGTACGTAATCACATAAAACAATATATGTTTAATGTAATATGTTAAAAATCACATAAAACTGTTTTTTTTGTAGCCTCACATTTTTAACTATCTCGAAATAATGAGAAAAAGCTCAAGTTGTTATGTTGTTCGCTTAGTTTATTTTTTGTTGTCTGTTGAAATGCTTTTGTTAGACATACATAGATACACAAAATATATATTCTTCCAAACAATATTGTTGATAGAAAAGATGTAAGAAACTAGAGAACAAAAAATTAACAACACCAACTTTTGTATTTACCGAAACAATACAAAGTACATTCTTCTGCTGTATTTTTACTCCTTGTTTCTCGAAGAAAGACATCTTATTGTATTTTTATCTTAGTTCTAATCAAAACTTTTCTAAGTTTCGTACTTACATACACATATTTTTTTTTTGTTTTGAATAGTTTTTTTGTGATACATGATGTTGTCGTCTCGAAATTGCTCACAATAATTTTGTGCTGATGAAAATTGAATACACATATGAGAACGATTTATTCGAGGGTGTGTGTGTCGTGCAAGAACAAAACTTTGATTTAGACGATACAAGATTATGCCAAACATGACATATTAAGACGTCATGTTTACTTTATTCGTGTTAAATGTTGATTGATACCAAAAAATATTTTAATAAAATTAAAGCTGATTGTCTTCTAAATTGTGAATATTTCATATCCTGGATTTTGTATATTCGTATTTAAAATATGCATGTCGATCTACCTTTCAGAGGCTTCAAAGAAGATCTAAGGTTACACTACAATAAAACTCAGGTGTGTCAAAACTACACTCCACAGTACAAAACCATCCCATAGGTAAACCATAGAGGCTAAAGTTTCCTTCAGCCTCAATGGTTTACCTATTTTTTGTAACTATTGCCTAAGACTTTTTTATTCTTGAATATTTCTTTATACGAAACTAACAAGAAGTGTGAAATTCTTAAAACTATTATCTTGTGTCTTAAGCCTTAACCTATCTATGTTAATACTATTCGATTATATTTCTTAGTTAGTTAAATCTAGAACATCTCTGCGAAGCCGTTTGTATTTTGGTTGCCTTAGTACAGTTCTCTAGCTAAACCTCGAAACAAAACAAGAGCGACAACGACGAGCGTTGACGAATCAATAAAAAATTTCGCTGCGATAACGCTGTATCTAGCAGAATAAGAGCGTCAGCGTATGGCGGTAAAAAACAACCACAAACATAATCACGATATATTTTATCTATGTCATAATTGATTCTAAAATTTACACTCGAATAATAAAAATTTCAAAATTATAAAGTTGCAATATGACATGCGACGGATGAAATTGCGACTACAAATTGGCATCTTCGATATAAATCGGAAATCGACAAGTCAGCGTTTTTGCTGAACTCAATTTGCGACTGTCAGAGTGAAAAACCAAGACACATCAAAAATTTTCAATACACCGTTCAACTGTTCAATACGGAAGCCGGAGCATCACAAATAAAAGAAGTCGACCAAATTTCACGGACTCGGAACTTTTATTGTTACTAGAGGCTTTGGAGAACAACAGGGAAGTTCTTTCATGAGCGTCATTTTTGTCCTAAACAGGAGGTTTTTGTATAGCTACGTGTGTTTCATCGATGGCACCTATTAACCATTTCCACGCCATTCCTTAGAGATTTTATAAATTTTTTCGTTTGTAGAATTAAGGCGAACAAAAATTCTTTAAAAACCATACTAACGACAGACTGGCCCAAACTATGATATAAAATCTGTTCACTCACAAATTGGAAATTTCCAGCAAATATTAATTTTATGTACACTTAAATGAGGTGGAAAAGCTTTGCTGCTTTTTTGGAAAAGCTTTTCGGTCGGCCTTTCTAAATGCTCAATTCTATGATGAACATTGCAGTATTTTTCATGAAGCGATACCGCACAAAAAATGCATTTCGTTGCAGTAGAAAGGGTTCTCACGATATCGAAATACATTCCGTTGAATTCGGGTCTTTCGCCTGCGCCAAAATATTTTGAAATCACAAAAAAAAATTGATTGCCAAACGTCAAAACTAAGAAGTTTGAAGTTATGTTCGGTGTTTAATTTATCTACTATTCAAAAATCGGCGTCGCAAAAAAATAAGAAAAATTTAACTAGTTGCGACTGTCATTTTTATCGAGGATACAATTTGGAAATTCAGCCGTGTTATCTTGCTTAACACGCTTGCGACCGGTTCGAAAATATACCCCATAGACTCTAAATTTATTTCAAGGAAAAAATCGTCGTCGCCAGCGTCGGCATGTTTTCGGTGTTTTATAATATGACAGGCGATTTCGCTCGCCGCTTTCGCTCTTATTCGATATATTTTGAGCTTAATTCGATAGGGTGCGTGATTCCAGTTTCAGTTGGAATTTTAGACTGCATGATTTTATTGTCTCTTTAACAGTTTTGATTCCTAGGTCTCTATGGATGTTGCTGTTTCGAATATACCATGGGTCAGTTGTAAAGTATCTTTGCTTGCGTTCTTGGTACAATATTTATATTTGAGCCCCATAGTTGAATACTATATGTCCATATGGGGATTACAGTCTTTTTGTATAGTAGAACCTTGCAGTCTAGAGAGATTTGGATTTTCTTCCGATCGACCAGTACATTTGCCGGATATGTACACTTGGAGACGTTTGCCAGCAGTTTTGCCAGGTGTTTCTTATGCAAATATCCTAAAAGGTAACAAACCGAAACCAGAAGTTAATTTAAATGAAAATAACCTAAACATTCATACCACGGCAAATACATTAGCCGAGACCATCCAAAGTTGCATGATTATGGTGGAAAGACAAATGAGCATGATGATGCAAAATTTGAATACGCTTATATGCAAAATATAGTCAAAGCTCAAAAATGGCAGTTCTAAAAATATCTTTTGGAATGCGAACTGGCCTTCGCAACATACAGCTGAGATGCAAATCTTTCTTATCGAACAAAATATATATTCCGTTTACGACAGCAAACAACAGCATGGAAAAGCACACGGCGGTACTGCAGTCTTAATAGAAAGAAGATTAAAGTACGAACTCCAGAAATATGCTAAATATCACATCCAAGCTAAAACTTTCTGTTTGGAAGAATGGTCTGGGAAATTTGTAATATATATCGGCTGTTTACTGGCCACCGAAATACGTAATTAAAAAACAGCAATTTATCATTACTTTAACCAGTTAGGAACCAAATTTCTAGCAGGGGGTGATTACAACGCTAAACATGTGCTAAACATGTGAGCTCCAGGTTGACGTCACCCACGGAAAAGCAACTCTACGAAGCAATAAACGAGAAAAACCTAGATTGTTTATCATCTGGACATCCCACATATTGCCCCAACGGACAGTGAGGCGTTAAATTACAAAATTTGAAACCAAATTTACGCTCATGGATCAGAAGATCATTGTTCGTCGTCGTCCTTGTCGGTCACTCTAAAATATAGCCACATTAAGATTCCAGAAGCACTATGCAACGAATTTTGATAAAAGATCTGCATTTGCACGCGTACAAGGTTCAATTGGCGCAAGAAATCAAGCGAAGGGATCATGCCTAGCGCCGTGAAGTTCTTGATTGGGTGTCGGAACATCATCAAATTAATGCGGATTTTTCGAAGAAAATAATTTTTTCAGATGAGGCACATTTTCAACTCGACGGATACGTAAAAAAGCAAAACTGCCAGATTTGGGGTGCTGAAAATACTCGTGTGATACTCAAACAACCAATGCATTCACCGCGAGTAACTGTTTGGTGTGCATTTTGAACTGGCGAAGGAGTAATTGGGCCGTACTTCTTTGAAAATGCGGCTGGAAATGCGCTAACTGTTAATGTAGTGTGGTATCGCGAAATGTTAACGGAGTTTTTGTGGCCCGAATTGGATGTAATTGATGTGGAGGACATGTTTTTCCAACAGGATTAAGTTTCCAAGCCGTGTCATTTCTCAATTTGGCGATCAACATTGGCCAC
Source organism: Nephrotoma guestfalica (assembly GCA_963691935.1). NCBI lineage: Eukaryota > Metazoa > Arthropoda > Insecta > Diptera > Tipulidae > Nephrotoma > Nephrotoma guestfalica. Next base: position 15,296,065 of record OY829915.1, read on the forward strand.
CAAGATCATGCGATTTAATACCGATGGACTTTTTTCTTTAGGGCTATGTGAAGCCTGAAATAGTTGAACATCTTAAAGAGGAAATACGGCGCGTTATTGGTGAAATGCATCCACATATGCGAAAAGTTATTCAAAATTTCAACAAAAGAATAATCCCGTGCTAGAGGTTTCGTGGTGGCCATTTGCCTGAGGTTGTATTTCACGTTTAATCGGAACTATTTTTCTTTATGTTGAAATTAAAATGTTCGCTTAATTCGAAAATAAATGTGTTTTTCTTTAAAATTAAATCCGGCGCTCTTGCGGAGGCAGCCTTTATGTACATTCTTGGTAACAGAAAGCCACCATCCAACACCACAATATAATCACCCCCCATTTCCAGAAGGATTTCAAAAAATTTTCAATTATCTGGTTTTGTAATGAATATTCGATAATTTGTCTCTAGAATTGCAGTGTACATTTACCATGTGTCTGTCTTAAACCGTGTGCAAAATATTTAAAGTCTTCTATTTCATTTCCAGACATTAACGGTATATTCATATTTTTCTAGTCTACATACCACTAGAAGCTGAATAGAGCCAATTTTATTTGGACGAGTCGAAAATAAATTTGAATAATTATTTTTTAAAACTGAACAAAACTAAAATTCTGCATTTTACAGCTCAAGCATACCAACCAAACGGCGCAGTGGTTAAAGGTTTGGCGGTTGGATCGGGAAGTACCGGATTCGAATCCCGATATGGGCAGGATACAAAAGGGAACTTACGATATGTGATGAAATACGAGAAAACCGAACTGCGAGAGAGTTGGGAGTTCTTCGGCCCCAGAAAAGATTTCAAAAATTAAATAATAATGACAAAAAAGCTCAATCATCCAGTATCTTCACATGTTGGTATCTAAAACAATTTCATTTTCAGTTTAAGTCCTAAACGACTCCAACTACTCCAAGGCCAACTCTTTTTTATAGATTAAACTAGATCAAACAAGGAATTTTAATTAGTTCATTAGCTGAACTCTCATCTCTCAGCGTTAAAGCAGTTTGTAACGTTGCTCACTTAACAATTATATTTGCATTTAGGTAATTAATTTTCTTATATTTGGATATATTCCAAACAGCTTAAAACCACCTTGAGTATTTACTTGCTGATGGTAAGTAGTTCATTAGACAGAACAAAACAACTGGAAGAAAGAGCATTACTACATAACCAAAGCTATTAAATGGCTTCATTATCAAAATTGAAAATATCTGTCACACAGACACACAGTAAACAAAATATTTTGATGGTGCTAACAATGTTTACACAAAGACATATTAAAACACCATAAAATTAAGTTAATTTCGTGGAAAAGTGGCAACCAATTTTTTAATATATTCATTTCCACCTGAGTTCCATATATCCCGGTGTACAAAAAAAATCGTATCTCTAAACATACATATTTACAATAAATATTGTTATTTATGTTCGCGAGTTTGACGATAAATTGGTAAGAAATCATATATTGTTTGCTCGCATAAAGCTTTGTGGTCGGGTGTTGACTTGTTTATGTTATGTGTTAAAAAATACGGGAAATTTATGGATATGCGGCTGTGAAGTGGAATTTTAAAACGTTAAAATACAATTTCTTTTTACCACTCCTGCATAATTAAATTTCCCTGCCTTTTCCTTTTATATATCCTGGATTTGTATATATGTGGTGTGTGTAATCGCACTTATAAGATTTATGTGAAAGGATTTCATACTTCCATTTTATTTGTGTTTTGATTTTTTTTTTACATTCTATAATTGCGTTACTGCTAATTTTAAATGATTTATGTGCGTGTATCTTAAGAAGACAGAATTTTTTACTCTACCGTGTACAATACATTTATGCCTTTTAACAAACATAATATTTTGAGGCTTTTAAATTATGCGTACAAAATCGTCGGGTAAAGTGTGCGGCGGAATGAGTATTTATTTTGATAACATAATCCTGGGAACTTTACCGCCTTCACACACACCAAAATATTTTTTAATCCCACATAATATTCCGACTGTGCTCTTTCGTGCTCATCGAGTCGGTACACAAATAGTGTATTTACTTTAATATTTAATTAACGTAGTGTGTATTTCTACTCCCAAGTATAGACAAAACAAGATAATTATCAATAATTCAATAATTAATTTGTAAATGATACAAATAAATTCAATTAACCAGTTTAATTTGAAATTATATCCATACGTGGAATTGAAGGGAACAAAACACAAAACCAAATAAGGATCATAACATGGCATTATATCCTGTTCAAAAACAAGGAAAAGAAAACAAACACAAAAAATCCCTTAAGGCAATTTGTGTATCTGAATGTGTTTGTTTTTGTTATATATATTTATACGTTTATTGTTTTTGTTTTTGTTTAACCCTATTTCAACGGAGGGATGTTTTCCAACTTGTTATTTGGTATGTACGGAAACAGGCATACCCTAGGAATATAATTTACTTGAAATACAACAAAACTCATCATGTAATTTGATGGTTGTGGATCGATCAAAAACCCGAAAATGTTTTTGAATTTAACAAGAAAAATGTTGTGTCATGGTTGATTAATGTATGTATCTGTATACCAAACCATATTTATCAAAAACATCACTTAAAATTTCGAAATATATTCACCTGAGGCTGTATTTCAAGATACTTCATTGTAAGTCGTACGGAAAAATGTTTGGTCTCAATTGGTCACTCGACTAACCTACTATCCCTCCTTATACATTGAATGTCGTACATTTTTACGGAATGTTTCATGACTACCTAACTGTGTAGAAATTGTGTAAGGATGTGTACTCCTATAGTAGATTTGTTTACAACACTATATATATATATATATATATATATATATATATATATATATATATATATATATATATATATATATATATATATATATATATATATATATATATATTTATATATACCTTTCATCTATATAAAGTATTTATTGATTTTAAGTTTTTTACTTGGTTAAACTTGTAAGAATTTTTTGCCATTGCATGCTAAAAAGAAATAAAACTAAAAATAAAAGTATTTCGTAATTTTTTCAATTTTTTAACGAATTTTATTATTTAGTTTTACTAAAGCATTTCTACAACAATATTTTGTTTGATGGTTTATACAGGGTAGCTGATATTCTGTTCAGTCTTTGTTAGTCGTTTGAAACTAAAATGAACATAAATGCTAAATTGTTATATAAAAGCTGCCTCTTCCGGTACAACACCTTTGCAAAATTTCTGAACAATCTCTCTATAACACCAGATTATTACATAGTGGGGCAAAAACACGTCCGGAAACTGTAAAATCGTTAATACAGATAGTTAGTGAACCATGGATTATATTGCCGATACTGGAATGAGGATGCAAATTAATGGTGCAGAAGATATTCGTCGTGCAAAATTGACTATTATAGATCCAGTCATGGGCAAACGTCCCTGTTGGTAAAAAGTTTATGTTAATTGGAGGGGATTTCCGGCAATATTTAGAAATTGTTCCACATCCAATCCGGTCTTCTATCAAACTTATAGTATTCCCAAAACATGGCATAATTTTAGGAAGCTATGTTTAGCAGGGAACATGAAAAGTTATTGTCTGCCCAAAGAATGAAACGTTAATTTGAACTGATTCAGCAATCAAATTATTGGCTTGCTTACTGAACATAGCCGATTGCTCTTAAATACAAATGATGTCGACACAGAAGATGCAAATGAGCGTCGTAACTTTCCATTATAATATTTAAATTCCATCAATCGGCCTGGGTTAATTCCGCATATTCTGGATTTCAAGTTAGATCGGTAGTCATGCTACTTCGGAATTTCAGCACTAAATAAAAGCTTGTGGAAAAGGTGAAAGATAACTTAATTGATAATTCAATTTTGGCCCACTTCTTCGAGCACTGCTGATTCAAGGCGCCAATTGTTGGTGGTTTATCAGCATAAACCATTGATTTCACGTAGCCCCACTGTAAATAATCGAGAGATGTCAAATCGCAAGACCTTGGAGGCCAATTGACAGGTCCATTTCCCGAAATCAACTTATCGCCAAATTTTGATTTTAATAAGTCGATGGTTGCGGTCGCCGTATATCACGTAGCGCCATCCTGTTGAAACCGCACCTCGTCCGGATCAATGTCTTCCAAATTTTCAAACAAAAATCATTGACCATGGTGCGGTAACGTTCTCCATTGACCGTACCGCGATCCCCGACCTCATTTTTGAAGAAATAAGGTCCAATGATGCCACCAGCGTGTAAACTGCACCACACTGTGCATTTTTCTGGATTTAATGGAGTCTGTGGGGTCTCTTGTGAGTTGGTTTCACTCCATATGTGTCAATTTTATTTATTAACAAACCCGTTAAGCCAAAACTGAGCCTCATTGCTGAACACAATTTGACGATAAAACAACGGGTCATTTGCCAACTGCTCTAGAGCCCAATCGGCGAAAGAACGACGCTCATAATGGTCTCGTGGTTTGAATTCTTGCACCAGCTGGATCTTGAACAGAGCTCCAATTCCTGCGAACGACGACGAATCGATAAATTTGGATCTTCTTCCACACTATCGTTTACAGTGGCGATATTCTCTTCAGAACGCACATTCCATCAACGTGTTGATGTTATTGAATGCTCTCAGTATGTGGTACGAAAGCTATCCACAGTTCGACGGATGGTTTGCTCAGATGAACGATTATGTGCGCCATAAAAATCACGAAGTCGTCTATAAGCTGCGGGAATAGACGACTGATTTTTAAAGTAAATTTTAATAATTTCGTAGCGTTGTTCAAGCATGAGTCTATCAGGCTGAAAAAATACCCTTTAGTTTCATGATCAAACAATAGATGTATTTTGACACCGACAATTGTATGTGCCAATACCAATAGTTTATCGTTTATATGACGTCATCCCGTGCCAGGGAAGGCTGATTCATTGAAGTAGCAACATTTTTTCGAAAAAAGTTGCTTAAACGAAACTTTTGATTTATGAATTGTAAAGTGAGTGAGAATAATGGGAGCATAACTTTACCATCAAAGTCAGAAAACCGTTGCTTGGGTTAGTACACATTTGGGTGACTACTTGGGAAAAGCATAAACGTAAATGCAAAATGGAAAGAATCCAACGCCCCTCGATAAGCTAATATGTCTCATCAGGCGGCAGTATTTCCCTTCCAGTAGCAATGGAACGTGGCTGGTATCCAATGGACTTGAATGAAGAATGAAGAATTTTATCTTTAACTTCCTTATTGATGCTACATAAATTTTACTAGTAACCCCAATGACAGGGTGATATTTTAAAATCAAAATAAATGTTACATAGCTCACTTGCTGGAAATGGCACAGTTTCCTTCTGTCAAAATTTAACTGTGTATTTGCCACCATTCACAATAAAATGGGATGCTCCAGGTGTTACGGGGGCTTCACCATCTTGGATGATTGGATGGCTTGTATAGGGAGCGGCTTGAAATTTGGGGCTATCATTATAACGGAAATTAGAAAAATCCTTTAAAACAATATCCTGTAATTAAAAAATTCCGGTTACCAAAAACCTAGAACCCGACTAAGTTTGGAATTTTTAGATAAAACGATTTTTTAAACGATCGGAAAGAAACTCAGTTTTTAAATAAAAAAAGGACATCATGGAGTTTTTTTGTTTATAATCCATAAAATCTTTCATAGGGCCGAAGCGCTTTTAATTTCTCGAAGTCCTATTTGCCCGTCACGTAAGGCTTTAGAGCCGTGTTACTTAGAATCATCTTTACATTACATTCAAGATTAGTTCATTAATTAGTTAGTCATTAGTTCATATATCATCTCGATCCAAATGCTATGTGGTTTGCTCTGTCAAAATTACTGACAAATTTACATTATTATTCGAACAAGGAATGGCATCAGATAAATATTCAAATTAGAATTAAACTTATCCATTTATCAAACTCTGGGATAAAACTCTGCCTATAAGATAAAATGGCGGAGTGCTGCTAGATTCACATGAAGAAATCGCTGGTCCTAATGTATAATATTGGTACACCGACGCATACTAGCCTGCTATGGTGAGTATTCCGCGAAAATTGTTAGATAAACTGTTTAAGCCTGATTAGCCAAATTTCAATCAGCAGATATAGAATTTTGTTCATGGAGATTGAAATAGCAAGTAAAATTTGATTGATGTCCAAACCCCAAAACCTCTTATAAAATGAAAGATAATACTCCAATGACATCTTTCAATTCGATTTTGACCAAAATCGCGAAATTAATTGTAAAGGCCCATTCAGATTGGTTATATTTCAGAACTTCATCCAAAATTCTTGCCAGTATCTTAAATTTGCTGTACAGACTGTGTACTAGAGTAGCCTTGATCCAATTAAGAAGAATGAAAATCAGAACTTGGTACATGAATAATTTATAAATCCCAATCTAATTATATTTAAATTATTTAAAAATTTTAATAGAATTTTGAAAAAAACAGATTCTAAGATCGATATCTATAGAAATCCGAAATTTTCTAATTCGGAATATTGATTTGTGGAATTTGAATTAATTTTCGGGTTTTAGGTTTCCGGGATTTTGGAATTTGGGATGTCTTGGGCGTTTTTAATTGAATTATTATGCAATATATCACGACAGTATCCAGATACTATCGTTACCATCACAGCTCTACAAACCAGTGTAGCATCCAATAAAAATGCAAACCGCTATTACCAACACAACATCACCTAAATAAATGTAGCACGATTGCGGACGAAATTTGGAAAAATCCATATTGGTATTCGGTTGTGCATTAAAAATGGCGAGGGCGCCATATGGTTTTTAATTTTTGGGAAATTAATTTTTTTATGAATTAGTAAAATTAAATGTGATTGATTTTGTGTAGTGATAAGTGGGTTTAAATACATTTTCCAATTCAGTTTGTGGTGTTAATTGTATGTGATTGAAATTTAGAATATGCGTGTGTACAAAACTTTTAATATAAATTGACTTAACGGGAAGGTGAAGTGTTTATTATCTTTATGTGGTAAGTACTGAAGTAAATTTTTTCATTTATCCGCCTCGTGTAACGGAGTTTTTTTGTATACAATTTACTTCGTTTAACCCTCTTGGGTATGAAATACCGAAATAATTAGATAATCCATTTTGTCAAACAGCTCTATATAGCAAAGCTTACACATTAAAATTGAATTACACTTGCGCCTCTGTAGTATTAATAGCAATACTGACGTGTCAGGAAAGAATACACCACCGTGTTAAACTCCTTAAAACTTTATAGTCAAAATATTCCCGAAACAATTACTTCCAAGTTCACGGCTGTCGTGCTTAGGCATAGAAACAGGCATATGTATTAGATCAACGCTGCAACTGATCCTTGCTTTATATTTGATACAGACAACGCATTTATTGGCGACTTGTCGGACTAAATTTCGACCACTTGGAAACCAGTGGTCTTGCCTGGCAATTGCTAGCATTTGTGATGGCCCCGCGCGCTTGTTATTGATGTGAATGGCTTCAACTACTAGCCAACTGAGTCGAAACCTTTGATGCAGAATCAATGAATACTTGGTATAGAGAACGAAGCTTCAGAATTCTATAATCGTCCGAGAACTCGAAGCATTCCAGCCCTGTCCAGGAAATGATTTAATCTCTCTGCAAAAATATAACTTTTGATTTTCAATATTGGAGCCACATTTGTCTTAGCCGAAATCAAGATGATGGAGACATATCTTGCTAAGGTCTCCGCTCTGATGTACAGTGCTGCGCCATGAGCGTGTTGACTGGCGACAACGAACCCGTACATTTGTATTGTATCATTGTCGCTGGCCTGGATCATGGTATGTATATCAGGCTGATGTGTTGTAATTGGTCTCGAATCCCCTTCCATTGATTTAACACTTCTTCTGGCAGCGGTTCATCCCAACCTAAATTGATAGCTCATAATATTTTAACCATGAATATAACAAGAGCTATCCAACCAAGAGGATCAAATAACCGACTTGCTTCGGATACTACTATCCGTTTGGTAAAAGAATTCTGCATCGGTAATACGGAAGTGGGCGTAAAATTGTCTGTTGATAGATTCCAATTGATACCCAGTACCTTTACCGATCCTTCATCTGTTTCATTGTTGATTTTGATGGATTTTATTTCAGCAGGATCGAATTCGAAATTAACTTGCGAAGAACTAATCCATGTTTCGATAGTAACATAGTAATACTCTCCTTCAGCTCCAATGCTTCGAATTCGGTGTTGGTTCCTTTCATCAGGTCGTCGACATAAGTATCATCGGAGTGGCATTGGCAGCGACTGGGAATGTTAATTGGTTTTCATTCGAAATTTTTCTAAGTACACTTGTAGCTAGAAATGATACGGCTGCTAGTCTGTATGTGATTGTGATAACACGATAATGGCGAATCGGCTCTTCTTCTTCCGCTAATCGCACTTGTCGACTTCTTCACGTCTGCTGTGATGATGAATCGATTTTCTCTGAATATCATAATGATCGAGTATAATGTCGCTTGAACCGTAGGACTAATCGCTAAGCATTCATTTATTGAAATACCAGATGTTGTTTTAGCTGATCTATCAAAGACAGCCCTTAATTTTGAGGGTGAACTGGAGTCCTTCAAGACTCCGTGATGAGGTAAATAGTATCACTTCTGCCATATGGTTGAGATGCTCGTATTTGATCATTAAGCCTTGGTACATTTTTTGAAACTCTGGATTCGCATAAACCGGCGTTCGATACCTCTCAATCTCTGAATTTCGATGTTTCATGATTTACTCAAGTTGTCAGGCGATTTCTTGAAGGGCAAACGAACAATAAAGCGCCCGTCATCAGAAGTTCTCACGTGGTCAGAGAAGTGTTTCTCACAAAATGCTTCTTCGAATAGATTAGTTTTGAAGTCTAGAATTGATTCAAATTCCTAGATTCACGCTCTCAGTAGTTAATATCTTAGATAAAAGATGGTCTCTTAAAGCATCTTTATCGACCTTCTCAGATATGGTTTTCTGGAGAAATGGACCCTTTTCATTCATTTTAACCCAGGTAAAAGCAGGTCGAAGAAATAGTCCACACCAATTAAAACCTCTATCTCATCCGATTTGAAGAAATGTGGTCAGTCAGCTCCGTGATAAAACTGGCCTGGGACCCTGAGTCCAGCAAGACACAGCAATTGGTTATATTTCCAGCAGCGTCCCAGATTTTAATTAGTGCTGTGGGCAAAGAGATGAAGTATGTGGCCTGCTAGAAGTCGACTGAATTGGGTTGGCTATCAGGTTGATTCAGTGTCGTTAAGGTGCAGTAATGAATGATGCGTTTTGTTACATCGTTGGCAATTGCGGTTTGAAGTACATTTGCGTACTTGATGTCGTTTGCTGAGACAATTGAAGCATCTGTTACTCGGTTTTGCCCATTCCAACCGCTGTGTTACATTCATTTCGTTGAATTCTTTGCACTTAAACAATGAATGATTCTTTGCATGACATATGGCACAAGTATATTATGACTCCCCACAGTAACAACATGACTTTTCACACTCGGTTTTGTGCCTGCCTTTTCATTGAAACAATAAATTGATAAAATAGTTTTTGTGATTAATCTTGGATTTGTAAAACAAAATAATTTCAATTCAAAAAAGAGAACGGAATAGCTCATATTAGGTCTAACACCGAAACAACAACCAAAGTGCCGATTGAACCGCATGGCAGAACCTTACAAATGTTTTAGATTATATACTGCATGGTTATATAAACTTGAATTGGACTCAATGGGCGGAAACACGGAATCACATATTGGTATTCGATACAGAAGTAAGTGATTGGTGGAATTGGTGCCATGCAATTATAACCGAAACAATTGGAGACTTACCAAAACTAGAAAACGCAATAATTTCTACTCAGTTATGAAAACTCGTATTGAGAGGTTAAAATTTTTATCTGCAAGTATTTTTTGCATGTAGCAGTTGGCACTTTGACAATTTCAAATCCTAATTTTTAACAGTTCAAATCTAATATGCCTTTAAGATTACTCTATTTTCGAAAAAAAATCAGACAGTGACATCTAGGGAAAACAACAAAAAATGCAGTATTTTACATTCTTTACACATTTTACTAATTGTCGACGTTTTTTACATACAAATATAATATCTACGCTATTTTCAATTCAAAAATTCGCCTAGACGGAGAACACTTGGTATACGAGTATGGAGTGCTAGTTGGGGACCATATTAGTTAGTCAGTAACTGTATCAGTTGGATCAAATAATCAGGCGCAAAAGGCTCCATCCAGGAGTGGGGACAATTTAAATGATTTTATACTAACACCAAATATAATAAACATTTTTCGGCCAACTGAGATATCTCTAGAGGTTTCGACAAATTCTAAGATATAGGAAGTATTAGTTAGGACTTACTAAGGCATTTATTCCAAAATCTGGAAATGTGCTCGCATGTTGACTATATGGTAATCAAAGTGGGTAAAGTGGGCTATCTAAAGCTATCTTTAGATCTCTAATGATTGTGCAACTTCCTTAAATAGGTTATGGCTCTTGACATACATTTTCAAAAATATAATGTTTACCTCTAGGTTCAGCATATAGATAACCCACTTCATCCCCTTTGATTACCATATAGTCACCATACGAGCACATCTCCAGATTTTGAGATAATTTCAATAGTGTAGTATTGCTTCGCCGAATTTAGAGGTAACCATTACATTTTTGAAAGTATAATGTCAAGAGCCATAGCCTGTTTATGTTAATTTCACAAACATAGTTAGATAGCTTACTTCATCCCCTTTGATTACCATTCACTATGTGAGCACATCTCCAGATTTTGAGATAATTTGCATAGTGTAGCTTTGCTCCACCGAATTTAGAGGTAAACATTACACTTTTGAAAATTCATGACAAGAGCCATAGTAAATAAGCTATCACTCAAACATAGTTAGATAGCCCACTTCATCGCCTTTGATTACCATAAAGTCACCGTGCGAGCACATTTCCAGATTTTGAGATAATTTCCATAATGAAGCTTTGCTCCGCCGAATTTAGAGGTAAACAGTACATTTTTGAAATTTTAAAGAAATGGCTAGTCGGGGCAAATATTTGCAATATTTGCCATATTGTATGTTTGGTCCCGCCGATTTTTGCCGAACTTTATATTTTGACATAAATTATGCTATGTACAGTGATTAAATTTAAATTTAGAGAACTTTTTTACTTTTGGTCAAGTATAACCATTTACAGTTTTATGTTGCCATTATTTTTGTATACCTACACCTTTTTTAACGTTAGGAACTTCACTCCGGTTTGGCGATTACGTTAGTTAGAAAAATAATCTGGAGCTCTTCGTTCAGAATAGAATTTTGGAATTATGATTAAACATAATAAGGAGTCTTAGGCCAACTGAAGTATCTTTAGAGATCTTAACAGAACCTAAGGTATGGTGAATCAAAAATGAAGTCAGTTAGAAAAATAATTAAGAGCTCCTCATCGACGAGTAGGGACAATTTGTAGAATTCTGTATTATGACCAAATTTAACAAACATTCTTAGACCAACTGCGATATCCCTAGAAATCTTAACACATCCTAGTATTTTTGGTGTTAGATGTTCACCAATTTAGTGAGAACAAAAAATAATGGTGGCGACAGATTAAAAATTTTTTTACTATGAAGAAATATACTCCATAAATTGTTCCCATGGCTGGATGAAGAGCTCGTGATAATTTAACACCACATAAACCTGCGGTTGTATTTGAATCTTTAGGGATATTTCAGTTGGCCAATTGAATGCCCTATAATGTTGCAAATAAAGCTATTTTACTCTGCGAAATAAATAGTTAAAATTAACAGAAAAACTCTAAAATTACAATCAAGCCTATAGCTGAAAATGTGACCAATATTTTACATGGTTGAGTTTCAAATTATTCTCAGCAGGTGGAACGAATATTTAAATCACTTTTCATGAATTTATATATCTCATTTATATTTTATTACCAAACAAATATAAAATTTATATCATTCTACAACAATTTAATTTTATACAAAACTCTGAACAACTTCTGTACCCTCTGCTCCGGTACACGTCTATAATCTTTGTTCTGTTATACCTTTGAATTCATTTAACATTCGCCTATATAACAGAAAAGCACGAGAAGGTGTATAAAAAAGCCAAATCGAAATGCTAGGCAATAATTTTTTCACTTTCATTTTTAAAGTACAAAAAAAATACGCGGAAAAACATTTCCCAAAGAAAAACAAGACGAGAAAAAAGTTGTCTAAACAAAAAAAAACGGTTTTAAAATTGTTCGTCATTTTGATTAGATAAACTTTTTGTACCTACTTGTGTACTTGTGTATAAAGCTTTCGTTACGTGCAAGTAGATACACAAAAAGCATTTAACTTATTTTGTATATTAATATTGTTGTTGCTATTTTTTGTTGTGCTTTTGGAAAATATAAAAATTTTCCACACTATTAAATTAAAAAAATCGTCATCATCTAAATATATACAGATGTTTTTATATAAAAGCTCATTGTGGAAAGCTTTTGTTGCATATTATTTTACTTATGCTTAATAACATTATTATTATTATTATTATCAATCTTGGTTCGTGTTTATTTTTTGCTGTTGGTGCGCGCACAACTTTCACCGTTTTCTTAAGTTGTAATATATGTTTTAAGCATCATGTATTTGAGTAAGAAGCTTTTGGATAATAAAATTTTACTTTAAAATGATTATCTTATCTAATATTTATAAAATCCTAAAAATAAGGGGTTTGTTATGTCTTGAAATGATATGGATGCTGTTTTATGGCTTCTAATTCGTTACGACATTTTGCTCGTTTAATAATTTTTACAGCATTTGTCATAAGTTTTATAATAACGTAAATGAAATACGGTTTTAATGATATGTACAAAAGCAAATGGAAAGGGTTAAACAATTCTTCATTCAAGTTCTTAGTGTATAAATGTTGATATTGTGAAAATGTTTTGTATTAAAATTGTTAACGATGTTTAAATAGCATTTTCCCAGCCAACAATCGCTATTTTTCATTATGGTTATGCTAGACCTTTTCAATAAAGGAACGTACCCAACTTGACTAATAAATAATAAAGTGGTTATTTCAATAGATCGAAGTATTCAAATGTACTTGCGATGCAGCACATCAGAATTTATGTTATTACGACATTGTTTAGAATTCCTAAAATTAAAATAAAAAGAAATTAATTAAAAAATTTAAGATAGATACATATTCTTATTTACCTTCTTGTGTTATATGAATTCTTACATGTAAGTTTAAATTTCTGAAAATTGGAAACTAAATTAGTTGAATTACATAAAATGTCAAAATATTTATTATTAGTAAGTTACGTCAGAACAAGGTAACAAATGCTAATTACACGTGAAATCGCCTTATTTGACGTCTCATAATTGGCAAATTCACAATATGTTTTCCTTTTGCTTAAATTTTTGCTCAATTCTTTACTTGTCAATCAGAAAAATAAAATTGCTTTCTATTGCGATTTTGAGAACGTCAGGTGAGGAGCATTTTAGATAATAATAATAATTATAATTTTATAAAATAAATTGTCCAGTTATATAATAATAATTTGTTGGCTTTATCTTAATAATTTTGTGTACGTGAAATAAACGGTATTTCGCTAGGCTTACGCCATTCCGTACGCGTCGGAAACATAAATCGGTATCTCGCCAGGCTGACGCCAAAACATGGTCCTTCGAGCCGGATAGTGCTAAAGTGAATTAGTGTTTTAACAATTGTGATAATAACTTTAAATTTAATAATATTAAAGACATTTACTAGGCTAGTCATAGTGATTTTGTGCTCTGTATTGATTGCTAGAACTGCAGCACGCGTTTCAGGGTATTCGAAAAATTTTCTGCGTAGTACAAAATGGCGGATCTTGGCGGCTTAACTCAAAAGCGTGGAAACTTAAAGGGTATTCTCACTAATATTCGGAAATGGGTCGATAAAATTGATCAAACAGTTTTTGTTGAGCAAATGGAGGCGCGTTTAGAAAAGCTTGATAAACTTTGGGACGACTTCAATCAAGTCAATGATGAAATTTCGATGAATGGAGGTGAATCTGATGCTGACGCCTTTCATGACAAATTTTTTGAAACTAAGGCCCTGCTTGCTCGTCACCTAAGATCTCGAAACGAGCCTGCTACCGGCTCAACAAACGATCACACTCTCAGGCTAAATTCGAGTATTGATCAGTTGGCACAACAGCAGCGATCATTTTTCGACGGCTTCACTGATTTCTCGAGGGCTCAAACAGTTGACTTACGGCCACCACGCATTACAATCGAGCCTATCGATGGTAATTATGAATCTTGGATGACCTTTAGAGATCTCTATCTGTCTTCGATACACAATAATGATAAATTGTCTAATGTGTAAAAATTTAAATGCTTGATGAGCTTTTTGAAAGGTCCGGCGCACCAACTCCTCGTGAATATTCCGGTAACCGATGCAAATTATCCCGATGCGTGGGAGAAGCTAAGTGAAAGGTACAGCAAACCTAAAATCCTTATAAAAGCACTAATTAGCAGGTTTATGCAGCAGGGTGTCATCAGTAAAGGAAACAAAATGCTGAGAGAATTAACTGAAAATGCTGACGAGGTAATTCGAGGTCTAAAGGCAATCGGCAAGGAGGCAGAAACCAGAGACGTTTGGCTAATATATCTTTTAGTTGAAAAGTTGGATAATGAAACCCGCATGCATTGGGCTGAAGAGTCAAACGATGACGATTACCCAACATTTAATAATCTTATAAAGTTTTTAGTCAAGAGGTGTAACATTTTGGAAGCGTGCCAACCAATACAAGCTCAAACACAAAAGGTCGCTAAACCTGCACAATTTACCAACAAACGGCAATCCACATCTTCGCACACATCGTATCTAGCAATATCATGTCCGATGTGTAAATCGAAGCATTTTCTTCACAGATGTTTCCGGTTCCAAGCTCTTGATCACAAAGGAAGAATGGAATTTATTGATAACCACAGATTTCTGTATGAATTGTTTACGCAGTGATCATAGTGAGAAGGAGTGTTCTTCGAGTTATAAATGTTCAATCTGTGCACAGCCGCATCATACAATGCTCCATGATCATACGTCTAAACGACAAAATACTACTGCTGCCAACACCCCACTCAACGATACAACAATTGGAAGCCATCACGCGCTTGTTTCGAGCACGACTAAGCCTAATTCGTATTCTCACCTGACAGACAAAGCTATACAATGTTCTCAAAATCTATTTTCTAATTTTAGAAACCAAATGCATACGTTGTTACCTACAGCATTGATCTACATTAAAGATGCCACCGGCAAACTGCAAGTCGTAAGAGCCCTGTTAGATTCTGGCTCTCAATCTACGTTTAAAAGTGAAAACTGTGTTCAACGGCTACGATTATCCAGAACGCATTCCTGCATCTCAGTTAACGGTCCAGCCATGGCGAAAGCTGGGACTACAAAGGGGGCAGTACAGTTACAACTTGTTTCCCGATATAATGCAGAAAACACCATTTCGGTTTCTGCTTTAATCCTCAACAGACTTACGTCTAATGTACCATCTAGGAAAGTCGAGATAAGGAAATGGACTTACATCCAAAGCCTACAACTAGCGGACCCACAATTCAACCATCCTAGACAAATCGAAATTATAATTGGTGCTGATGCCTTCTTTAATATATTGTGTAGCGACCGTATTATTTCGGATAACCATCCAATCGCCCAGCTTACAATATTTGGTTGGATACTGTGTGGACAATTTTACGAAAAGCAAAAGAGTAAAGAATCGGAATGCCATAGTAATCACCTGATTTGCCATCATACGGATCTACATACAACCCTCGAAAAATTTTGGCAATTGGAAGATATCAACATCTTGCCACAGCCATCTCTAGAAGATAAACGATGTGAAACTATCTTTTCAGAAAATCATAGTCGTGACCTAGCAGGTAGATATGTAGTACGTTTGCCATTCCGAAATACACCTGCTCTAGGAAATTCATTTAACGCAGCTATGACACGGTTATTTTCCATGGAGAGAAAATTTGAACGAGACGAATCCTTAAAAACCGCATATAAGGATTTCATGGCAGAATATCTTCGATTAGGTCACATGGAAAAGGTTCCAAATTCTGACATGGAGAAAATGTTCCGACAAGTGTGGGTACATAAATCGGACAGAGATTTCCAAAGAATTGTCTGGAGACAAAATGGTTATGAACCCATCTCTCACTACCGTCTGTGTATGGTCACATACGGAAAAACACCAGCTTCGTTCCTCGCAGTTCGATCTGTCCAGCAATTGGTGACTGACCACGGAAGCGATTATCCATTAGCCGCACCAGTACTAAATAAAGATCTGTATATGGACGATTTACTTTCGACAATACAGAAGAGGCGATTGAATTATATAAACAAACGATCGCTTTATGTAAAGCGGGCGGTTTCAACATGAGAAAATGGATGTCAAATTCGCAAGAACTTCTCAATAGCATACCACTGGAACACCAGGAAACTAAACCCTTGGAATTTGATGATGAATCATTTGGGATTAAAACACTTGGCCTAAATTGGAATCCAAAAGAAGACACATTTCAGTTCAAGGTGCATCTCGAGGAATACCGAAAAGCAACCAAACGCAACGTCTTGTCAGAAGCTGCAAGGTTATTTGATTCATTGGGATGGTTGTCTCCTACCACGATCCAAATAAAAATTTTATTCCAACGTCTATGGCTACTAAAACTTGGATGGGACGACCAACTGCCTGTCAAAATAGAACAAAGCTGGTAGAATATGAGACAAGAGCTACCGGAACTCGAGAAAATTCGCATTCCTCGATCTCTATCTACCACGAAAAATGCAAAAATCATAGAGCTACATGAATTTTGCGACGCTTCTGAATTAGCTTACGCTTGCTGTATTTACGTGCGCGTCGAAATGGATTCTGGTGACATCATCACTAGGTTAGTAACGGCAAAAACAAAGGTAGCACCATTGAAACAGGTATCTTTACCGAGGCTTGAACTTTGCGGAGCTTATCTACTTTGTAAACTAGTAAAATTGGTCAAGGAATCACTACCCGTAAAGTTTGAATACATTCACGCATGGACCGATTCGAAGATCGTACTCGCTTGGCTCTCAGAACTCAAATTCTCGAAGATATACCACGTCAATTTTGGAACCATGTATCATCAAAGGACAACCCATCGGACTGTGCGACAAGAGGCATACCACCATCAAAACTGGTCGGCAACAAATTATGGTGGCAAGGGCCACATTGGTTACAACTTCATCGCAACACCTGGCCTTCCTTATCAACTCATGATCTACAGTTTAGTGAAAGTGAAGTGTTTTGTGATCTAGAAAAACGTAATCGGACTATAGACATTTTTCATGGACAGTTAAATTTTGATTTTATTCATGAACTATTTGTAAAATTCTCATCATTTGCAAAAATTAAACGAATCGTGAGCTATATTTTCAGATATCATTACAAGCTAAGAAGGGCAACAAGGTCGGATACACCAGAATTAAGCTCATTAACCATAGGGATTGAACCGCCTACATTAGACGAAATGCAAGCCACCGATCGATTACTCATAAAATGGGCACAAAACTCTACCTTTCAAGAAGAAATCGAAGCAGTTCAATCGGGCCGCTCACTAAAAAATCGTGCGATACGTTCGTTAACTCCATTTTTAGACATACATGGGTTAATTCGTGTTGGTGGGCGCCTAGAAGAGTCATCATGCCCTTTTGACACTAAACATCCCCTAATTCTGCCCAAAAATCACATAATAAGTTTAAATTATATTGCAGAATATCACGAAAAACATCTCCATCCAGGACCCACTTTATTATTGAGTTTGCTCCGTCAACGATTTTGGATCTTAGGCGCTCGAAACATGGTCAAAATCTACGTTAGCAAATGCATGGTATGCTTTCGTCAAAAGGCTGCAACCCGTACACAGCTGATGGGCAATCTGCCAAGATCAAGGGTGTCTTCTGGAAGACCGTTTCTGTCAACAGGTGTTGATCTGGCTGGTCCTATATACCTTAAGGCTGACAATAGTCGCGGCAGGAAGAAGATAATTAAAGGATATATTGTCCTATTTATATGCTTCGCGGTGAAGGCAGTACACATTGAGTTGGTCAGCGATATGACGACAGAAGCTTACATCGCAGCATTAAGGAGATTTATAGCGAGGAGAGGGGCTCCTACAGAAATAATTAGTGACAACGGAAGCAATCTGGTTGGAAGTCGACGACATCTAGACGAACTTTATCAATTATTTGAAAATCAAAACCATATTAATACGGGTTCATTATTTCTCACACAGAATAAAATTAAACATAAATTCAACCCTGCTAGTGCTCCACACTTTGGGGGCCTTTGGGAGGCCAACATAAAATCAACGAAGCATCATTTGAATAGAGTAGCTGGTTCCACAACATTAACATTCGAGGAGATTAGTACTCTTTTGGCGCAAATTGAAGCTATGCTGAATTCCAGGCCTCTATGTCCATTAAGTGAAGACGCAACCGTATACGACCCATTAACACCAGGCCACTTTTTAATCGGCACCTTTAACGTCGATTCCGGAACCAGAGCTCACTCACTTACCTGAATCACGGCTAAGCAGATGGCAAAACATTCAACAACGCGTTCAGGGCTTTTGGAAGTCCTGGTCAATGGATTATCTAACATCATTACAACAACGCCACAAATGGGCAAATATTGAAAAACAACCCGTCATCAATCAGCTGGTTGTTGTAAAGGAAGACAACTTACCACCATCGAAGTGGGCCATAGGACGAGTTACTCACTTACACGAAGGACGAGATGGCTTAACTCGAGTGGTTACAATCAAAACAATGAAAGGAGAGCTGCGACGGCCTATAGCTGAAATCTGTCCACTTCCAGTGGATTAATTGAACAATACGTGATGTATTTCTATTTTTGTTGTCTATAAAATTTTCTAATGATTAGTCTCTGTATAAATTAATTAATTTCTTTTTGGGGGCAGTATGTTTAGAATTCCTAAAATTAAAATAAAAAGAAATTAATACCTTCTTGTGTTATATAAATTCTTACATGTAAGTTTAAATTTCTGAAAATTGAAAACTAAATTAGTTCAATTACATAAAATGTCAAAATATTTATTATTAGTAACTTACGTCAGAACAAGGTAACAAATGCTAATTACACGTGAAATCCCCTTATTTGACGTCTCATAATTGGCAAATTCACAATATGTTTTCCTTTTGCTCAATTCTTTACTTGTCAATCAGAAAAATAAAATTGCTTTCTATTGCGATTTTGAGACCGTCAGGTGAGGAGCATTTTAGATAATAATAACAATTATAATTTTATAAAATAAATTGTCCAGTTATATAATAATAATTTGTTGGCTTTATCTTAATAATTTTGTGTACGTGAAATAAACGGTATTTCGCTAGGCTTACGCCATTCCGTACGCGTCGAAAACATAAATCGGTATTTCGCCAGGCTGACGCCAAAACAACATAATAAAATCTGGCGCATACTTAGACATCACAATTACTCTACTAGCTCTCCTACCCTTTGAATGGGAAATTAAGAAAAAGAACGGAAAACGCGGTTACTGTAATCGTAAAATAATATTAGTACAAGTACAAGAATTAAAATAATTTATCCAGGTCAATGTTATGTGTTACGAGGTGTATTTCCAAAAAATTGATGAATAACTTAATTTAACAAAATCTGTACATATAAGCATTACTAGGAAAATATAGCAATATAGAATTGAACTTTCAGCCAATTTCATGTGTAAATACGGCCGGAAAATAGGCATGAATTTGAATGGTAATATCTGAGCGTCGCGTCCTTCTGTATTCTAGTGCCAACAGGTTCTCATAAAATTTGAGTTCTCGTTCCTGTTTCCCTTGCCAGGGTAATTTGCGTGTACCAAAATGTTTCAGAAATTATTAAGGTTGTTTCTCTTGCAAGTTTATGGATCAAACTATTACTATTAGTGATTGCAAACCCGGTTTTCGATTAACCGGTTAACCGATTATTCGTTCCGTTTTCAATCACCTAAATCCCGGTTTTATTTGAAAAAAAAACGGGTTTGAAATAGTTTCCTATATTTATAAGAGATGACTCTGTAAGTACTTTGGGCCTTCTTTTTTCGATCTTTGCCCAGTTTTTATTTCGATATTCGTACAAATTATACTTTTTTGGTTGGTCATTCATTATATATGATTTTTGAATCAAAATATAAAACACGGACAATAAAATTTTTGAAGAATATCGAAAAGAGAAGAATGATGAGTACACGATATGGGCTCATTTTCTACTAGGAAAAACGAGAAGTTTTGCTAAATGCAAGAAATGTGGAAAACAAATTAAATGTTGCGGTGGATCTTCTAGTGCGCTTCATTCCCGTTTACGAGCGATCTACAATATAAATGTAGCAAAATGGAAGATAAGAGATTCAAGTTCATCCAAAAAAAATTACAGAATTCTTTGGTAAAAATAAACAAGATTTTTCTTTCTCTGCCATTTTATCTCGGTTAATTGCAAGACATGGTATACCATTTACTGTCTGGCCAAAGGATTCATGTGCAATCAAATACCAAAATCGCCCCACACCATAAAAAAAATTGTAATGGATTATGCTGCAAAAATTCAACAGGAAACAAGATCCAAATTGTTTAACAAGAAAATGAATAAAATTAGATTTAGTTTAACTTTTGATGAGTGGACTTCTACAAGAAACCGTCGATTTTTAAATATACATGTACATTCCAATGAAAAAATATAGAATTGGAAAAGTGTATTGAGCTAATTAAAAATAAACGACATTGTAAGTATAACCACCGATGGAGCATCGGTATTGAACTTGGGAAGTTGATTGAGCCAGAACATCAGCTTTGCCTTGCTTATGACATTCAGCTAGCAGTGCTTGACGTGCTATATATGAATATAAATTCTGAATTGTACGTCATTGGCGTTGGCGAGTTATCCGAAACTGCTGATACTTTTGACGAAGTAAATTGCCCGGAAACTGTAGATTCCGAAAACGAATGCGAGGATGATGTAAATCCCTGTGCAGACAACCATTTCACATAAGCATAATTTAGGTTCAGAATTATCCAATCAATTTGAACATAATCCAATTATACATCCACTGACAACAAAAATTCGTAAAGTAGTAAAAAATTTTAGAGCTTCTCCAATAAAAAATACCACGTTGCAAAAATATGTAAATGAACCATGGGAAAGAATTGGAATTAACCTTAGATTCTAAAACACAATGGAGTAACCTGTTGATAACGCACGAACGGGTTTACAGAGTAAAGTCTAGTCTACAGATGGCGATCTTAGAACTAAATCGTAGAGATTAGTAATGTGCTTGAGCCAATAAAGCTAACGGTAAAGGCTCTGTGCCGAAGAGATGCAAATCTGTTTACTGCGAGCGCCGCTATAACCTTCTGCTAAACAGCTTTGCTTTGAATAAAACTCTTAACGAAAACTGTTTGCTTTTGTGTCTTTACTAAACTGTCTTTACTTTTGTGATTGTAATTGTGTGCAGCTTTTGCATATGCACCTTTTAAATTATTAAGAACATTTTGTTGACAAACACTTAAATTGTCAGGTTTTGATTCTGCAGAAATAGTCGAATCATCCCCTAAGTTTAACATGTTTATCAATTCATATTCCGTGCCATTTGTTATTATCCAAACATTAGGAAGTGAGGAGAGTATTTCGTTGAATCATGCACCACATTCCTTAGTGCTTAAGGCCGAAAGAATTGAATGGTTAACTCGTTCAGAAGCAGTGGCTTGAGGACAATATCGAGGCACTAATGAATGTGTTACGTAATATTTTGTCAGAAGAGTCTTAAATAGTTTGGAAGTAAATTGGACTGCATTATCAGAGACAATATACTCCGGCACTGAAAGAGGTAATAATACTTCGTTTTCCAAGAAGTTAACCACATCTATAGCGAAAGCTTTTCGAAAAGGTTTAAGAAATATAAATTTGGAATTATGATCCAAGACAACAAACAAATAACAATTCTCGCTCTTAGATCTAGGATAAGGTTCAAGAAAATCAATAAACAATCTTTGTATATTGATCCGCACAACTATCCGCTGTTCACCCATTTTGGTCCTTGTAATATAATTGACTGGTTCTACTTCCTTACAAATTTTTCAATTATTTACGAAATTATTTACGAACCATTTTTGGCCAGTAAAAATATCGCTGAATTCGTTCAAGCATTTTAGTTGTACCAAAATGAGCAGACATCAGAGGGTTATGAGATTATTACAAAATATGCAAGACCATAAGTTGGGGTACGTATATAATTTCCATTTAGGTAAATCTGTTGCCGAAAGAGAGAGTTTTTGACTTGTAGTATTCACTAGAATTTTGCCATCAGAAATACAAAATTTGGAAAACGAACCTGAATTATATGAAATGTTGTTAATTATGTCTAAATATTCTGGAGATTTAAAAGATAAAGAATCAAGATTAATGCTAAAGCCAGAGCCCTGAACTACAAATTTCTCAATAAATGCTCTTGATAAAGCGTCCGGTACAGCCATCTGCGTCCCAGTATCGTAAAAACGATACCCTGAAGCTTCTAACTCCATCATGCCAACTTGCCGCTACTTGAGGTCTTGCTATTTGAGGTCTTTTGACCCATAATTCATTTAAGACTAGCATGAACGGTTACAATGGTGAACGGATAACCCTCAATATACGCGCGAAATTGTTTATGCTCAATACAGTGGCAAAGCATTCTAGTTCTGTGATTGAATAATTTACGCTGTGCGGCGTTAAGTTTCTGGGACATATAACACGCTTTCGACTCCAGTACTACTAGCATCGCAATGGATCACTTAAGGTTTATTCAAAATAGGATGTACGAGCACTGATGAATAAAAAAAATAAATAAATTTGTTATGCTTTTTAGTTAAATCCGTAAGTGGTGCTACCAAAGAAGCAGTGCTTGATATAAATCGAAGGTACCAGCCAGACATTCCTAAAAAACGACGAAGTTCTTTAAGAGTAGTTGGAATAGCTTTTACCTTTTCTGGATTTGTAGAAATGGTACCATTTTCTATTACGTAACCCAAATAATTTATTCGTTTAAGCAAGAAATGACTCATTTGAATATTCACTGTTAAATCAGCTGTCTTATCTCGGGACTCCTTATCCAAGGATTTAAGATTTAAAATTGTTTGGGCTTTTCGGACAAAATATTATTTTTAATAGCATACATACACGGTTTACGACTTTTCTAGTCATAGAAAAACAAAGATGGCATTCACCAGCTATCACAAAAAGTAAAAAAATATACCCCCCCCCCCATTTTTAACCCCAGGGTTTTGGTGTAAAGATACACAAACTCTTACAAATAAAATGAGAACATCCTTAGGTTTCATCTTGGCAGCGTACCGATAGCAACCTGATGAGTAAACTGTTTGGTAATAGCTGAAACGATCCATATTAGAACTCATTCACATGTTCACTCCACGTTGAGTGATATTCGCTACCAAATATCGGAATATGTTACGGGTTTGGTTGATCTCTATCTGAATCCAATAGTAAGAAACACTTAAAATTGGTCAGGCTATCCTCGTAACGTGTATATTCATCAGGTGTATTAATAACTTCGCGAGATTTTGGATTAACTCTCCTTCTTTGGATATTTCTGCGCATTGGAAAAATACCTCGCTGCATTTCGCATAGTACAACAAGAATGGTTCATTCTTATAAAATGGAATGAATGGTGGTCATATTAGAACATTCAAATTAGATTTGACTGGATTGGGGTATTTTTCAAACGTTATTTTTAATATGGATCATTCCTACCGATCAAAATCGTTCGAGTCAAATTTTGATATCGAAAGATAAAACCTATATCTGTTCATGATGCAGTAGACTGGGTATGATTGGGTTTGATTAAGTAGTTGGCTTTTTTTTAATCAAAAAATTGTAATCTAGGTATAAATACTTGGAACATTTGGAGGTTCTGTTTATTCTCTGCTAAAATAATTTATTATTTCTGATTTTTAGGCATAGGAATAAGTTTCCGCTAAACCGTTACGATAAATTCTAATTTAAGGATTCCTATTTTTTTTAGTTCGAGTGACACCCAGCAAACGTAGAAGTACTTTCAGAAATGGTGCAGAAGTAAAGAAGAAAAGTACTTCAATTCTTGTGAAAAACATAGGACAGTAGGAAAAAGTTCATCAGTTTGAAAAAAGTTATATTTAGCTCTCTACCTTACGATAATGAAACCTGCCTCTTTCGAATTACCAGTTTTTCCACATAAAAATTTTACTTTAAAAGTACCTCGGTAGAAGAACTTCTTTCAAAACTTCTTTTAAAATCCCATTTCCATCCAACATGCTCAATCCCATTATAATCGGTTAAGAAATGACCGTGTTCCGTCCCAGGGGCCATATTCCAGAACTTCTACTAAAACTCATTTT
This sequence comes from Nephrotoma guestfalica, assembly GCA_963691935.1. Lineage (NCBI taxonomy): Eukaryota > Metazoa > Arthropoda > Insecta > Diptera > Tipulidae > Nephrotoma > Nephrotoma guestfalica. The sequence continues at coordinate 15,320,606 of OY829915.1, forward strand.
AGAATCCCACTAACCATCCAACATAAAAAATTTCATCTTTGTCGAGATTAATAAATTTTCATGAACCAAAGTCACTTTAATAAGTTATTTAAAACAGTTTTTAGAAAAATGACGTTTTTATCTTCCTTTTTGATTTTTTTCAATTGTTTCCCCGAGAATTGATCGTCGCCAAATTGACCATCGCCGAGTTAACCGTTGCCGAGTTGGTCGCCACCGAGTTAATCGTCGCCGAGTTGATCGTCGCCGAGTTAACCATCGCCGAGTAGTCCGTCGCCGAGTTGTCCGTCGCCCAGTTGGTGTCACCGAGTTGTAGCGTACTGTAAGGAGCATAGTGTGACGAGCAAATCGGACCAAGTTTACATGGGATACTGCCATAGCGAAGACTCAATTGAACGAATTATGTAGTTCGAGAACAAAAGCATTTTAGCGAACTAGAATAGAAACTAATTTTCTACAGAGATCACATGATAGGAGCTACTCACGCGGCCAATACTACTTATCCACACTTAACAAAGAGGATGTCTAACTCATTCGAATAATTTTTTTGTTGGCTTTTTTCATTTATTAATATTTGTATCTTTTCCGTTCTGACACATAGGTAGTTGCAGGTTCGTGTTAAATTGGGATCAAAGTTATTTTGATTTTAAAATATTTTTCCACTTAACTGATTCAAGTAGGCCAGACAAATATAATTTAGAAAAAAAATGCTAGGGACATATTTTTCCCTATTTCCAGGGACAGCAAGAATAATATGCCAGGTTAGACGATATGTTAATTTATCATAATATTATTTAATCGTTTTGTATTCAGAATATATAACCAACTTATATTTGTCTCGACTTTGTGTAATCAAACGACAATTAAAAATTAACATTCCAGTTCAACCATGTTCGAACTATAGCGCGGCTCGGTGCTTCAGCAACAAATATTTTTATTAAGCAACAAAATTGAAGCAATTTAAAATTGCATTATAAGAATTGCATACTAAAATAAAATAATATTCTAACAAATCAAAGTACAGAATTTACCCCTTCCAAAATTACAGGAGATGTATAACCTCTTAACTAAGTTTACGCGATATAACTACACTTATATAATTTTTTATTTGAATTTTACGGGAAAAAGCTCGTTTGTACGTATGACGATTATATTTCTACGTGCAGCGAACATATTGTAAATACCCCAATGACATCAAAACCGAATTAACACTACGCGAGTTGCAAAAAATAGAAAATTCATTCGAAAATGAAAAACTTCTGTACGTATATGCTTTAATAAATGGCAAATATCACGCGAGCTTTTTTATTATGATTATTATTATTATTATTGCTTTTATTATCAATTTTAGAGGTATTGTTTTTGGGGGGGTTTCATTTTGTGGTTTTATATTTCACATACCAAAAACAATAATAGAATTTTCCCATTGTTATCATTAAATTTTCTTTTGTTGTATCCATTCTGTGGTTATTTGTATTTTTTTCTGTTGAAATTTTTATTTATTTTATGTATTTTTATTAGAATAGTTGAGCTTTTACTATTATCCCCATCTCGCACAGTAAATGTATATGATTGCACGATGGGTACTGTGTATACATACTTTAGTACATATGTACAATGCGAGAAAAAATAGAAATACCGTTTGTACTATGAACCAGAAATAACAACAACAAAATATCGAACAAATTTTCTTGTTATATTTCCCATTTTCTTTATAAATTCGACGTCAATATTTACATAAATTGAAAATAATAAATTTTATCGTTTTATTATATTGTGTGCTCGTCTCTAAACATGTACGCACACACACACACACACACACAGCACTAAAGTCTTTTATTTTTCTTATCTAAGGGCCATAATACGGTACATAGGTGGAATGGGGTTCAGTACAATTGAATCAAATAAATTTCCAATTCTGCTGCTGTTGTAATATACGAGCTTTTTTCAGTAATTTGGTTTCGGATCTACCGTAACACCTTATTAATTCACTGTACATGCAAATTACAGATCATATACCCATTTACTTAACATAATTCAGCAAATTCAATATAACTCACAACATTTCCAGATATCTCTGCTTCTACAATAAAAAAAGGATATTTGTATCTATAACATAGATACACACACACACACACACATATATAAATATAAAAAAAGGATAATAATGCGAATGAATTATTCTATAAAGAATTTTTATATTTTTATGACAAAAAAATGGAAATTTTTTATTCAGGTAATTTCATTGATATTTTCCAAAATACACAAACAAAAAAATTAGGAAATTTTTATACATTTGTTTGTTTAGTGAAGCAAAAAATAAAAGTATAAAGATATATGTGTTGTATGATAAAAATATCAAAATTTTTAGGGATTTTATTACGCATCCTACATACATTACTAAACTCCTTTTTTGTTGTTATTGCGTGAATGGGTGAAATTAGATATTCATTCGTATCCATCTTATTTCGGCATCATAAAATTTCTAAAAATTAAATAAAAATCTACTGTGTGGAATTGATATTCCTTTGAATTTTTTATTTCCATGCGTGGGACTGCTAGAACATTGTGTATAAGGTTTTACATTTTGGGGGACGAAATTCATTAAACCTTATAATTATTTTCTTGATGCGCTGCTCTGCACAAAATCGCCCACCATAAACTGTTTGGTTTATCTCTAAATTTCGCTGTTTGCATCTTAAGTTGTAATTATGAGCTCCTCGTTCATATGCTCGTTTTAAACGACATTGCAAAGCGCACAGGCTATATCGGTAATATGTTGGTCCCAGTTTTGGTGTTCATCGGAAATATTTGTCCTGATTGCAGATATGATAGAACGGTTAACCCTAAGTTAACATATTTCCCTAAGAGTAATTGCCAATTTTTCGAAACGAACTGAGGACCATTGTTGAAAATTGTTGAAAATTGTTTAAATACATCATTTTCAAGTACCTTACACACTTCTGTAGACAAATCTTGTCGCAAAGGCTTTAAAGATACATAATTTTTGAAGGAATCTAAAATTATAAATAGGAAGCAGTTTCCTTGTTTTGATCTCGGATAAGAGCCAAAAAAATCAACGTAAAGTCGTTGCATGGATCCGTCGACTAAAATTTTTTTACCCATTTGCAAATCCTGTGACATATGTGGCCAACAGCAATAGCGTAGACTTCAACGCTATCATGAGTTTTAGTAATACCTTGGTGTGCTGATAGTGGAGGATCATGCATTACAGTTATGATATCGAACGTGAGCTGGGACGGAACATATAATTTTCAGACAGCTAGTTGCGGTTGTATGATTACAAGATGGATTTTCGTAGATTTTTCCGTCTATCACAATAAAATTTTTGAGTGGAGTACTTTCAAGTTCTTGTGGCAAACCTTGGTATTGCTGAGACTGAAAAGCCAGTGAGTTTAAATCGACATGAAGAACAATAGGCAAGGAATTAGCTACACATTTTTCAACAGAAGCCAGTGAAAGAGTGTCTGGCACGATATTTTGAGATCTTTTCCTGTGCTCTATATGAAATTGGAAAGCCTGTAGCTTTAAGCTCCATCTGGCTAATCTACCGGTATGGTCTTTCTGATCCATGCGCCACTTCAGGCTATCGTGATCCGTATGAATCATGAACGTAGAGCTTTCTACGTAAGCTCAACATTTTGTCACGCTAAGTACGGCCACATAGCACTCGAGATCCGTAATGGAGTAATTCTGTTGAACCGGGTTCAATCTTTTCGACATATAGGCGATTCGATGTTCGGTACCGTCTCTCGATTTCTGAAAGAGCACGCTACCCACTCCGGTACGACTAGCATCGCATTGAATAAAGAACGGTTTCCAGAAATTCGAATATACTAGAACTCGTGCTGTGATCAATGCATCTTTCAATTTATCGAACGCAACCTGCCTCTCTTTATTCCACAAAAATTTCGTATTCTTTTTTAGTAGCTCAGTTAGTGGATAACATATAGCTGCATAGTTCGAAATAAACTCCCGGTACCAGCCTGTCATTCCCAAGAAGCTACGAACCTTCTTAGTAGTTTAAAGTAGGAAGAACTCACTAATAGCCTTCACTTTATCTGGTTGAACTTGGAGATTACCTTCGCCTACAATATAGCCGAGGTACTTAAAATTCTTTTGCAGGAATCTACTTTTTCCAAATTGACTGTTAACCCCGCGGAATTCTAAGTTTAGCTACAGTCCTTAACAAATCTATGTGCTCCTCAAATGTGCCGGAGGTGATAAGAAGGTCATCTAAATAAACGAACCCTTGATCTTGCAATTTATGTGGGATCACCCGGAGCATTAATCGGCACATCGTCTGCGGGGCGTTTCATAACCCGAACGGCATCACTTTAAAATGGTATAGAGGGCATCAGGAACAGTAAACGCTGTTTTATCTCTGGACTCCTGAGCTAAAGGTATCTGCCAGAAGCCATCATTTAAATCTACACTGGAGATGTATCTTGTATGTTCAAGTCTGCTCAGGAGCCCATGAATTATTGGCAACGGATACATGTCTCTGATCATCACCTCGTTATGTCGTCGAGCATCCAGACACAAGCGCAGTAACAGCGATATGATGACTTAATAGTTCTGTTTTCCCAAGACCCTGTTTTGAAAATGTTGGAAATTCGAGAATAACTTACGATAATTTGGATATTGGGTAAAGGAAGCGGACAGTTTATGGCAAAGCAACAGTCAAACACATGCTTACCGAACATGCTTTTTCGCGTGCTTTGCGATCACATATACTGACGGTGTCAGCATTAAATTATTTGATTTTGGCCAGTTCAGAAGATTTGAAATCTTTAATGAAATCTACTGAAGCCTTGGAAACGTATTAGAAACTAACAGAAAACAGCATGTCACCGGATATGTGTCATGATTCGGAAGTAGTACGCGACCTGGAGAGCTGTTTTAAAAGTAACATCAACAAACTAAGAAGAACAAACAGAACATGCAAACTTAGGCTCCAATATTTTGACCAAGTTATGATTGTGATGCAGTATATTCGAGCTGAGAGGACTCGCAACTGGCAGATGCATATGGAATCTGTTCGAAAAATGTTGCCATATTTCCATTCTGCTGATGCAAAATCTGCTCATTTATATTTACAGGAAATTAAGGAGTTACTAGCCAAGCTGATCGATGAAGAGTACAAAAAATTTCCAAAGAAATACTTTTCGATAAGAAGAAAAAATGTGCAATGGAGCGGTATTTGGACGGACATGTGCATAGACCAATCAATTATGCGATCAATGAAGACGATAGGAGGATAATTTCGAGGACGAAGCATTACCGATGACACCGTTTTAAAATTAATTGTTTCTACGACCGTTAGCATGCTTGAGATATCCGCGATGGAAACTTTTACTGGACAAATATGAATTACTTTCGAACAACATATTGAACTCCGAGGCAGTAGGAAAGCAAGAGACAAACTGGAGAAAAACAATTTATTTCATGGCTTCAATTGTCAGTTTTTCAACTGGACTTGTTGCTGATTTCAACATCACCTGTGATAGTGCTTTAGATAAAGGTGAATTGCTGCTGCATAATACATTGGGTAAGAGATTTTCGGACGTCGTTTATGCAAGAAAACACACAGTTATTCCAATTGCAGCTCAGGTTCAGGGAATAAGAATAAATAACGAAACGTTCGTTATAAACTCGCTTATTTCATCGAATTGCTTGTGTCGTCAAAAGTTCGAAAGAGTTGTAGTTTTATTTTAAATGTGAATTGGCTTCAGCTTCACCTTCCCTTTTCAACGACGATCTTCTACGAAAGGGAACAAAATTTGTAGGGACAATTTTCCAACAAATTGCAAATACTCATATGTTGTAGATGGAAGCCATCTGTTTCACTCGGTAGTATGACAAAAGACAGCGATATATGGCACGATTCTACAAATTTATGGTGATTATATTTTAAAACAATATGACTGAAAGACAACGGTAGTGTTTGATGGTTATTCGGACTACGCCACCACAAGGAGAAGAACAAAAGAGAAGAGCCAGTGCCAACATTTCAGCAAACATCGAAGTAGAGATCAATATGACGTGCACAATATCTCAAAGCGAACTATCATTAGGTGGAGGATAGCGCAGCGGACATCCTCATGCTGCTTGAATTTTTATGTTCACCAGCACGTCTAACAATTTGGCTTTTTGCCTCAAATCGAAGACTGTGTATTATGTAGTGGATGCGATACAACCTCAGCATTGTACAGGAAAGGAAAACTAAAAGCATTCCGGCTTTTGCCGCCCAATGCAGAACTAAGGACCAACGTGCATGTTTTGCTTACAACAGAGTAATTGGTAATCTGCGATTACATTCTTAATTCGATTTAGCTTGTCTCCCACCAACAAAAGCAGCTGCAGATCAGCAATCATTTTTGATATATCATCGAGTTCAAGCATAGCTGGAAAATGCTTTGCTAGCAACAGATTGGGGATGGAAATATGTCACAAATAGTTTGCTGCCCATTGAAACTTACCTGCCAAGTTGATATCTTGCAATTGTTGATTGCAGGGTTGGCGATTTTTTCTAACATACTGTCTTCTAGTAGTACTACGACCCTGTAAGATTTCGTTTCTATTGGAATTTTTGCTACTTTTGCACCAAATTCCTGCACTATATATGGAGTCGTTTTCCAAACTAGTTTGACTAAGATTTTATTGTGCTCAACACCCTAATTTTTGTGTAATTGGATTAGCTCATATGTCAAATTTTAATGCATCATTCAAAGGCACGATCACAAATATGCAAATGTTGACATATGACGTCGTTTCCTTTATTATTTTTAGCCACGAAGAAACAACCTCTAACATCTTCTTGTTAGTTCATTCCAAAATTTAATGTGTCATATGTTGCATCTGTAGTATGTGTCTGTAATCTCATAACCTCATAATTTAAAACCGTAGTGAGCCAATTTTGTGTTAAATAACAATGTGTTCGAAATAAAACGAAAACTCAGTATTTTGGATTAAATATTTTAAAGAATTATGTTTTTTGGCTTCAAAAGATGTTTCGTTAAAAAGTTCTTATACAAAAGTCTTATATTTTGTTGCAAATTTAATTTAGAGTCGATTTGTTTTAATAAATTTTTTTCAAAAATGTTTCGAAAAATTTCTTCGTTTCTTCATATTTACCCATTTTTCAACATTACATCTGGAACTCATTTTGGAATTCTTTCCTATGACTTACATATAAAGTGATTTGTATCCCAATCGGTAAAACAATTGGTTAAGGTAGGTACATTTAAATTATCAATTTTGTTGAGACGTGTCCAAAATTTTAATAAGATCCCCATTTTGATCAATAATACTTCAATTCAACACTTCAATTATAGAATAAGTAAAATCTTGATCTATTGCAGACATTTCCAGATTAAATATCCTATCTCAAAAGTTTAACATAATTGGTCGAGCCGATTCTTGTTATATAGAGACCCCGGATCCTACTAAAGAACACCTAATCAAACTTTCCGAATTAAGAGCTTATCACAATCGTTTTCAGCACCCAAAAACCCATCATTAGGACTCATAGCAATCCATTCCTGAGGGCATTAGACACCACGACAATATTTCAATATTTATTTTAATCATTTTATCCACTATACATTTTTCTGAAATTAACACGCATCAAAACCGATTCCTGCCATTTGACCATCTGCCACCCCCCCTCACCAATTTTCGTCAAAATCGTACTTGCTGAAAATATTTGGTAACCCCAGCTGCACCGAACGACATCAAAATCGTTTGAAGCAGAAAAAATTTAAAACAGACCACGGTCAAAATATTAAATAGATAACGAATACTACAAAACAATGTCCTAACTAAAAACGACCAACATTTGCAAAACAACAAGGTAGATGAACCATTACCCCTGATATCTAATTAATGAAAAACACAAGACAAAACACGAAGCACGATACGACAACTGAGTGCAAAATCGCGCAACATGATGCAACATCACGCAACATAGTGCAATATGACGCAGCATGATAATAATAATAATAATTCCCAACGACTGCGCATGTACGAGTATAGTATCCATCTATTATTCGAGTATAATTCATCAGAATTAACAACAATGATATCGATCTGCTTATAAAAATATAATAGATTGATAGCTAAGCAAAACGATAAACGTCGCGGTTGGCAGGTAGCACGATACTTAAATCTGCTTAATGCAAACATTTATAAATTACAAAGAATATCAATCAAGAAGTGATGAAACTTCCCACAAAACGCAATATTATAAAACATCGCGTTACATGGTGCAACATCATTCAACCTGGTACCACATCATTCAACATGGTGACGTCATGCAACATTGTGAACCATTACGGAACATGGGCCACATGATAGCCGATACGAAGGACTCCTTACTAAATTATCCAGAATTCAAAACTTCTTGTAACTGGTATCTTGCATTCTAAAATTCCATCCCGCCAAATTTTATCAAAATCGCTGACCCCAAATTAAATGTTAAAAGAAAACGCCAAGCCAACATGACTTAACCCAGTGGAACATCACACAACATCCCTTAACAATATGCAACATTAAGCATCGTGGTGCAGAACCACCAAACGTGGTGCAACATCCCACAATGTAGTGCAACACCAACAACATGGTGCAATGTCGCGCAACATGGTGCAATGGCATACAATATGGTACAACATGCAACATGACATGCAACATCGTAGGTAATGACGGCGTTAATCATCAAAACAGGAGAACTGGTAACGTGAATGGTCGTGAATACGACTACATGCAAGTGATTTACAATTGAATATTACCCATATACACCGCCACACAAAGACAGTTTTAATTTAAGAGAGAGCAAGTGAACAGTGAATTGTTTATGAAGCCATACGGTCTTGATGTAAATAAAATTTGTAACTCAAATCGGACCGACCAAATGGCATAGTGCATAAAGCTTTGGCGTTTGGATCAGGAGGTACCGATTTCGAATCCCGGTAGAGGCAGGATGCAAAGAGAATGTTCATCAATAAATTACGATTTGTGATGAAAAGGAACACATCTATGACTCCCTGTTGAAGAGCAAAACTCATAGGCCCACCCATGCCCGCATAGGCCAGCATAGGCCGGCATGGAGCTATGAAATGTGCAGATTGTAATAAAATCGGACCTATATCCGTACGTCCTCGAATTCGCCGATACAGGCGTGAAAGTAAGAACGTAACTAAGGAAACCACGACAGAGTTGGGAGAGCCTTGACCCCAGAACAGATAGCAGGGATAAACAAAAATAAAAAAAAGATAAAAAATAAAAAAAAAATTAAATCGGATCCATATCGGACGTAAGAAATAAGTAACATTCCGTGTCAGAAGTGCGACACTGGAAATACTACCTACGGTTAAAAACTTAAACAAATTGAAACCCCAAGCAAATGGGGGATTAGCTCCGGAAGAGAGGACGACCTCTATAGAAATGGAAGAATTGAAAATCGAAGGAACCGGAGCGATCCAACAGAAACTTTTATATACAGTACAGCCGCCTATGAAGGAGCTTTAAATGCATGAACGATGAGGAACATTGAAGATGAAGTAGATGGTCGGTTTAAAGCAGTAGGAAAATTAAATTAATTTTGTTAAAGCCCGCCTTAAAATACATAGTTTGTAAACTAGTGGAGATGGCAAGTTTATTAAATTATTTTCAAAAGGACCCGTTACTGGAAGCTCAAAAGGAATTTTAAAGCCTCCGACAGTCGATCGAGTATTATCAATTTTAGCATTTTAAAGTGTAGTTCTAAGCGACAGCACAACACAATTGTCAGCAGAGAAGGAACTCAACCACTCACTTTGGCTCTCAGAGGGAAAGCTGCAGTTTTTTTTAAACTGTTTCAGCACTGGAACTAAGACCAACCATACTTTAGAAAATTATGCCAGATTCAACTCCAAGCAGCAAGTACGAGGGGAGAGCCTCCAAAACTTAGAAACGGAGGTATCGAAATTGTTACGTCAAGCTTATTGCATTGCACTTGCAGATGTGTTAAATGAACTTGATTATCAATGCTGTAAAGGACGACTATCTTTAAATTCATTTAAGCACCCATTTTAGAAGGAAAACAAGGAATGAAGAATTGACATTGACTTTGGATTCTGAGACACTCAGAGAAAGTTTAGTAACTAGTGTGAACTAAAGTGAAGTGTAAGCTGTATTCGGAGGATATTACGCAGATAAAGGCAATAATAAGAGAAAAGTTGAGGCAACTAACACAAAGCCATTGAAGTAATAGATTATTGCAACGGAGAAAAAGGGAAGTTTGGTCACTACATCCGGGATTGTACGCAATAACAGAGAGCGGGAATACTTAAAACTACAAGGTGTTCAAAAACGATCAAGACCAGAGTCAAATTTATTAGAAATGGCGCTAAATAAAAAAATTAAATTCGTACCTTTTAAATCTTGGGAATTTTATCAATGCATCCTTTGTATCTATAGAACTCATATTTGACATAAATTTCATCTAATTTTTGCCCACATTCATGCTTTAATTTGGCAAATAAATATTTTTTACGTTCTAAAGTAATTTTAGTACAAACGCGTAGTTGTTTAGATATAGCTGGATCAGGGGGGGGGGGGGGGGGGGCATGAGTGTGACCATTTAATATTATTATTATTTAATAAACATCCCACGTCAATCCATTAATCGAATTTTTGTGACACGCTGGTCTGACGAAAAAACAATGAATCACAAGAAGTAACACATAAGACGTACCCCCCACGCACGAAAACTGTGAATAGTAAAATTAAAGTGAAAAACCTATAAACCCAACCTTTGATCGTGTTTACAGTTTAATTACCAGCCGCTTTATTGAATCATAAAGCAGTTCACTTGTTTTGTATTAAATTTTGAGATACAAAAATGTCTGTTTTAGGCATGACTCAAATGTTGATGAACACGCAGGTAAAACTTCTACTAATGTTGAAAATCTCCGCTGAATATCTTATATGCACCAACAAAGAAAAGAAATCATCATTATTGTCCAATAAACCAAACATTTTATAATCTGTCAAGTTAATATGTTTTATAGCGTCATTCGGAACTGCACAATTAAATCCAATTCTTTATTAGGTTCACATCTATCCGTGTCGTTTATGTTGAATCTAAGAATGTTATACAAACAATAAAATCGTGTTCATGTACCATAGAAAACATTTGTTCTTTGTCCGCTGTATAATACAAAACGAGAAACGACTGCATTATGCTTCTGCTTGCTTTTCTTAATAAATTTACTTTTCCCAACCATTTTATAACTTTTATTACCATTTCAATAAAATTTATTAGATTTTATTTGATTGCAACCGAATTAAGTATAATTGAATGTAACGAGAGTTTCGCTACAGCATATAGCACATACCAAATACTCGGTGCTCGTTTTTATGTACATTTCTCATAGAATTACTGCTTTCGATATTGCGGAAGGATAAGTTGTACTCGGATACGTATACAAAGCAATGAACAAAAATAACAGAAGCAGCTATAAAAATTTAATAATTTTATTTGCTCAAGTCTTTTTTATAGCAGCGAGTGAACGAACAAATTTTTATGGTAACGATTGAAGTGAAATTATACGTTGAACAGGAGCACAAAGTATAGAAATGTGTTCTATATTGGCTTGAAACAGCAGAATCTATTCAGAATAGGAGCTGGGACAAACACAAATGAATTGAATTTCTAAAACATCGTAAACATTTTGGTTTATGTTCGTCTTAACGAGTGGAAAACCAACAAACATAATTCTGCTTCTCAAATACCTATAAAATATTGATACAAAATGTGATGCCTTTTATCTAAATTAAAATTATCGATCAAAAATTCATATCGAGTAGCTTACATATTCTCGAAACGTCCATCTCTCAATAATACTCGCAACTCTGCCAAAACATAATGCACTCACCTGAAATGAGATAGAAAAATACGAAAGTTAATTAAAAGATAAAAATTGTGTTTCTGTATACGTTTTTGTGCCCTAGGATAACTCAATCGGATATGTGAGTATGTCATGTTACTGGAACATAATTCGACAGATATATGTATATACTCGTACCTATCACAACTAAAAGCCTTTCATATTATTTTTAATAATAACATCTGTCAAATTATATTCGAATTTGACATGTAATCTTACCCGAAGCAACTGACAATGAAAATACTAGAACAGTGCAAGAAGTTTTCTCTATATGTTCAGTTTATGACGTGTTCTGTGCAAATTACAAATATGTTCACGTACGCATAAAAAAATTTACATAAAGTAATTGAAGGTTGTACAGAATAATTTTGTGGACGATTTAATTTTTCCGAAATGTTGTTTATAATTTTTGAAAAGTTCTAATTACTCCTACAGGAATTAATTTACATTTAGAAAAATATTCTCCGAAAAATAATTAAAATTTTGTTTGCAATTAAGGAATATCAAATATCCAATTATTCTTTGGAATTCATAAATTTCGTAAATTATAAAATCTTTAGTTTTCTTTGAACTGGAAAATGCAAATATTTTTCATTACAAAAATTATACAGATTTATTTTGAGGAGGTACATTTTCTTAAAATTAGTGCTGTAACAATATACGGAATTTCCTAGAGGAAGGTATTATTCTAAAAATCATGGAAGGATTTACTCGGAATTTTTAGATAACACAGCACTTATTCGTTTATTTAACAGAAGTTAAAATGATTGTGAGGCGTAAAATTAAAAATTAGAATGAAAAATGTTTGAAATGCTAAAATATTGGCCTATTGTTCTTTTGGCAAAGGCCATTCAAGCTGTAACAAATTATTGGGTTGTTCTGGGAGAAAGTCATCTCGATCTGAACCTATAACCTATTAAAAGTAGGTGTCTAGTTTATTCCATATCCATACTGATTTCCGATCTTCTGTAATTTGCAATAGTTAATAGTCCGTCTGAATAGTTCAGATACGATGTGTATTAATGAAAGCCTAACTAGATCGGGCAGAATTTCCACTTCAAAGGCACTCAGTTATTTTATTTTATTTTTTTTAAGAGTGGGCAAACCCCCAAGAAACTTTTAATTATGAAAACAATTCTTCTGACAAATTGCAAATATTTCAGCATTAGTTGTCGTCGGTTGATCCTCAAATTCGAAAAAAGAACCAAAACGTTATGCTCTGATTAAGTAGTATTCAACCGCCTACTCCTTTATTACTTTGCAGGCTCTTAATTGTAAAATTTTAACTCCGCATTCCAAACAACTGCTTATTTAAGTTTATTAGGATTGTAACACTTTCTGTTTGAGAGGCTGCGGCTTACTTTACAAACGCAATATGAAAAATTTACCTCAGGACCAGTTGTGAGCATGGTAAAATCGTAATTGAAATATGCACACCTCAGAAATGTGCACACAGGAATCCAGAATTCCCAAACGAAAGCCTTGTGAGCATTAAATCAGAGGGCACGAGAGAATTAAAGTTTTCTTACTTCTCTCTAATTCGCTTCAGAATTTTCTAAAGAAAAGCTTTCTCACCGCCACACACAATTATTTGTGAATATTGTACACTTCCGAATCCAGAAATCAAGTGATGGGAAATCCAAAACGATCTTCAGTGTCGTAGTATGTGTAGTATACACAACCTCAATTTAAATCAAGATCAACACATCAAAGTTGCACCATGACTGATCAAATGTCTTTCTATATTCCTAGTGAACGTTTCTCTCTTTCTCGTAGATTTTTACAAAGATTTTTGGGAAATAAGCTGTGGATCCAACCGAGCCACAAAAAGTTATCTCCAATACTCATATTTTTGGCATACTGATATTCCGAAAATCTTTTGTTTCGTGTAAAGGAAGATAGCAATTTTCCTAGAGGGCACAAATTAGTCATTTTCGCAACACCTTTAATTGATTATTTAGATGTGTCTTTCCTACTTTAGAGGTTTCATTGCTAATTGTGGCCTCGATAACAAATTGTTCATAAAATTTAAGATTTCACTATGTTGCTGGTGGTTTGAGAATAATGCCCGCTTTCCAGATCTCTAATACCAAAACTGATATGGAATAAAGGAGTCCATTACTATGCGAGAATATGCGATACTATTGTCTAGTTCGACCTTTTTTGATAAAAATGGATTAAGTAGTTCTTAAAATTAATACTTTGTATACTAAGGTTGATGTGGTCTCTGAGGATTGACAGCCTAATTGAATCACTAGTTTCGAGCTGAGATGGGGAAAACTCAATGCTTTGCTGTTATATCATTGGTAACCAGTGTTGTGCGTCTACGCGTAATTCGGAATAGCCGACATGCTGGTATAAAAAATAGCGTAGATAATTCATTTGGCATAGACAATGCGTAAAGTATGCAGAATATTTGTAGACAATGTATGTTATTACTATTTTTGATGTTTTAATTTTGATCTGTCAAGGTGAAGTTATTTAAATCCTGATAAAAATGATAAAAAATTGCTCTGGTTTAAAAAAAAAATTTTTGAAGTTTGAAAGTTCCTGATCAAAAAATTCCAAAAATGTCTATCCTTTATCTGGTAGTATGGATGGACGGGTGACTATACCGATGATATGTCAAGAACGGCTTATGCCGTTAAGCCCAGTATAATGCTGAACTTCCTTCCTCGGTCTAGTTGTATCAACATTTATTAGGAAATTGCAATGTTTGTCCCCGGACAGACAAATTCCAGAAATGTATTCCAAATAAATGCTAAAAGACAATTTTTAACTGAAAATGAAAATTTCCTTGATTAAAAAAACCAAGTTCAAACGAGAAAAGCCAAATTTTAAAAATTATTTTGGTTTAATTTTCCCATCATAAGTTTAGAGATTACCTAATTCCGTCTCACATGGTCAGATGCCAAAACTTCAGAGGCAGGGGTATAAAGCACTGTTCAAACGACCGACACTTATGCTCAACCTTTTAAGATTACAACATTCCCTTCGCCATTTTTCCTTACCTTGTAGTAGCACCCAATTGATCAATTTGACAGGTTATAAGAAAATTTTTCAACGTCTTTTTTACGACCGTTCTACCTCTTATCGCGGGTATCGTAAAAAGTATTTACCACTGGGAAATTTCTTCCATATTATACAGCATTGAAATATGAACAAGAAACGAGAAAGCACTATTCCAATTATTTATTGACACAGCTGTAAAAAATATGCATCTTCTCCAAAATTAGTATGACCTTAGCAACTTACTTGGTCATAAGCTTAAAATTTGTCTGGACATAATTACTCAACAATTAATAAACACGGATTCTGCAACAATAAAAATCCTTCTTTTAATAATATTTTAAAGTTACACTTTTCAATTAATCCTTCAACTTTATCGTTTTCTATTTTTTGATTAGACTGTATTCAGTGACGACCGAATATTTAAGGACCAACGGCATCCAAATCCTTGATTAGCCAGCAATTAGCCCAGATATAAATCCCATCGAAAATATCTGGACTATTCTTAAAGAAAAAGTAGCAGAAAAGTACCCACGCATCAAATCAGAATTGATCGAAGCGATGAAGGAAGACTGGGAAAATGACACCAATCTAAATGCAAATCAAAATGCAATAAATCTCGTAGTATACAAACCCCGTAGTATACAAGTATTAAAAAATGCTAAAAGAATGTGATAATTTGACCACATCTGTAAGTGCACAAAGTAATAAGTAGTTTTTACGTGGAAACTTACTAGTATCATATTACATGAAGAAAGTGCTATCTAGAGGTGTAGGAAAGTCTCCATTGCTACATTTCTTTTAAAGCTTTCATATGCCTCGTTTGTACATCAGTTCATTTATGTGTGATTTTTTCGGGCTTTGAGAGACTACGTTAAGTTCGGGTAGCCTATACTCTCTTTTTATTTTTGCTTTACTTATTTCGTCTAAAGGGTTTCGTTTTAGGGCAAATAGCTTGATTTTTGCGGCATTATCGGTATCTAAATGCACATCTAGAGCAAAATCTGAAGAAACATTTATTTAATTTTTGTCGATCATCTAATCTTCAAGAGCTGGACCACCATCTTGCACTGCGTTCTAAATATATTTATAGGTAATACAGACTTCTCAAAGCGCCTCAAAATTGATCCTGAAAAAATAGAAAACGGGGTTTTCATTAAAATAAAGGTGGAGAGAAGTAGATAATTTTAGCATAGTAGGGTAACATAACTCCATCCTGGGGTAAAAGAGCGCCCCCGTCCTTTATTTTGGTTTCTAGTTGTGCTAGTACGTTCAGGTTGGTGTGTGATTTTGTCAAAATCCGTTGGTTTAGCCGTCAACGTTTGAACTTTTTTTAACTGCCGAGTAGCTTGAATATTATTTTTGTATTTCTGCTTAATTTAAAAGTTTTAAATGATATATGGTTAGTCTTTTGTTTTTACCGGCCTTTGCTGGTTTTTTGATCTTATCTCTTTCTAATGATTTTTTTGGTAGTGGGTCTCGGTGAGATTTTGAGTTTGGTAGATTTTCGATCATATTTATGTACATATTTTGCATGTGTTAACATGAATTTTTATTTTACTAATTAAATTCGGAAAGAAATGTGACCTTTTAACTTAGCTTTCCACTTTCCTTATATCTTCTCATATATCGTTAAAAGGCAGCTCTTGAAAAAACTACCATTGGGAACAGTTCCAACTTTTATTATTGATATATATTCATGTGGCATATCATTTCAAAGATCTTGGTAAAAACAACAATTTTGTAATCAGCGCTTTAGTTCACAAATCCACCGTTTTGTTGGCTTTGGTGGCTAATTATTAAATTATCATATTATACATACTTGCCGTTTATCATTGAAAAGGTTCTGAATAATTACATAACTTTTTCTAAAGCGCCTTTGGTTTGAAGAATATCAAAAAATAAGCTGAAGCACGTACGTACTCAAAACTACTGTTTTGGCCCTCGAAGCAGTTACATTTAGCGCATTACAATAAAATCATATGGCATAAATCATTCGCAGTTTATAGGTCTTGGAAAAGCAACAGAATTATTACCAGCACTTTAGTTCACAAATCCACATCTTTGGCGCTGGTGGCAATTTTTTTCAGAAACAGAAAAAATGTCTTACCAAACTTTAAATAAATCAGAATTGGTATAATTTTTCGATTCATCGTGTTTCATAAAAAAGTAATTTTGCTACCAATTTTGTAACTGGACATTTACGAAGATTCCAAGAAACTCTTCGAAATTTTATTTTTCAAGTCCGAAGTTCTGCTTACTTACTTCTTACTTCTTACTTACTTAATATAAAATTGTTTCAAGTAGAAAACAATCATTCAGCTGGCGTGAAAGACAAGTCAAACTAATTAACTCAATCCAAATATAATCAACTGATTATATTTAGAACTGGAGTGTATAGCTATACTTTGCTCTACGAAATGCTTATAGACGATATTTAAGAAGTAATACAAAAGCGAAGACTTTTAAATTGTCACAAAATGCGCCATCATATTTGGATTTGTGGATAACCCATCCTAAACGAAACTGATTTTTTAAGGAAATAAAAATTTCCAAAGTTGTAAGTAGTAAGCCGAGTTGTAAGCTTAACTTTCTAGAAACAGTAAATAGTTGGATTTGTTGGCAGTGGTGTCATTCTGTTAAAACCAATTATCGTCCATGCCTTCCTCTGCAATCGTAGGGAATAAAACACGATAACGGTCGCTATGTTAGTGCGACCCCTTGCTCATTTTCGAAGAAAAATTAACCTTTGACGCCTTTGGACCGTATTACACACCAACCAGCTACTCGTTTTGGGCGTATTGGCTTCTGAATTCTCACGTGTGAATTCTCTGTACCACAATTATGACAATGTTGCTGACATAACCGCCAAAATGGGAATTAACTTCGTCGAAAATATGAATTTTTGGTAAAAATGCTCATCTTTTCCAAATGATAGTTTGCCCATTCAGTGAGTCTCACTTTACAACGAAGTGACTTATTTCATTTACCGTGAAAATACTAAATTTTTGTTACCAGAAAAATGACATTAGAGCTCCGAGCGGCGAAATAACCGCTAGTTCAAGAATACACCATAAGATGCCGCATCTTTTATTTTACATTATTCCGGTCGATATGGTTAGTAGGGAGATGGCCGCTAGTACAGCTTTGCGTTTTTCAGCAGAAGATGAGTGGAATGTTGATTGCACTAGAAACGCAAGCTTGCCCTTCTACAGAACTGTGGCAGCACGGGAAGCAATGGAATTTTATACTAACGATTTCATGCAAAAAGATTGAGCAGTTCGTTTCCCTAATTAATGCAGTATTCCAAGCTGAGATAACAGCGATTGGGGAGTTTCTAACTTAGTTCAGGTGTTATAAAATATCCTCTGTTGATATTATTATTGATGTGGCATTTATTTGCCAGTTGCCTCTCGATTATATGGGCGAGCATTTCAATATCCAGATAGCAACTGTAATCTGCTCTGAAACTGAAAATAAATGGTAGACAAACACCAAATGGAAGGACGGCCGAGGGGATTGGATCATAGGACTTCGTGTTGGGGTACATCGGAGAAGGCTTGATTTAGAAAAAAATGACCTCCGTAGCAACTGCCGGGACGAGAAGGCAGAGGAGAGTGTAGTTAATTTATTTCGTTGTTTTCCGGCATAAGCACCCAAAGGGAAACACATTTTAGCCAATTTATAAAGTAATTTCAGTTGGATCTCAAGAACTGATAATTAATTCTATGGGACGATTTTCCACAATATACGCTGTTTATATGATCGAATTGTATAAAGCATTTCAAAATTCCAGAGGTTCGCCTAAATCTCCATTTAGAATTTCAATCAGTATGAAGAGATAACAAAAAGTTTTCCAGTGAAGTTCACTATCCAATTATTTTAGATTGGTGTAAGGCCAACCTGCCAATTCAAGAACAGTATGGATTTTATTATGCTTTCGTGGTCAACAAATCCTGGAAAAACGTCATTAGAACTGACTCAGGCTAATTACGAATTAATAAGAACTGGTCAAATATAAGGATATACGTTAATATTGCTACGATCTCCCCAATTGGGTTATTGGGCAATTAATTCAGTATTGCGAGACATTTATTTTACAAAAATGGCTCATTTTTGTGAAATTGGTGACATCTAGCGATTACTAGTAGCACTAAAGGAGATTTAGGTTAGTTTGTTGTCCAAAATCTAGATGAATCTAGAATATTCGATTGGTGTATAAATACGATTGCAACGAACACGATGGGTCAGTCTAGGTGTAGCATTTGGGATATTCGGTACGCGAATGATTAAAAGCGAATGTGAATTGCGGGAGAATACTAAACGAAAATAATGGTTGTTGTTGTGATTTAGTGTTGGAAAATAAAAGTGGAAAAATTATTGTAAAAATATTTGGAAAATATTCCAGTAGTTCTGTAATTGTTTAGTAAATATTTGGAAATTATTCAAGGATTATTTCCGATATTTTCCAGAATACAGGGTGGCTGAGACCAAATGTTACTGACTTCACTCTTCTGTCATTTGTGTAGTTGTCATTTTCGCGCGTCAATATTTTGTCAGATTCGTAATAGTGTAATTGCACTGTATTTGGGTGGAAATTCACAAACAGCAATAGTTCGTCAGCTCCAGCATTTGAATGTGAATAAAATGTTTGTGTATCGAACCATAACTCGATACAACGAAACTAGTAGCATCGCTAAACGCAACAGAGGCTGTCCTAAAAAGACAGCAACATCAAAAGAAATGATACGAAATTTGAAGAAACGAATCCAACGAAATCCTCGTCAAAGTGCCAATCAATTAGTCGCACGTCTACATGTTTCACGATACAGCATTCAAACTATATTGAAAAATGAACTACACTTAAAGCCCTACAAGATCCAAAAAGTTCAAGATCTTACGGAGGCACAAAAAAAGTTAGGTTTGAAAGAACACGAACATTGAAGGCCTTGGCCGAACGTGATGAGATTCCAAAAATTGTCTTTTCTGATGAGAAAATTTTCACCATTCAACAGTATGTGAATAAACAAAATGATCGTGTTTGGTTAGAGCACAAGTCCAACGATAATTTGGACACAAGAGTTGCCATGCGCAAGCAATCACCAGCTTATGTTATGGTTTGGGCTGCAGTGACTGCAGATGGACGCACTTCTCTGGTTTTCAACGAACATGGAGTCCAGGTAAACCAAGAGGCGTACCGCCAAAAGATCATAAACGATGCTTTGCTATCTTGGGCACGTAAACACTTTGGTACGAACCATTGGACATTCCAACAGGACTCGGCACCGTCACACAAAGCTCGAGCGACACAGCAATTTTTACAAAATTGCGTTCCGCGGCTGATTTCTTCGAAAGAATGGCCACCATATTCACCAGACTTTAATCCCATGGATTTCTCCATATGGTCCATTTGGAGGGTCAGGTGTCCACTAAAAAATACGAAAGTATTGATGCATTGAAGTCAGCTCTTGTACGAGAATGGAATAAAATTCTGCAAGCTCACGTTCGGTCAGCATGCAATGCTTTCTATGGAAGACTGAATCAAATAATCAGAGCCAAAGGAGGTCATATCGAGCAGTAACATGTTTTTCATAAAATTTAATATGTTATTGTAATTGTTGTTGGTCTCAGCCACCCAGTATTCTGAATAAGTGTACATTACGAGAATTGTTGTAACCGTAAAGTCTAGAACGGACAACACGAACCGGATTTGACACGGCAAATCCCTAACAATATGATGATAACAAATAAAAAATGTAAAAAAAGTAAAGCCCATTGTGTATTTTGTGGTTATTTCTTTTGCTGGCTCATTTTATTTATTAAATTATTTCAAAAATTACTTATTATTATATTCATTTGTTGTTTTAGTCATTTTCCAGCTCATAATACCAAATTGATTTAAAATTACTCGACAATTCTTGCTCAAGAAAATTTTGTTACCAAAAATTTTAGCTTAGGTCATGTTTTTATTAATAGCCGGCATTTTTTTATCTTTGATTCAAAAAAGTGTTGAATCAGACAATTATTATTAACCCAAAGTATATAACTACATATAAAAAAATTTCACACACTGTGCCACCCCATATATTCAGAAGGATAAAAGGCATTTAGAAAGATAAAAAGTACTAAAAACTTATTACATATTTTTTAAACCCTTTTCTTAAAAACATATATACATATTACATAGTACATGTTATCTATGCAAATAATCTTAATTACATCAGAAATCTTAAAAAATGAAACCCAAAAACCTTGCCTCAAACAATACAAGAAACAAACCAAACCACAAAATAAAAAAAAAACAAAATGAAAAACGAAAAACTAGTACAAAACTTTCCCACATTCTAGCCTCGAGCATTCCCATTTTCCTTTTAATTGTTAGCAGTATATAATGTGTACTCGTATACGAAATCTTAAAATTATTTAGTTTTATTTCTTACATTAACAAAAAAAGTTAAAAATATATTTCATACAAAATTTGTAACAAGGAAAATTAAAATTTTAAAATACATAAATTTTCCGAAAACAACATAAAATTAAATAATAGGTTTTTCATTTCTATGGACGCACTGGATGGAAATCTTGGCAGTTCGTGATTCCATAATTTGTATAAATATATTTTCCGGCTGTACAACAATTATTATTATTGTTATGACTGCATTTTAATATTATTTTATTGTTATTACTTAAACCTAGAATTGTATTATTGCTAATAAGATTTCTGTGTTGTTTTTGTTTTAACGAACCTCATAAATTACGTTGTTGTTATTTACGTTTCTAATTAAGATGATTGTGATATATTAGAATTATAATTAATGCCTTTTTTCGTTTTCTTGTACTTCATTAAGCGAACGAAAAAAATTAAATTATGAAACGAAGATGGAACGTAATCTTATGTACATAAGAGCAAGGAGAGCACAGTGTATGGGAACGAAAAGAACAGCAACAAAATTATAACTTGATAATGAGTTTTTCATAAACCATTAAATGGGGTGTTAGATTTAATATTTTCCAGACAATATTCAGGTTTTCGTTTTTGCTTGCTTTATTCGTAATACATAAACATCGTTATAATGGATTTTTGGTGTATATACATAGTATATGTGGGTTGGGTGTGGGGTAAAAATATTGTTTCTAGTTTATGTAATATTGTTAAGTAATAATGATAGTTTGTCGGGAAAAATCAATTTACGTGTTTTTTGGTAGTTGAAAAAGTGATTAAATAAGTTTGATGGAATTTAATTAAACATAGTTAGTTTAGAAACTACTCGATAGGTTTTTTAATCACGCTTAGTGGGATTTAATTTAACCCCATCCAATTTAATCTATCGAAAGTGAGAAATGCGAAACTGGCTAATCCATATGTGGAACTGGTGAAAATTCAACTAATAAGAGCCTTCGTTTAGAGATTACTTCTTAAATATATAATTGAAGATTTTTAATATTGATTCTAACACAGAGTGGGCAGACTCTCCAAAAAATTGGTTAAAATGGACAATTGTTAAATTAGTTTTAATATGAAATTCTTTCTTTTATAGGGTAAACCTCCTTTTATAGGGTAAGAGTAAGTATGGAAATGGGAGGGTTTCGATGTGCTGTCTATCTATGTCTCGGTCTGTGTCCTCTCTGCTGCCCAAGTGGATTGACTTATTTTAATCAAGCTTCATACTTCATACGCCAAACGTTATCTTATCATATCTTGGCTTACGCTTTCTCGTTTTCCGATGCTTTTTCAATTATTTTGGAAGGTACTATCTGCGATAGAATCTTTTGAGAGCGAAAGGAATTTGGATTGGATGTGTAATAGGGCTAGTCATTTTCCAAAATTTAGGCGGAAGTGATGGTTTTGGTAGTAAACTGTTTGTTGAATCAGCTCACCAGTGGTAAACCAAATGTCCTTCGAGCCGGATCTGTACTTAGGTGAGTGTCGCCGACAACATTCATGGCCAAGATCATGATGCAGGATGTTTGGAAAATGGGAATAAGCTGGGATGAACAACTACCAGAAAGAATAAATGCCAAATGGCAGAACTACAAAGATGACCTGAATGAGATATTAAGATTAATGAGATTCCAAGATGGCTCAGTACAACGTCTAGATGCAAAACGGAACTACACGGTTTTGCTGATGCGCCAGAGCACGCCTATGCGGCAGTGGTTTATTTTAGGATAGTGGATGACAACGATAAACCAGCAGCTCAGATATTAATGTCCAAAACACGTGTTGCACCAATCAAAACGAAGCTATCAACTCGCCTCGAGTTAAATGCAACCTTATTATTGGAAAAATTAATGAAACACGTTCAAGATACCATGAAGCTTGAAAACCTTAATGCATACGCTTGGTCAGATTCAACAATAACACTCTGGTGGATTAAAGAAGACCCAAGCCGCTTGAAAACGATTGTGGCAAATAGAATCTCGACGATTAAGAAGACATTACCAACAGCAACTTGGCATCACGTGACGTCTCAGGAAAATCCCGCGGACGCCGCCTCACGTCGCATAACACCCAAGCAGCTCATTGACAACAACTTACGGTGGCATGAACCAAGCTTCGTAACAACTATGCCAACGAAGTGGAATACTGAAGAACCCGTTCCGGATCCACCATCAGATTTACAAGCAGAGCTGGAAGAAAAGAGAGTGCTGGCGACGATAATAAAAAGGCCGCACATACTTGCAGAGTTATTTAGCACACTGTCTACATACAGCAAAATCAAGCGCACGGTCGCATACTGTCTGCGATTCGTAAATAGCTGCAAACAAGAAAATCGGAACAACGGTTGGCTAACCGGTAATGAACTTAAGGCAGCAGAAACAACAATTATAAAAATAACACAAGTGCAAGATTTCGGACCAGAAATCGCCCGCATGAGCAAGGACAGAAGGCTAGAAAAAGACAGTAAGCTAGGTTTATTAGACCCCTTCCTAGACGGCGAAGGCTTACTCCGTGTGATGAGACGTCTCCAAAACTCCAATCTGACAACCGCCAGCAAACAGCCTGTAATTCTAAGCAAAAACAACATAATTACTCAACGGATAATTGGGGAAACCCACCAAAATACATTACATGGTGGCATACAGCTTACCCTTGCAATGCTGAGACAGAAATATTGGATCATCGATGGGAGACGAGCTGTAAAACAAGTGATACAAAAATGCATAACCTGCTTGCGCTACAAACAAAAACACATGAAACAACTACTACAACTTTTGTAGCATCATTTATACAGTGAAACAGGTGCTCATTATTTTTTAAAAAGCAGCCCAGTGTCACCAAACTCGACTACCATCCCACTCCCTGAAGATGGACTAGCTTTGTTAAAGATTTTAAATAGGAACTCAATTTTTTATAATTGATACGAATTATACGCCTCAAATTACGTGAGTTTTTTTTTGATACACTTTTTTGATTTGTGGCAGATGGCGCTGTGACTGTCAAAAATTAAATTTGTTCAAAAATCTGGTAAAAGGTACGTGTGATTGTAAAAATTGGTACTCAATAATCTTTAGAAAGTTATCCTGTCATACCATACTCTACGCTAACTCCATATTGATACACTCATTTTAGTTTAACAAAAGAATAAGAAAGAGGACGTAGTAGTTTTGATTTTAGTATTTCAGACTTTCAGCAATTACTGCGCTACCTTAAGGAGTGTAATCCAAATATGCAAAAATGGATACCCATTTACAATTTTTAAGTTTCCCTCGCCCTACCGTCAGGAGGCGAGGTAATAGGTCGAGGCTGTTATTACTGGAAAGCTTTTTAAACAACATCGAGCAACTTATTTCTTCAGTTTTTACAGTTTCCATACCTCATTTGGTTTGGTATATACAAAGATTTATGTATACAAAAATCTTACATTACATACATCTGTTAAGATGATTCTGCCACAAGTTCGGCAAGTCAACCCCAATCTTTGCAAAATTCATTCTACACAAAAAAACCTATTTCCAATCTGTCAATTTAAATCTAGAGCAACAAAAATAAATTCCGGCGTTATAGAAAAATGTTATGATATTATCATAAAATCATAATTCAAAATTAATTTTAAATGACAATTTCGACACCATCACGAAATTCAAACCCCCCGTTTTCGTCTTGTTTGTTTTTATTTTGTTTGCTTTTAATGAAAATTTCCTTATTTTTCACGTTTTATCGACATCATTAAGGAATACCAAAAGGTTAAATGGTAAAATATTACAAATATCATACCAACAACAATGCGCCACGATATTTTAGTTATTAAGACATAATGAACAGTTAAAATGATTAATAATTGTTTGTGGTTTTGGTTTGGTTCGAGAAAGAAAATTTTTGGTTTTCTGCGTACGTATTTAGTGGTATATCTGTACATTATGTATAGAGATTTCGTACACCCGTAACCAAAAGATTCTTACAAACTAAGTTATAATTTTCTTTTGGTGTGTGGGTTACGTACGATTCAATATATATTCATTTTGTCTTCTTTCGAATAATTTTTTTTATTATAATGTTCTGTTTGATGATTGATTATGTACGTGTAATGAAATATTGCCAGAATGTGATAGGCAAAAGTGTTAAATATTTATTTTGTTGGGTTATGAACATTCTTCTTGGGCAATTTTCTGAAATTATTTTGTCATCATCAAAATGGCACGCAGCTTATGATTATTTTATTGTTATTACTTCGTACATGCTTCTATTTCTAAATGTGATATGAATTAGTCAAGTTTTGGTATAATGGTTTTGTATTCCAACGCCTTATCTCGTTATAGTGCTATGTTGTCAGCTAGTTATATTACGTGTGTGTGAAGCTATTTATGGATGGGTAATTTTCGTGAATAAACAAAATTAAAGTGTAACATTTATTATTATTATTACGATTAAGACATTTTGGTAACAAAGTCATTACAGGTGATTATTGTTAAGGTTGATAAGAATCCATTTAAACTACGCGTTAAATTATTTTAGTCTAAGATATCATATTTTTAAAATTTTAATTTTATTCCAAGAAATTTTTTACTTTAGGCCAGAATTGTAAGTGTTCACGAATCTAGAAAATTCTATTGGTGTCAAATAAAAACCTTCGAGAAATATAATAAGGTTTCCTCACAAGATTGAGTTTCTAAAACACTGTAACGCAATATGTTTCAACTTCTAGAAACTTCAAACTCTGAACCAAAATCAAGGCTATTTGTACCAACTGTGAAACATGAACTCGTACTCTAAATAACGCATGTACGACCACGGGTGTAACAAATCCAGGATCACCAACCTTCAGCATGATCTTTTATCTGTACACAAGAAACTTGTCACGAACTTAATAATTAACAAAAATTTGATTAAGACTACAGGCAATACGCAGCACATTTAATTACACAGCATGAATCTACTCAAAATAAATGTTTTGCGAATTTATACCAAAATTTCTAATTACTTAAATATATATAACTGTAACAATGAAACGAGTAACTTCCTGCATGCAGTTTATAAAATAATTTTATATCTGTAAATATTGATATAAATGACGGAGTGGAACTTTATTTGTTCTTTCCACCTTATTGGTTTTTACTTGTCCCTAAACTTTACTGGGAGGCAAGTAAAATCCAAAGAAATCCTTGATAATCTTGATTATTCTATAATTCTGTCCAATTTCTCCCGGGGGCCTAGGACTCCTGCATGCATGAATTATCCCTGAACAGCAGCAGGTAGCATGTCATGATTATATTTCAAATATATTGATGGCGAGAAGAATAGATTCGGAAGCGAGAGGCACGTGTAGATCCTCCTGCTGGTTTGCTGCAATCTCTCACTTCTTCCCTGCTCCGAAAACCAGCTGCATTTTCATTGTGGAAATTGAGTTTTAGTCCAATCTAGTAAAAAAGTGATCTATCTTAAATGATTATTTTGAAATCCGGGATTTTGAAAGCATCCGTGATTTTGGGAGTTTAGAGTATATATTTTTCACAGAAAGGAAGTTTCTTTGACAAGGACGTTAATGGTTACCGAAATTCTTTATTTCACTGTTGTAAAACAGCTCCAACTGTCGCATTGGAAACGTTCGTAATTATATGCTAAACTAGGGTTGTTGAATTGATGAGCCAAATCGGTGGCAGCGGTAAAACAAAGCTTAACCTTTTAAAGGTAGATGATTTGATCGATGAGTTAACATTTAAAGTTTATTCCGTAGTACCATTGCTAGGCGTGAATGCCGCACAACGCAACTGGTTTGGATAGATGGACAGACCACAATAGAATCATAATACGCACATACGAATACAGTACAAATTCCGACGTGCATTCTTCTTGTATTTATAATACATATTCTTCTTCTAAATTTTATTTGTCATTGATATTCACTTCGTGCATGTAATATTTCGATTCTTTAACAAGGTACCAAAATAAAACACACTACACAACACACACAATAAATACCAAAAATAAACACATTAAAAAGTAAGTTAAGGTACACTATTTGAAATTTAGTTAAACAAAATTGCATTTTACTGCCTAATTGGCATTTTTCTTTACCAATGAAATTGTTTACTTCCTGCATGCAATAATTATTATCCATTTTATTTGTGTAAATATTGATAAAAATGTTTGAGTGGATTTTTATTTGATCTCTTGTATAATATATATTTTTTTGTATGTGCTAAATATACTAATTTGTTTTATTATTAATTTTCACTTCGTGCATGTAATATTTCGATTCTTTAACGAGGTGTTAAATACCAAGAATATACACAGTGAAAAGTATATTAAATTACACTATTTTAATTTAAGTTAAACATAAATGCATTTTACTGTTTAATTCACATTTTGCTTTATCAATGAAATTATTTACTTCCTGCATGTAATAATTATAATTCATTTTATATGTGTTTATATTGATATAATCGACAGAGTGGAATTTTAATTGATGTTTTTGTATAATATATATTTTTTTGTATGTGGTAGATATACTAATTTGTTTTATTATTAATATTCACTTCGTGCATGTAATATTTCGATTCTTTAACAAGATGTTAAATAACTAGAATATACACACCGAAAAGTATATTAAGGTGCACTATTTGAAATTAAGTTAAACATAAATGCATTTTACTGTTTATTTCACATTTTGCTTTACCAATGAAGTTGTTTACTTCCTGCATGTAATATTTGTAATTAATTTTATTTGTGTAAATATTGAAATAAATGTTTGAGTGGGTTTTATTTGATCTTTTGTTTAATATATTTGTTTGTATGTGGTAAATATACTAATTTGTTTTATTATTAATATTCACTTCGTGCATGTAATATTTCGATTCTTTAACAAGGTGTTAAATACCAAGAATATACACACCGAAAAGTATATTAAGGTACACTATTTGAAATTAAGTTAAACATAAATGCATTTTACTGTCTAATTCACATTTTGCTTTATCAATGAAATTGTTTACTTCCTGCATGTAATAATTTCAATTTATTTTATTTGTGTATATATTGATATAATCGACTGAGTGGAATTTTATTTGATCTATTTACAATAAATCTTTTTTGTATGTGGAAAATATACTAATTTGTTTTATTATTAATATTCACTTCTTGCATGTAATATTTCGATTCTTTAACCAGGTGTTAAATAACTAGAATATACACACCGAAAAGTAAATTATGGTACACTATTTAAAATTAGGTTAAACATAAATGCATTTTACTGTTTATTTCACATTTTGCTTTATCAATGAAATTGTTTACTTCCTGCATGTAATAATTTTTCATTTTATCTGTGTATATATTGATATAATCGACAGAGTGGAAATTTATTTGATCTGTTGTATAATATATATTTTTTGTATGTGGTAAATATACTAATTTGTTTTATTATTAATATTCACTTCGTGCATGTAATATTTCGATTCTTTAACAAGGTGTTAAATACCAAGAATATACACACCGAAAAGTATATTAAGGTACACTATTTGAAATTAAGTTAAACATAAATGCATTTTACTGTCTAATTCACATTTTGCTTTATCAATGAAATTGTTTACTTCCTGCATGTAATAATTTTAATTTATTTTATTTGTGTATATATTGATATAATCGACTGAGTGGAATTTTATTTGATCTTTTGTATAATATATATTTTTTGTATGTGGTAAATATACTAATTTGTTTTATTATTAATATTCACTTCGTGCATGTAATATTTCGATTCTTTAACAAGGTGTTAAATACCAAGAATATACACAGCGAAAAGTATATTAAGGTACACTATTTGAAATTAAGTTAAACATAAATGCATTTTACTGTCTAATTCACATTTTGCTTTAACAATGAAATTGTTTACTTCCTGCATGTAATAATTTTAATTAATTTTATTTGTGTATATATTGATATAATCGACTGAGTGGAATTTTATTTGATCTTTTTACAATAAATCTTTTTTGTATGTGGTAAATATACTAATTTGTTTTAATATTAATATTCACTTCGTGCATGTAATATTTCGATTATTTAACAAAGTATTAAATACCAAAAATATACACACCGAAAAGTATATTAAGGTACACTATTTGAAATTAAGTTAAACATAAATGTTTTTTACTGTCTAATTCACATTTTACTTTATCAATGAAATTGTTTACTTCCTGCATGTAATAATTTTAATTCATTTTATTTGTGTATATATTGATATAATCGACTGAGTGGAATTTTATTTGATCTTTTGTGTAATATATATTTCTTTGTATGTGGTAAATATACTAATTTGTTTTATTATTAATATTCACTTCGTGCATGTAATATTTCGATTCTTTAACAAGGTGTTAAATAACTAGAATATACACACCGAAAAGTATATTATGGTACACTATTTAAAATTTGGTTAAACATAAATGCATTTTACTGTTTATTTCACATTTTGCTTTACCAATGCAATTGTTTACTTCCTGCATGTAATAATTATAATTCGTTTTATTTGTGTTTATATTGATATAATCGACTGAATGGAATTTTATTTGATCTTTTGTATAATATATATTTTTTGTATGTGGTAAATATACTAATTTGTTTTATTATTAATATTCACTTCGTGCATGTAATATTTCGATTCTTTAACAAGGTGTTAAATAGCAAGAATATACACACCGAAAAGTATATTAAGGTAGACTCTTTGAAATTAAGTTAAACATAAATGCATTTTACTGTTTAATTTACATTTTGCTTTACCAATGAAGTTGTTTACTTCCTGCATGTAATAATTATAATTAATTTTATTTGTGTAAATATTGTTATAAATGGGTGAGTGGAACTGTATTTGATCTTTTGTATAATACATATTTTTGGTATGTGGTAAATATACTAATTTGTTTTATTATTAATATTCACTTCGTGCATGTAATATTACGATTCTTTATCAAGGTGTTAAATATCAAGAATATACGCTATAAAAAGTATATTAAGGTACACTATTTAAAATTAAGTTAGACATAATTGCTTTTTATACTTTAATTGCCATTTTGTTTTTCCAACGAAATTGTTTACTTCCTGCATGCAATTATTATAATTAATTTTATTTGTGTAAATATTGATATAAATGTTGAAGTGGAATTTTATTTGACCTTTCACTTCGTGCATGTAATATTTTGATTAATTAACGTGGTGTTAAATACAAAGAATATACGCAGTGAAAAGTTTATTAAAGTACACTATTTCAAATTTTAAAGACCGCCTAGGTTAAAGTGTTGAATCTTTCGAGGCAGTATCACAAATCGAACATTATTTACTTAGTTGGTTAAAATCATATATGTACAATAAATAAGATAATTTGAATTTCGAAACGTACAACAAACACATTTATATGCTAAGCTATACATTTACAAATTTCCTGTTTTACTCAATTCTAATTTCCATAATTCATTTTCGTTTAACCGCAACACGACGTACATGTTCTACATTACTTTTTTGTTTAACTTTTTAGCATTTCATACTATATCTTCCTTATGGTAGTGTTCTAGTACTAGAGCAACAAAAATGCATTTATTTATATTCTTGCCACGGAAATGTGGTAGATTTGCGGTTTTTCGTATTCACATGCAAACAAAACTTAGAGTGTCGGTATTTTAAAATGTCCTTACGCTAAAAATATTTTCAAGTACACTACACTTACACAATACGTATATTGAAAAAGGTTTGTTCTGTCTCAGCTTAAACGTTATTACAATTGACCTCCAGCCATAGTAACCGCATCAACCGCACCGAACGAAAATAGAACACTAAAATAAAATTCTTAGATCCGATTAAAAATACTTTTGTACAGCCACAACAAGAACAGCAACAAATTATTTATATCGCCTTTTTTATAATAATATATAATTTTTAATATTGTTGTTATTGGTTTCAGAATATTGAATGTAGCAGAATTTTATCTTGCAACCTCCGTTCGTATAAAATATAAAAATTGTAAGGTAAGATATTGTTCACATATTTAAACACATCCGAGTACCGTAGAAGATTTTTTTCCAGAACCGAGAGGCAAAAGTTGTATATATTATGAAACAAAGCCAAGGGAATGGTTATTATTAAGTCAAGTATCAAAATTACTACAGATTTATGTGTAATCAACAGGGTCAAAATATTATTTATGAAATTTTGTCGTCTTAGGTACGTCTTTTAACTTATTTTTATTTCCACATTATGTTCGCAAATTATGTTCGCAAAACGCACGTGCTATCATTTTTTTTAAATAAATGTATCACAACAAAGTTGACGCAACCATAATAAATATATGCAGAGCACATTAAAAAGTAATTAAACCCGGAAACATAAATAATACATGAACATTGCGTGTAGCCAAAGAAACCAAGTTTATCCAAACGCAAACGAGCATTCTTCGTAGAGAATCAAAAAATCGAAATCACACATTAAATATTTAAATGTTTTTGTACGTAGGTAACTGAATGGTATTTTTTAAACCTAAAGAAAAAAAAGTTTGCTGGTACTTTTTATGAAGGGAACTCAAATAAATTAAATCCATGTTCATCCAAAATCTGTTATATTTGTGTGCTAACAAATATCACAAATTTTCCCTTTACCTCATTTCTAGAGAAAGCACGAGTTGATAAATATATTCATAAAGCTTTTGTTGTTTATTCAAAAGTAAACAAGGAAAAAGTGGAATGAAGGTCGAAGAAGCGAGTAACGCCAGGTACAAAAAATTTACTCATCCAGCATCCATTTTATTCAATTATTCATATACCTTTTGTATGTCAATATAATATATAGAATTCAATGTATGTACAGCATAATATATAAGATCTGTGTATAGGTTTATATCGTACAGCTGGGCCGTACATAGACCCGAATTTCTACATGGGTAAAATGGAAATTATTACTTTGAATAATAGAAACATTAATTCGGGATAGCTCAACAACAAAAACTATACACAAACCTTTGGAATATTGTAAAATTATGCATAAAGCATTCATCAATGGCAGAATTCCGTAATATAATTTAAATAGAGCGATCACAAGCAAAAATATGATGTATATAAAAAAAATGTACATGCCATCCAGACATCTTGAGCTTTTTTAGCCGATTAAGTTTATCCCTATACACCCAAAACAAAAAGCTTTTAAATTTAATTTTATTTTTCATACTCGTATAAAGGTACGTTGTGTATATCTCCCATGGTAAAAATTTTGAACATGCTGACCTAAAACAAAAGACTTTTTATTTTTTGTGTCGACTAATAAAAAATCCTTATAATACAAAACTTTTATTTTTTTTTTCGTCTTCAGAACAATGCCACTATAGTTTTTTTTTTTTGTATATTGTTGTACGGATATATATCAAGAGTGCACACCAAACACAAAAAATAATAATAATTTTAAATATTATGAATTATATGGCTTAATAATTTTCGTGTATTGTTTTAAAGTACGGTGCGCGTCTATTCCTAACAAAAGAGTATAATGATACTCACACTACTGTTAATAACACATACAAAATGAAAAATAAGAATACAAAGTCTTTTTAAAAAACAACTTTCTTTTTAACTACAACCGTAATTAATTTTTCCGGTTGAATTAAATATCTGTACTTTATTATAAAGTTTGACAGTTTCTCATACCTCGTTATGGTTAAACAAAAAGTTAACTAAATAGTAACGTTGGTGTGTATATAAAAACTAAATAATGGATTTCATGACAAAGGGTTGAATTTACATTTAACTGTCATTTGCTGTTCAAACGACAAAATAGATAAAATATTATTTGTTGAACTAAAATTGGTTGAATGAAACTCGAAATTGTGAGGCATTTCATAATTAAATTTATTACAAGCAGGAAGAAAAAATTCACATGGGTAAACACCAAAAGTATAAACTATAATTTTAAAAAATCTGCTTCCTGTTTAGAACTTCCCTTACTTAAAGCTGTGAGTTCTACGAACTTTAATTGTAATTATTGTCTTTCGTTGTGACGATCTCGAATATGGTTCAAACAAGTTAAAGTAAATACACTGCCAAGTTTTACAAATTTCATAATTACAAAAGAAATTTATTACGCCTTTGATTATACTAGACCATTAATAGAACCAACACAGTCGGTCAAGCGCCTTTACTATTCCACCATATGACGGTCCCATTTCAAATATTTTTGCATAACTCTTTGTACTTCTTTAATTGCTATGAATCTATTTCGCAAAGAGTGAAAATGTTAAAATACTAGATATTTGTTCAGTTGACACGACATCTGGCAAAACTTTATGTTTGCATGTTACGCATAGTTCTATTCTAGGCGTGGTACACCATTTATTTTCTTTAATGGACTTCTCTAATGAACTTCTTTAATGAACAACGTAACTTTAACATCACCGGATCTTAAAATCAACCTGCCGAAGTATCACCGAATCCATGTAATTCAATGCCATTGTGATAAGAATCAATCCACCAATGAATTTTAATTATGCTTACTGTTGTGTTAATTATGCTGTAACTGTTGTTGAAATTGTATCTAATGGTCTTCCAGGTGACCACGTAATTTTTAGTTCTAAGCAATTTATTGTTTCCATATCATTTAGATCAATATTTTCACGGTTATAGTTATGGGGGCTATCTAGCCTTGTGGATCAAATATCCTTGCGATGTTCGATAAGACATTTCGCTTAATATTAACATTTTGTGCAGTTAGGATGCTTGGCACCTTAAAGCTAAGTTCCTCTCTTAAAGGATCACAGTATATACCTATGTAGTACTTTTACATTTTAAAATTCTGTAATTTCAAATTTCTTAGATTTCCGATTTTCCTCCGGAAATTGCTGCACCATTTTCTAAAGTTGAAACCTCCACAATTCAACACTTTAATTTGCTCGTTCAGATCATCTCTGGCCCAATAAGTTGTGAATATCTGGTGTTCTGCCGTACTAATTTATTTTCCTGATATCTCTTTAGAAGCCAATTACCTTTGCTAGATCTGATAGGAAGATCTGTGATGGTACTCGAGTGTGTTGGAGCTGTTTCTTCATTGGTTGGAGCTCAGCTTCCAGAGCTTACGCGCTTCACATAATGTATTTCTTTGGTGGACATCTTTCGGTATTAAATTTTTTTCCAATTGAATTGATGCAGTTATGGTCACAGTGAATGCCTGTACCTGCTATTTTCATGATATCTTGTAATGGCGTGAGGAATTCCTTCTAAATCATTATTACGTGGTCTATTTGGTTTTCTGTTCTGCCATCAATTGTGTTTATAGAACTCATTGGATTCTTGTTAAGATTATTTAGCTTTTAACTGGGATCCATTCCCTTAGTGGCTTCTTTGCTTTAGCTGATATACATATATCATCTCACTTTCCTGAGGCCAAGAATTTCGATTTTGTTTCATTTATATCCCTAATTGACCTGAATTTAATGCTCCTGTTTTAATTCCCGATATTTGTGTTTGCCGATTTTTGTTATTTCTTCTAGTATTTCTTTCTATAAATATTTTGACAGGGCTGCTGTTTAAGGCAAACTGGAATGCCAGGGAAGCGATCACCCAAACTTCTACTAATCCAAGCAATGTTTGCTTGACGTTGGTGATGAACTTGTTGTCTCATCTATTTCTGCAACTTGTTCCCTATTTCAAGCAATATAACTCCAGTGAAAAAGAACCAGGAGAAACAAACGTCGATTGATAACCAATGATGAATATCTCGATACAATGTAATTCTCAGCTAACCACCTAACTCAGTCAACTTCCTAACAAAATGGATATCGCTTACATTAAAATGTTGACATCCACATTGCTCAAGAAACGAACGTAAAAATCAGGAATGAAGTATTCGTTTCGAAAAACTTCATGATAAACAGAGAATTTCATTGGCACAGGAAATTTCTTTTAAACCATAGCCGAGTTTAGCCTAGCGAAGCTTTATGATAATTCATTAAGTTTATAAAGGTAAATTACCTATCGACATTTAATTTGAAACTAAATCGACTTCAATCAGAATGAAAATTATTAATTTCTATAAAGCTTGCTGCATACTGAAAAATTCTTAAAGAACCTCTCATTTTCCGGCTTCCTTTTTTAAGGATTACATTTCGATTTAAAAAATTCTATAAAATATCGATTAAATCCTAAAAAAAATCTAAGCAGGCTTTTAATTTTACTGGGTGACCAAAAAATAATACTAAATAAATTATTTTTCTCGATAGATATACGAGTATAATTCACTTTGAAACCAATATAAATCTAGTAGCCTTCGCTTTCTCCAATTTCCCCTAAAAACCTAATTAGGATGTTAATATTTTTTATTGATAAAATCTGTGCTTGGTTCCTATCCTGGATTTGTAAAAATTATTCCACGAATAAAAATTAAATCGCTTATGGTTGTACCAATATCGAAGACATCGATTGACCGAGATATTTTTTATCAGACCAATTTTATTGGTAATCTGACTTATTTTGTAAGAAGTCATGTACAGAAAAATAATGGAAAGAACTACAAAAAGCAATAATACACATTGTTTACTTATTGTCTACAAACTCTACCAATTATCGACAGTACCTTTTTAAAAATTAGCCCCACTATCGCCACCGCCTCCTGGTGGCGGATCTCTGCACGGGTGGACCATCATTTTCTCCGTTACTCGTGGGAAAAAAATGGATAAAAAAGTAAATAAAACTAAAGAAGTGGCCATCACTTCGCAAAGGCTAGTGAAGACGGGAGGAGGGAGTCTGGGACTGTAGCCGTCAGGGTGGCTAAGACTGAGACTGATTCTGAGGCTTGCAAGCCAAGAACTAGCGGTAGTGGGAAAAAACGAAAGTCATGGCTCCTTCGGTTCGGAGATACAGGACGAGGCGTTCGGCCTTCCGAGTCTTGCACAGACTGGCTACAGTCCCGGATGAGCGATCGACGGAAGAGCAGAGGAAATCTATTAACTAGGCAAAGAGTTGCATAGCTGAGGGGAGCAACGCACGTAAGGAGGACCTAGGGTGTAATAGACGGCGGTCTAGTGATGAGGAGCATGGAGGACTGCAAGCTCTTCAGTGACATCGGGAAGGAAGGGAGGTAGGGCAATGGTCTAGATTCTCACGGAGCCGGCTAACCTGGATGAATCCCTGAGGATTATACAGGTTTGTAATCCGGATCTCCCGACAGGGAACTGGAGGATTGTCAAGCAAGAGGAGCCCAAGGGCAGTTAAGTTAATTAACATAATCAATAAGGAATCCCTGGCTCTCCTGTCAAAAACCAAAGGGGTTATAAACTTCGGCTTTGGCTCGGTCACCCTTAAGGTTGGAAGAAGCTCGACGAGCGGTACCTCTACAGAGGAAACCTCGAAGCTAGTGACAAATCCAAGTGAAGGTGTAACTAGGGATCTTAGAAATCGACTATCTCTAGGCATAGGGAGGGGGTCACATCGGACTCTGAAGGGGGAGATGTGTACCTCCTTAAGTTTAGGGAGTGAGGAAGGTGTAAGACGGAGGAAACCGTCGACTCCGTCGAGTTCAATTAACTGACGTAGCACGGCTGTCGCGCTAATGTGAGTAAATGTTACTAATGATCAGGTTTGTGCAAATAAATCTGCATCCCTCCAATGCTGCTTCGACGGCGCCACTTCTCAGACTTGCTAAGTCAGAGGAGGTGATAGTTCTGATCAAAGAACCTTCGATTAAAAACGACACGATCTGTGGTCTGCGAGCGAAGGAGTACACTATTTTTTACGCATGCGGGACGAAAAAGAGCAGATCATGTATACCGGTGGAAAATAATATAAATGTTTTTCTAATTCCGCAGTATTGCAATGGAACATGACTGCGGTATGTGTAGAGAGAGAGGGGAGGAGATTCTGCTTGCAGCCGCATACATGAACCGGAAGAAGCCAGTGCCGTCAGATTTACTGGTAGCACTTATTTGCGATGTGGATAGAAGGAAGGTGAGAGTTATTCTAGGGTGTGACGCGAACGCTCATCACACCATCTGGGGTAGCTCGGACATTAATGACAGGGATGAGTTAGTTTTCGATTTCATTTTAAGAACTAACCTCATTAATAGTAATTTTGGTCGAGAACCCACCTTTATTATTAGCAATAGACAGGAGGTTCTAGATGTTTCTCTGGTCTCCGATTTTATTTCACTTATGATCTGGGTGGCGAAAGAGCATTTCTTCTCTGACCATCGGTACATAAAGTTTAAGCTCAATCTCCAAATAACAAATGGGTGCGTGTCCACAAATCCCCGGGAGGATGGTATGGCGCGTATATTGTGAGGTATTGGAGAGCAGGATTATATCCAGATTCCCAGCATTCCCCGACACGGGTAGTGATCTGGATTCAATGGTGGACACTCTTGCTTAGGCTTGCAATTCCTCTATGAGGCAAGCTTGCCCATTAACAAAGCTGAGGGGAAAGCGGAAACCTGTTTGGTGGACCTCGGCACTTGCAGAGTGCCGGAAATCCAAATCAAGAGTAAGTCAAGACTGGGACTTCTATAAGGAATGCCTCAGAGTATACAAAAGGAAAACAAGAAAGGCACAAAGGAATTAGTGGAGGCTCTTATGTGATAGATTTTCTCTACTATTCCAGCTGTTCCATGCTATCTGAAAAAACCGAATGGCGAATGGACGGTTTTTAGTGAAGGGACTACTTATCTTTTAATGGAAACTCATTTCCCGGGAAGTAAGGATGCACCGATTACAAGGCCTTTGGATGACTGCGGGTCTAGGAGTGACTGCGGCGTCCAATTGTTGTGTACAGAAGATATTCTGAGTACACGGAAGATAAAATGGGCTATTAAAAGTTTTAGGCCCTTTAAATCAGCTGGTCCGGATGGGATTGTGCCAGCAGAAATTCATAAGAACTCGGAGATTTTACTTCCCTAGTTGGAGGTTATCTTCAAAGGCTGCATAAAGCTGGAGTACATCCCGAGGAAATGTAGAGAGGCTGGGGTGATCTTCATCGCGAAGGCGGGTAGAAGCTCGCACAACCACCCTAGGGTCCAAAGACCAATTTAAATGATACTATGCTGACCCCCTGCCCCTAGAAAACAAACACGATAGAAAGAGTGAAGAAGACCACTGTGGAGATGAAACCAGAGGGTTTGAAACCGGATCTGGTGCACTGGCTGTACACGGCAGTAGCAAGGTCCGTACTACTGTATGGTGTGAGTGTGTGGTGGCCAGCTCTAGACAAATTATCATACAGGGAAATGATGGCGAGGGCAGAGGGCAATTGAAAACGACCCCCTCTAGTGCTTTGGAGGTTATGCTGTACCATCTCCCGTTGGATATTATCGGTAAGCAATTGGCGGCTAATTCGGCCGCCCGGTTATCAGCGGGTTCGGAGTGGAAGTGCCTACAAAAAAGGCAC
Source organism: Nephrotoma guestfalica (assembly GCA_963691935.1). Classification (NCBI taxonomy): domain Eukaryota; kingdom Metazoa; phylum Arthropoda; class Insecta; order Diptera; family Tipulidae; genus Nephrotoma; species Nephrotoma guestfalica. The sequence continues at coordinate 15,359,390 of OY829915.1, forward strand.
TTAACTACAGCCAATTCTGTGAGGGATGACCTGGCGAATTTGAATTATATAACACTCCTTTTGTGCTGTAGCAAGCGTTTCAAAGTGATTCTCCCCTCTATGGAGGATTGGAAGAATGGTCTCATTATGGAGACCGGGGGAGTTAAATTCTTCACCGACGCCTCCAAGCTCGATGGTAGAGTGAGAGCTGGTGTGTTCTGTGGAGGATTGAATGTAAGTTTATCTTTTCGTCTACCTGATTACTGCAGCGTGTGCCAAGCTGGAGTTATATCGATTGAAGAGGTTATGAACTAATTAAAGCACAGCCTTTATGGACAGCCTCTCTGATATCGAAAGCTGTAATGTTCGAGATCACTTACGCTATGTGAATAGCACTAGATGGGTTTAAAAGGAGTTTAATAATGTCGGATCCTGTGGTATTACAGTGGGCCAAAACTGGCCTAAGTCTGCGATAGCAACCACTGAAACCTAACCTAACCAAACCTACTTTAAAATCAATTGTCTACGCTATATTCGAAATCAACATGCAAACAATTCAGAAAAACGAGTGAACACACAACACTGACTTACGTCTGTGCTTACCTTGGGGAGTGGGGTCTTAGACCATATTTCATTACTAAAACTCATAGTTTTGGTATCAAACGAATAATTTTTGAATTGAACAATACATTTTTTGTATTGTAGTGCCCAAAAATATTTTTCTAAAATAGAATTGGTTCAAAGAAAATTTTTACATATACTGTTTTTATTCAAAAATTGAAACTCTCGTACTATAAAGATGAATGACCTACAGAAAATTTATCGCCAATATCCGCAATTTATTTAACGCAATTTAAAGGCTAAAATAAAATTATATTTAATATATCAAATCAAATATTTATAACATTTATACGAGCGCATCTACTTATATACGCCATAATCGTAATATATCCTTAAAAATAAAACTATACGAGTATAAGACTACACATTCCATTTATTCACCTTTCATTTTCATTTTACGTTTCGTGTTCAAAGATTCATCTCATATGTATGCATGACTCAACAACCTTTATTGCCAAAAAAAAAAATTTGTTATTTTTCATTCCTTTTAGGTAGTTTGGTAACAAAAAAAAAAAACGTAAAATTCATTTTGGAGAAAATTTCCACAATTTTCCGTTTTCATCACATTTTTCTTTATATCATTTCTGAATACTTGGTATATACACATACATTTTTCATGTGATTACGTAGTGAGATTTTTCCCTTTTTCCTTGTACACTTTGTTATTTTCATGGTCTCATTTTTTTGTTGAGGATTGTTCATAGATTTGTCTGGATTTTTTTTTTCGCTTTCTAATATAAAAAGGATCCATGGTATGTAGTGGAAAAAAGTAATGTTAAAAGCTTATATAAAATGTACATCCTGAATAAAGTTAAATAAGAAACGAAAAACCAATTTTCTTAAAGTTGGATGCAGAATTATTTAAATACAAAACATGTACGTACTGTGTGTGACTGCGAGAAAAAGTAGAAAACGTTTCGATTTAACAGTCAATTTTTTCTGTGTGTGTGTGTTTGTGTGTGTCGGGATCGAAAAAAAGTATAAATGAAAATTGAAAATTGAAATGAAAATGGAATCATAACATTATTACTGCAATCAAAATGTAAAATAGTTTTTTGATTGAAATTAATATGATTACTATTGTTATTATTATTGATATTTCTAGTACGTTCTTGCCGAATATTTTTTTTTTATATTTAGCATAATATACATAGTTTCGTATTCCGCGAGTGGTAGTTTCATAAATATGCATTACGTAACGTAATTTTTTTTAGTGGTGTAGGAAAATACCCCATATGGGAAAATTTTGTATATGCATGGCAGCGAACACGATTAAACACATAAATGGCAATAATGATAACATGTACAAGGTGAACGTTCGCTATTCAGTGCATTTATTGATCTGGAACTTATAAATGTTGTATTTATACGTATTCATAAATATATGAAGTCGATGATGAACGAAAATTTTTGATACGAGCCGCCTGTACCACTTAAACACGTGAACGAGAATCGCTTAGTAATGAATTAAAAACCCAACACTTATTTTTTATTATACATTTTGCACCTTTTTGGAATACAAAAAACTTTCCAAAAAAAAATCGCACGTCACGTCGCTTCATATAATACGAAATAAGCATATGTACACCACCATTCAATTTCGAAAGGGTTAACATTTAATATTTTTTGTGTCCATATTTACCACACTCGAATAAAAATAACAATGTCATTTATATTTTTCAAATTTCTGATAGGAATGTCGGTAGGATGGGAAGGATTTTAATGTCGTTCCCTTTTCGGATTTCCCCAAAATGAAAAGTGTTAGCATTTTGATTAGTGAAATGATTTGACAAAAATGCATACTGTAAAATAAGAGAGATGAATTGTCGCTCAATCATTATTTATAATAAAAAACATTTTTTTTTGGAAAATATGTAAATATGTATAAACATTGTACATACGAGTATCATAAATCAAAGTTTCCGTAGAATGGAATTATATTTCGGTTTTGGATCCGGCTTTGTGAGAGTGGGCAAAAATAATAAATTAATATATCTAAGTACATAACCCTCGTCGTTGGTATGAGATAAGTATTTTGCTGGTCATTTTCGCTAGAAAATCAAATTTTGTTGGATAGGATGGCCGCTGGAAGGATTTTGGGTATGCAATTTTTAAAAGACAGCACATTAAGCCAAAACACCAGAACATCGAAATTTTAATCGTTTATTATTTTTTTTATGTATGTAAATGATTTTCCAATAAGAATGATACAATTTAAAAATTTAAAAAAACAAATAAATTATTTAGGGCGACCAAAATTCGTTTTTATTTGAAAGGTTACATTATGCCATTACGTATGGAAAATAACATCATTCAAATGACCACCACGACTTCTCCGTACGTATTGCATTTTGTCAGCCCAATTTATCATCATATGGTTTAGACAAACCAAACTGGTCCAAACTGGTTTCGACAGGTATATCAGTAAGGTAAATTAGTAAGCTAAGCCGGACGTGTTTGTTTTATCTTGTGCATCGAAAATTATGAATTGATTGAACGAAAATTATCAAATAAGAAAGACCATAAATGTAGCAAAGAAGAACAATTAACACAATCAACGCTCACCTAAAACTATCTGTATACGCGATTTGCCAATTTATCGTGGCACTAAATCACGTCCACAGACGAAATATTGTTATATTGTGCTAGTAGAGTATTAGGCTAAAACATAGTGCCCACATCATATTTACGTGCCATTCCTAACAAAATTCAAGACGAAGCCGATGATGTATCAATGTATGGCACCCATTAAATTGGAACACAGTTAAAGCCAATTATAAAAAAAGTCATTACTCTGATAAAAGAAACGAGTCAAGTATCGTATCAAGTATTTAATACAATTGGTTTAAGAAAAATGACTTATGGACTTCCAACTCCTAAGAAATGTATGCTTTTGCAAAAAATGTCACCTAAATTCATATAAAAAAATAAAGGTTATTTTGAAATTAGTTTTATTTTAAAAAATTCTCTAGTTTATGTCCGTTCCAATGGTATACTACATGCCATAGAAATCACTCATTTTGTGGTCAAAATAAAAAATACTATTTTTCCGGGGTCAGAGTTTAGAAAATACCTTTTAAGTATTGGCCGGCGAAAAGGTGAGATTCTGGGTAATTTAAAAAAAATTAAATATCATATCTCAGACGACAACCTACTAAAAATTTTGTCGGTTTACACGCCAAACACCCTGTAAAAACATAAGCAAACGTTTAATCAATTCAACAACAATCAGCAAACCTATAAAAAACGACCAAAAGCTAAGCCAACAAAAAATAAAAATCGAATCAAAACAGTACAAGAAATATACAATTGACTCAAATAAGGCACAGTACGCTAATCAAAATCCCAATCGATATAACTTCTAGCAAACTAATAAACCCAAATTTCAAACTAAAGAACTTTACAATATCGAAAAATTCAACCCTATTGCGGTAGAAGAATGCCAACATTCTGATGACATGAACGAGTATATGGCCACGATTATAATGGCCATGCCAGCCTAACATATTCCTATGATCCTGATCCCAGTACAATTCCATTACCAAACGAAATTGATGACCAGGATTTTCGACCGAATCCCGCGGAAACCCCATTGGATTCTTTAACAACTAACAAACCTTTCAAATTCCTGATCGACAACCATCGATCGAACAAAATCGCAAACCATAAAAATTAAACCAATAGCCATAACTAGGGTATTCAAGAAAAACAAATTTTCTGAATCTGTAATCATTAGAGGAATAACCGAATTCAAAACAAACTCATCCTTAGAATTTTATTTATTTAAATTTCATAAATTTTTTACGTTCTCATGGGCCTAAATATTATGAAGACACCAAAAATCAAATTGGACTTACCTAAGTTTCAATTTGAATCACCACATATCCGAGTGTCAATGCTCACAACCCCAAAATTTGTTACACCTATCTTCAAAATTCCAGGTAGATAGAGAAGGAGAATTTTACATAAAACCGATCTAGGGTGGCCAGACACCTTTATTTGGTATCCTATCTAGTGTGGCCAGACACCTTTATTTGGTATTATACCCCTTTTCGCACAACCAATTTGCGAAATTGCCATATTCAAAAATATGAAAAGGGGGACGGACAAATATTTACATTTGTTTGCTCTTGGCCATTCCGGACGATATGCAACATTAAATAAATTTTCGAAATCGACCACTTTGTTATCCGCAATACAAAGATTTGTTACGTAATGTTATGACTTGAGCTTGACATTGCTTCTAGCTAATAAACGGCAGTATAAAATGTCCAACAAGACAAAACGTATTTTTTGTCGCTTAGTAAAAACAATTCAATGTTGTTCTAGCCAATATCGTACCCTCCCCTATCTCGAATATATGCTAATCACAACATTTTAACATACTATGGCGGCTAAACCAAAGAATTTTCAGATTCCCACCATCTGACTCTCATGAAGTTCACATGCACATCAGTTTTTGTAAAGAATTCTTGACTTCCCCGAACAAGCTGCCACAAAAAACCATTTCTTCAATTAGTAATTTATGGAAAATGATCAGGACCAGCCTTGCTACAACTTCAACCTAGAATCAACCCATTCTTAACCGACTCCCTCGCAAATGATATACCAAAAAAATGCCAAAAACGAAAAAGCTCCAAAGAAAGTTGCGTCTAAGTATGAAGTTCAATCCTGAGCAGTCAACCCACCTGGGACGCAGAGCGACTGAACTATGGCGAAATAACAGTTTACTACCAAATCGTCACTTTCGCCTACATTTTGGAAAATGATCCTGACCAACCCTATTACACGTCTAATCCAAATTTCTTTCGCTCCCAAACGATTCCATCGCAGATGCTACCTTCCAAAATAATTAAAAAAAACATAAAAAACGAAAAAGCGTAAACCAAAATAACGGTGGGCTAACCTCCGCCAAAACCCCACTTCACCTCCTAACACATGAAAATGCCCAAATATGAAGCTTCATTAAAATAAGTCAATCCACTTGGGCTGCAGAGCGACAAAAACCGACACATAGACAGACCGCCCATCAAAACCTCACATTTCCACACTTACACCTAACCTATAAAAGAAAATTTATCCTATAAAAGAAAGATATTCTTATTGAAACTAATCCAACAATTGTCAATTTTTAACCAATTTTTTGGATTAATTTTGAAAACAAAACCTTAATTTAAGAGTACCCTAATTTAGGAATTTTGATCTGGCCACTCATAACCTATCACCAAGAACAATTCATAATTCCAGAAATCATTCAATTATATGTTCTTATACCAACCATGGAAATTATAAATTTCTCAAGCAAACTTTTCTATGTGGAAAACCCCAGGAAAGCTTATCGTTAAACGAATATCAATTAAATCCCAAATATTTTAATAATGTAGAATCAGAAGATGTTACCCATACTGACATCATGAAATAAATCAGATCTAAGCATTTCAATCTGGAGGAAAAATTAGCACAAACGAAAATTTGTGAAAAATATTCGAATACATTTCAACAATAATACAAGTCCTTGTCGTTCATGAACCAATTAAAACACGACATAATACTAAGTAAGTCAAAGCCAATACACCCAAAAGTTATAGATACCCATACGTATATAAAGAAGAAGTACACACTTAAGTCTCTAAGATACAGTTGGAGCAAAGTATATGTGGACCCAGTTTTTTCATCATGGTCTTACACCATCTGGATAGATGACACTCCAAAAAAAGTCGCAAGTCAAAAAGTCAAATGGCGACCCAATGGTTACCCATTGCCAAATATTACTCCATTACCTTGGATCTCGCAAGTGGGTTTTACAAAATATAAGTGAGCCCTCGGGATATCGAAAAAGACAACTTTTACCGTAGATTTTGGGCCTTACGAATTTTTTCGAAGCTTAAAACCCCCATCTCAATTTTAGAAAAGAGACGAAGCATAGGTAATTTATAGGAAGCATAAATAGTGACCCCAAACGGAGTGAAGCCAAATCCAGAAAAGAAAGTTGATATTCAAAATTTCCCAATGCTGAAAACTGAAAAGCAGATTAAACCTTATCTTGGCCTCTTCGGATTTCTCTGAAATAACTAAACCATTAACAACAGGCTGCCTAAAGAAAGACTGCAAAATCATACTAACGGACCAGTACATCCGTTGTATTGTAAAAAATTTCTCTGCCAGGAACCAATATTATAGTATCCCGACTTTGAAAGACCATTTTTAGTTACCAAAGACGCTAGTAATAAAGAAATTCGTGATATGGTATCCCAAGGGCTACTCGGAAACGATCTCCCCTTAAGTTATGTATCACAAACCCTAACATAAACGAAAGAAAACTATTCCACGGTAGAAAAAGAGGTGTTAGCTATCGCGTGGACAGTAAAATATTTCCGTCCATATTTATTTGGACAGAAATTTACAATAACATCAGACCACAGGCCGTTAACATAAATGTTCTCTCTAAAAGAACATAAGTGAAGATTGATCAGAAGGAGGCTCAAGTTGAAGGAGTATGACTATAACATTGCGCACAAACCCAGACACACTATCAAGACTCATACCAGATGAGCAAATGAACTTGAATTCGATCAGTGGCTCATGAAAACCGTTGCTTTATCTTCGTTATATATTAAGCAAACATATTTTAGGTTCATTATGGCCTAATCAAATGCCCCATTAAAAAATTGTGGGGTCCACTCGAGCCTAACAATATTTGTTTGTCAGTTGATCAAGTTTTTCGTTCTAATTTCGGTTTTGGTCCGATTCTCGATTTGGGTTCTGCTAGCTTTAGATTAGATGACCTGAAGTTTGGTCTAGAATGAGTGGAGCCCAAAAATTGTTAATGTGACATTTGATTAGGCCATAATGAGTCTAAAATTATTTGTATGCCAATTGATTTTATTTTTCGTTCTTATTTCGGTTTTGGTCCGGTTTTCGATTTACGTTCTGCTAGCTTTGAAGTGATAAAGGCTTATGCATGTTCTAGTATGAGCAGATTAAAAAAATTTAAGTAGGGCATTTAACTAGCCTAAAATTAACCTTTAATTTTCCAATTGTTTTTAAATTATTTATTTGATATTGGTTCTGCTAACTTTTTCTAAAGTTTTTCTGTTGTCGTTTTAGTTGGAAGGGGTGGAGCCCAAAATTGTTTAATAGAGATTTTAATTAGCCTATTATTAGCCTAAAATTATTCATATTATCTTGTAATGTTCTGCTGTATGGGTTCTGCTAGCTTAATGGACGTATCACAGGAGTAAACTGAACTCCTGGATTTTTATTTTTAATTGAATATTCGTTTATCATGTTTGTTGGATTACGTAGAAAATTGTAGATTAAATTATGAAACTATGGCCAGTATTTAAAATTCAGTTTTCCGAGCAACAGCGTCGCGTAACGCGTGTAATGCGATGTTATGTCAAATCAAATATTGCGTACCAAATTGCAGCATACATAATGCTTTACGGTTAAGAGCATACTGTGTTATATGCTGCTAACATAGCCAATCAAAAATTATGTATTTTCCACCTGTATCGTTTAATTACACGACTTACCTCATTTGCGTAATAATTTTATTACCATATACATTCAGCCTTGGTACAAAATTAAGGTTTATTAAGAAGCCTTCTATACCTTCTTTATGCAAATACTTCTGATTTATGGTGATTTACCATGCCTAGGAAATATTTTTCCTCTATCGACACGTTTTTCGATGTCACGCGTTTTCTGACCGGATCAAAATAAAATTTATTCTGTTCTTGACCAAATAATTTTGCACGAAAACCCTATTATCGAGGGTTATATCCGTACAAATATACATATTTTGTGAAATAATTTAGAACAATAAATTTTTTATCGATCATCCATAATAAAACAGATCCATTAATTTTATTTTACTACCTGTAAAATAATAGCAACAACATTTTCATTTTATATCGCACAGACTCAATTTTTTGCCTGCGCGTCTTAAAGCTTTCGACGATTATCGATTTTTATGTTATCATTTTGATACGAAATTGTCGTACTTTTATGCTTATCAAAAATTCGTTTCTTAATAATAGGACGATACAAAGGAAGTACGGCAACAATAATAACGCTTATTAATAAAAAAAATTCGAAATCTTCAGCCATAAATACGAAATTGATTTTATTCTCGACATCACCGAAGCGAACGGTTTGTTTATTTTGCACAAAATGGATAAAAAATGATAAAAAATGTGTAATTTGTCAATTTGAAATCTTTTACGATGTACAAAGGAGTGCAAAAACAACATCGACTTTATTACGAAAGGACGAACAAAACTTGCATTTACAGGTTTATTATTTAAGCTTTATTATATTTGTTGTTTGATATAATTTATCGAATCCTCTTCTCGTTAGTACCGTTGTTGTAGTGCAAAGGAATATTATTTATTTATCCCTTTTCCTGATTTTTGTATGCGGATAAATTTGATACCTTTCACTGTATACAGATCTGATGGTATATAAATCATGTAGATAAGAACCTTTCGTACTCTCGTTAAATAAAAATATAAAATACAACCGTGAATTTGTACGGGGTAAGCACTTAAAGCTCTAATTTAAAAAAAAAATTAAATCACGATATGCGAGATAAATTATTAATGGTAGTTAATGTTTTTTCTTGTAGATTTAAATGGATAAAATTATTTTTGTGCTTTTTTGAATTTTATTTTATTTGTTCGATGATTCGTTCGGGATGTGTATGTGTGTGTTTGTGTGTTACGCTTATAATGAGTTTTTGTTGTATAAATGGAAATAAAGATTAGTGTCTTAATTTATGAATGGGGGCGCCATATATTTTTCGTGGTTTATTAGACATTCTAAGCCTTTTTTGTGTACTCCTAACACACGGGTTTTCGGTTTATTTATTGGGATAATAAAATTGGGAAGCACGGTACTAATATTTCATTTGGGTGGTGAACAATAATACAAGATTGCTGAAATTATAATGTTTGCCATTTTTATCCGCAACATCATTAAAAATTGAAATTATTTTCGTTTTCTTAATGTTTGTTCGAAATACATTTGATGGAGCTCCTTAATTCAGTTCTTAATATTACGATTTATTAGTACCACCGAATTCATCAAAGTTGTACAACGATTCCAAATCTCGCTCTGCGTTCTTAGGTCGGCCCTCGTTTTCATTGTATCGCTGGCCTTTGCAATATTTCTTCTTTCTTCAATATGAAATTGTTCATTTTCCGTCTTAGGTCGAGTACATATGCATGCAGTGCGATTGTTTCATTTCCCGGTAACCCAAGCGGTAGACGTGCCTCTTTAAACTACACCGGTAGGTAAATTTCCTGACCACTGTCAACATAAATAGTTGTAAAATTCGATCCCAGTTATCATAGTTGGCATCAATTTCTTAAACTGAAGCCTCTCTACGAACCGTCTGACAGTGGATGTGTGGTACACACCTGCATGTAAAGTGTGGTTAAATTTTAAGGGCCAATGTTGATTTTGAATAAAACACAAATTATTTAGGAAATTATTGTCAATTCTTTTTATTATGATAATATGGTATGGTTCAATTATGTATGGAACAAAATATCGGCAAAATGGCCGCCGCGATCTCGGCGGCACACCTCCACCCGATGGTCCAAATTTTCGATGACGCTTAGGCATAATTGAGATTCTATGCCGTTAATGTGCCGAATTATCTCATCCTTTAGCTCTTGAATTGTTGCTGGCTTATCGACGTATACCTTTTCTGTCAAATAACCCCAAAGAAAGAAGTCCAACGGTGTCAAATCACATGATCTTGGCGGCCAATTGACATCGCCACCACGTGAGATAACACGGCCATTGAATTTGTCGCGCAAAAGAGCCATTGTTTCGTTAGCTGTGTGGCAAGTGGCACCGTCCTGTTGAAACCACATATCGTCCACATCCATACCTTCCAATTCGGGCCATAAACAGTTCGTTATCATCTCACGATAGCGAACACCATTCACAGTAACTGCCTGACCGGCCTCATTTTGGAAAAAATGTGACCCGATGATGCCGCCAGCCCATAAACCTCACCAAACAGTCACTCTTTGTGGGTGCATTGGTTTTTCGACAATCACCCTTGGATTATGATTCGCCCAAATGCGGCAATTCTGCTTATTGACGAATCCACTGAGGTGCCTCATCACTGAAGATGATTTTCTTCGAAAATTGATCATTCACTGTTGCCATTTCTTGCCACCATTCTAACCATTGACGACGTTTGGAATGGTCAAGAGGCTTTAGTTCTTGAGTCAATTGCACCTTATAAGCGTGTAAATGCAAGTCTTTATGCATAATGTTCATCAACGACGAGCGTGAGAGGTGCAATTGTTGGGCACGACGACGAGTTGAGGTGGACGGTTCTTCAGCCACACTATCGCGAACAGCAGCAATATTTTCTGCTGTACGAGCTGTACGAGCATGCACTGGTGTTTTAAAATCTCCTACAGAGGAGGAGTGTGTGCACGGTATGCATTTTGATTTGAACGCCCATTTTCATAATATGCCTGAATAACTTTAACGCGTTGCTCGATTGTGTATCTTTCCATGGTTCAAATTGAGTTGGTCTGAAATTGAGAAATGTCAAACTACATGCAGAAAAAAACTTGACGTTTAGGTGTGGTTCACATTCAACGTCGGCCCTTAAAATTTAACCACCTTTTATTAATTGCCATCCCTTTCTTCTGGAAATGGGCCGACGATATCCATTGCTATTAGTTCCAACGGCGCTCTACATTTTATTGCTGCATTATTCTTTTTGCCTGAGAATGCGATCACGTACTCGCAGCACACACTTTAAACTGTCTGTACCAATCTTCACTATCTTTACACTGAGAAAAATTTTACTTAAAATTAAAGAATTTATTCTTTAAACGAAAGAACTTTTGCCTATAGATTTTGCGCAAAAACTTTCTATTTTACTTGAAAGGTGTGAATCATTTTAAATTCAAAATTAATTAAAAACTTTGTCCTAAAAAACACTGCAATAAAAATAAAACATTGGGATATTTATCTTAAAAACTTTAATTCATTTCGCTGGAAATATTTCAGGATTTGATTCAATGTTATTAACAACTTTAAAATTAATACTTACAGCAACAAAATTAAGAGATAGTTTACTTTGGTTCAAAATTATAAAATCATTGAATTAAAAGTATTTACCTTTTAAAATAAAGTTCTCGATACTTAAATATAAATGTTTTATTCTTTGACTACTTTCATAGGTCATCATTATCAAAGTTCAATGACCTATACAACCTTTCAATTCATTTAATTTTTTCATTGATATTCTATTATATATATAAATATATAATATAATATTGAAAAAAATCCCATTAATACAACATATTGAAGATCAAACTTATATTTATTATATATATCTACATTTATATACATGTTTATCTTTTCTATTTCCACATAGAAATTTATTTCATAACATTCTACATTTATTACATATAAATTTTATTTTTAAAAATGTCAAAGAAATTTATTAGAAAATTGAAATTATATATATTGCTTAAGTCTGACCACTTTTTCTCCTGTGCTTAAATAGCACAATTTAACAGGGTGACATTCTATATCTTTGAAATCAATTATGCTTAAAATTTCAGATGCATCTCCAATTGAATGGCAATGAAAATGGGGGATATAAACACTATTATTATATGATTTACAAATGGCAAAGAAGTTATTATTTGTTAGTAATATATCAATAATATAAAGAAAAATTTATTAAATTTTTAACACATAACATAAATTAAAATTTTATTGTTAGTTGGTTTGTCAAAAAAATAACCAGTTTTAAATTTTGTACCACGAAAAATTAGGGCACTGGTGTATTTTTGATCCGATTCAGAAAAAGGTATTACTCCAGCGTACTTTTGATCCTTATCCGCACAAAGAAATAGTTTACTAACTGTTTCCCAATCTGTTTGAAAAAACTCATTACAAAAAAGTAATTTCGTAAATTTAAGAGAAGCTTTTATTGCTAAGGTAAGTGGTATATTAAGCCGAGAAGTGATATTTCTTGCATACTGTTTATGTAACTGATGTTGAGCCTCAAAACGGAAACACCAAAGGAACTTTAAAGGACCACATCTTCTTATTATTGAAGTTGAGTGCACTCTTTGATTTGTGGTAGTACTTGACAATTTTAAAAATGTTGAGCCATAGCACTGATTGTTATATTGATCTATAAGTTTTCCTGTTGGCTTCTTTTTGCCTTGCCGTGGTGTATAATATTCAGCCTATGAATAAAATAAATAGACAGGTTATTAACATTATATATTAAATTTATGTGGAATGAAGAATAACTTACCGAGTATTCAGTTTTAAAAATGTCTGATATGCTTTTTGATAAAATCTCAAAATCAGTTGGATATAACCTAATATTGACGGATATATAATGATCTATTACACAATGAACCAAATACTGGCGATGTTTGGAATCCAGTTGATTTGACTGTTTATAATATTCTATAACCAACCGTCCCTTGATTGATTTATTTAAAATAGTCAGGATATCGAATTTTTCTCCAGCTTGTTCTTGTGTACTGTAATAATAATTACTAATTAAAAATCGAAGCTTGGTAAAATGGTGTATCTAATTAAATTTCAAATTCTTATTATCACAACTGTATCTATAATCAATAAAATATAATTCGATTATTTTGTAATTTTTTTTTGAAACGTGAATTATTAAATAAAATGAATAGTACTTGTGATCGGTAAATAATGATGAACTTTGTATTGGACTAGCCGTTGAACTTTGTTGTTCTATCCATTGAAGTACTCTGCTGTTCAATGATCTGTGGCATCTGATTCTGGTAGATGATTATTCTAAATAGCACAAATAATCACACTATTACATAATTCCATTTACTACATTTAATTACTAATTTTTACCATTTCTATACGCCACTTTCTGGCAGCTTGTTTAAAGATGCATTTTTCGCCCTTCGGGTAATTTTCGAATATTTCATCAATGAAATCGAGATCCATTACTTCTAGTGTTTTAATTGTACACTCATGAGTGTGCGCTAGAAAGTTTATCGTTTTCTGAGAAAGTCCCCATGATGACACGAGATTTTTGAATTCATTAATCCGTGCCAGATCATCCTCATTCTGCAGTACATATGGTACGTATTCAATGGTACATTCAATTGAACTAAAAATATGTTCATGCTGCTGGTCATTCGATGACATTTTGATCGATTTATTGAATCTTGCTTGATTGAAAAATACAAACCCAATTAAAATAGATAAAAGTTCACAACTACTTATAATTTTAAAAATGGCGTAGCACAGGGTTTCCCTTTATACACGAGATTTCTCATATACGTTGTTTGAAACTATTCAATTTTAATGTAAAAAACTTAAAATGTAATGATTTTTCTATACTTACTTATTTCAAACGGCGTACTGGTTTTTAGATGAAGTTTTAGATATTTACACTTTAAATCAGCTTTTATTTGAACAGTTTTTGTGCACATTATGTGTTACGACACGTTAAAGATTCGGTTTTTTATACCCTTGAAAAAGATTGTCACTTTGGTTTTATCCCGTTTTCACATTAAAACATTAAACTTAAAAATCACAAAAATATGTAATTAAATTATGTATATATCACTTATTATTTTATATATCACTTTAATTCTTTAATAATTTTATTTATCACTTTAATCACTTTAATTTAAATCCGAAATTTGACAAAAAGAAACACAAAGAAAAATCACAAATTATTCCCCTTTGCATAATAACTATAGACTATTTATTGCATAATAAATTATGAGAGTAACGGTAAAACTTAAAACCAAATATTTCACGCATTTGAAACGGAAGATATTTCCTTTTATTTTTACTCTTTTCGCATTAGTTCTGAAAGTTCCATGCACTTATATTTTAAGTGATTAATATTCATTTAGATTTAATAATATAATATTTTAAGTTAAAGTTTTGATTTTTGAATTAAAGTCAAAAATGTTTCACGCGAAATAATATTGCCTTTTGGTAATCCATTTTTCGCGCAAAATGAATTAATAAATACGATTCTTTAGGACAAAGTATAACTTCATTTTATAATAAGATCTTTTCCCTTAGCTTCAAAGTTTTTTTTTAAAGAATTTTGTTTTTTAAAACAAAATTCCAACTTTTTTCTCAGTGTATACTATAATTATTCTAATAAAGCTCACTCGGCTTTACTCTAATAAAACCGGTGTCTTATACCTTATCCAATCTTGTTTGATACCCAAATATGCTCCGAATCTTTCATCGTGTGTTTCTTCTTGAATTTCTTGTGTCCCATTGGATGGTAGCTCAATTTGCTATTTATTGTTGTCACCGTAATCCGGTTCACTGATTCTTACTATAGCAATCCGTTATCTAGCGAGTGCCACTGTACCCAACAACTTTTAACAGTAGCGCCTTGAGAAATAATTTTATGCCAACGCGAAATCAACTCATTAGCCTCCTAGTCGCCTTTCTTCACCAATTTGCTACTTCAAACTGGATTCGTGCAATAACTCAGAGAAAGGAACATTTTTTTAATTTCTGTCTTCACAGTGTGATAGGGTTCGAATATAATATCTTACAACCCGCTTTTTATTCTCTTACTTACGAGAAAATTTTGCACTTATTTTCGTGTTGCTAGCATCTGTATCCAAGATTAATATCTCAACTGTCTGTGGATCGCCACTTGTGTACAGCAATTGACAGCAGTAGAGACATAATCCCAGGACACATCAGACTGAACTAATATTTTTTGGTGATAACCAATCCATAACTGATACTCGCTTTTCGGATCCGCTCGCACACCATTGCATAAAACAATAAAGGATCTAAATAATTAACTTTTTCCATGAACAGGCTGCATTGTGTTGCTCTTAAGTTCATGTCATCCAGACAAACTAGACACGCCTTTCAATATAAACTCCTTAGTATACTTGCTCCATTAATCTCTCAATATTGTAGCAGGCGCATTGTATAATTCAAACGACACTATCACGAATTGTAAAAGATCATTTCAATGTATTGCAAATATTGGCCCCTTGCAGTGTATCCAAGGTATCATCAATGCGCGGTAATGGATAATTGTCCTTCCTCGTTACTTCGTTTAATTTACGGTGTTCAACATAAAATTGGGTTGCCCCGTTCTTGTTTTTGACAAGAACCACTGGCGAACTCCATGCGCTGCTAGACCGCTCTATTAATCCGTCATGTTTCATTTTTTCTTGTTAATTCGGCTGCCTGTCCTGTTGCTTTGAGAGCGTTAATCGTATTGGTGGGTCTGGCTATCACCCAGAATAACCACAAATTTGAGTTATTCTGGGTGATAGCCAGATATTTTACTTTTACATCTAGGTGAGGTTACCAAGACGCTGGAAGCTTGGTTTCGAATTAATGAAACTTGATTTTTTTAATTTAAAGGGGTCAAGAGGTTGACAATTGCGTAGCGAAAAATAATAATTCGCAAAGGCATTGTGATTATAGTTTATACGTAAGTGCAAAGTATTTCAATATTTTTGTAGTTTGGTCACTGCAGTGTGATGAGACGGCCGAATTTTTTAAATTAAAAAATTCAAGTTTCATTAGTTCGAAACCAAGCTTCCAGCTTCTTGGTAACCCCACTTAGATGAAATCGGCTAATCCAGCCAGTCCATCCACTGTGACATCTTATTGTTCTACTGCACAAGCGCGAGATTAGCGCAAAGTGAGCGACTGATATTCTTCCGTTTATACAGGGTGGGCCATCTGTTAAAAAGTCAAAATATTTTATTGATAAGGAAAGGTGTTTATGTATGAAAAGCAATATCGTTTATATGCACACCACGACTAAGGATCAATGACCTCAACTTCAGCTCAAATGTTGTTTTTACGAGTATGTTGAATTGTTTGTGGATGATTAGCATACACCTAACTTTTTAAATAACCCTACAAAAAATAATCAAGTAGTGTTAAATCCGGACTTTTTGGTGGCCAAGGAACTTCATAATTTCATGAAATTAAACGATCAGCACATTTTGTTGACAATGAATGGATTGATCACGACTAGCGTGGCATGTCGCTCAGGTTTGTCGAAACCAAAGGTCGTTGACACACAATTCATACAATTTGGGCCACAAAAACCCAGTTAACATGTTGAGATAACGTTCCACATTCACTGTAAAGGCATTTTCCTGTTTGTTTAAAAAAAACGGCGCAATGGTGCCACCGGCCCATAAACTACACCAAACAGTGACTCTTAAAGGAAGAACTTCTGCTTCGTGAATAGCATGAGGATTCTCCGCTCCCCAAATTCAATAATTTTACTTATTGACCTACCCATTAAGATGAAAATGAGCGTCATCGCTAAAGATAAAAAACCTTTCATTAAATGGTCTGGTGGCTTCAATTTTTGAGTTACTTGAATTTTGTACGGATGCCACTGAAGATCACCTTGCAAAATGCTTCGTAATGTGATTCATGAAATATTTACTTCTTGTGAACGATGCCTGGTTGATGTGTTAGGTTCATTACGAGCAGTTTCACTAACAGGTGCCACTGCATCAGAAGAACGAACTGGATGAACATTCCACTGAATCTGTTTCTTCAACACGATCAATAATTTTGCCAATTACACACTCAGTAAGACGTCCATATCGACCAAAACTCTCACGTAATCAGATATTTGACTTTTCATATGTCAAAGTATTTTTTAAAACAGATAACTTTAAGTACTAAAATTCATCTATTGAAAAAAAGACGAACAGATGACCCACCCTGTAATTTGGTGATCGACGACGTTGTCTCGATTGGCAGCTCGAACAATAATTGACTTCCTCATCCTTACCAATGATCGTCTCTTTCCAAATTACGTTAAATATTCTCGCACACAACAATTCTTATTTTTCACATTCGCCGGCTTTACAATTCCACTAGAATTATCTCGAAGGACACCTTTTTTTGGCGTAGATCACGTTGTCGTACATCGATGATTCCCCGACTTTGTTTTCTCTTTATGACTTGCAATGCATTTTGTTCAAGTGTGTTTAGTTGAAGGGATGCCTCCATATTGTAATACTTTTTCTGATCTGGATCTACCATATCAGGACGAACAACCGATTTCGAAGCTAAAGGGTGTGCAGAAAACTGTCAATTCGAACGAAGCTGTGTGACTTTAACGGTGCTTCTGGAGCATGTTCATTAGCCCCCCCTCCCACTCCCCGGATTCCTGTCCAACAAATCAAACAATTGTTTTCTTTCCTCGTCCCACTCAACGTCAAACTGCCTCATTTATCCGCTTTTTGTCTTGTGTGTGAAGTTCTCTCGGGCACTATATACTTGGCTGCCTCCAATCCCTCATGTAATAGCCGGATTGTTGGCATCGGAATCATCAAGGCGGAGAACGTCATTTCGCCATTTTCGTTCGTTAGTTTGGAAAGCTTACCGAGGTTTCCTCATTCGTTTTTTATTAGTGCATATATTCTAAAGCCAACGGCAAAACTTTCATAACTTTTTTACCTCTAGTATTGGTTCTTAAATGAAGTTCCAGATGGTTGCCTTTAAAGCACTCATAAACGCTTCCACTGTAAGTTTTTTCATTACATCCGTAGAAGCATTATATTAAGCTTTACGCGACTTGCAGGCTCTCCAGGTAGAAGTATAGCTTGTTTCGCAGTTGTATCTTGCATAAATCTCTGAAATGGGATTTTTAATATCTTAGTTCCAAATCGAACGTGTTAAGCTTCTCCCATGCGCCCCAACTATTTTGCTGCATCGTCCCTTGGAAATACATTTTAAAGTTCTCTGTAAAATATCTATTGAGCTTGCGGCATCTGATGCTGTTGATGTATTCAGCTGGCCATCTTTAGAAGATTGTGAGAAATTAACGTCTTCTCGCGCCACACCATCCCTAATCTTATTTTGAAAATCCTTGAAATGGCCGTCATTTTCATCTTTAAGATTCAAAATTCCTCGTTCAAAGTCATGCATTTTAAGCTCCTGGACTTACCTAATTTGACTCAGTTTCTTAAGTCTTGCTGATAAAATTTTGCATTTTGCTCTTTTTTATCTCAGCAAATTGGAAATCTTACTGTACTCGGAGTTAATAAAATTTGGCACTATGTCTCTGGTTCTGTTTAATACTTCGTTAGGTTTCCCTAATTGTTTATTTCTTATTCACAAAGTTGAACTATCTGTTCATCGTGGCGTCGGTGATGATTGTGACAATCGCCACCCAGCATCGACAGGAGCTCGTTTTTATTGCTTTTAGTTGAAAGCTCATTACTCTTAGGCCTATTAATTCACTGCTGCGATGTGTAGGTGTTTATTATTTTACCCAATGCTGGTATTTGCGAAAAAACTTACTTTTGACACCAAAGGTTACAAATTTCGGTCGTTCAAATCGGTTTCGTGATGAATTTTACAAATAAAGCTCTTATCATTTAAAGTTACAACTTTTATTTACATACCAACTCCAATAACTTCTTCAACAATTCACAATGTGAATATATTTATCTCTAATCACTATCTCACTTTTTATATTTTAACAGGCACTGTTCACTGTTAACCCACAACTGTCTGGTCGTCCAAAGTTACTCGCGTTTATATATTTGTCGCTGTTTGAGAATATTAAATGCCTTGCATGTGATTATTGACTCCGACTAGTTTCGAACTTGCGCCTGTTAGGACGGTTACACTTGGTAGTGTACTTCAAAGTGTACTGCACCTCCACGTGATAATTTATGTAAAGTAAAGTTGGGAACAATTCATTTGTAGCTATGGTTCGAAATACATATTTTCAAAACTTCCGAATTTTAGGAATTTGGGTGACGCCCTATTTGGAAAAATTAAAAAAAATTACTGAAATTACTGAAAATGTTGTTTCATGAGAGGTATTGTCGTCTACTGAGCTCCATTTTATTAGACGTTTTGTGATTCTCCGTGTAAACAGGGCCGTTTTCACCATTTATGCTAAATTATTTTTCTAAATGTATATTTGCTTGAAACGAATTCAAAACGCGTTCATAAATACTCGCACGTCAACGTAAATCATTGTTTAGAAATCTGCAATATTCAAGTGGGCCAATTACGCTTGTGAACTCCTTGTATCCACCTTGATTAACTTGACTGATTAAAAAAGAGGAAAGTTATGCCACAATAAAGGTTGGTGTCCCACATGGTTATAACACTTTATTGTTTGTTTTAATCGTTTTCTCGCAAATGCTATATATAGTAATTTGGTAGTAATGTTTGTACCAGAAGTGACAGCTTCCCAGAGAGCTTTTTAAATTTTTGCATTTATGTTGAAAAAAAAAATTAAAAAATCAAAGAAAATTAGAGATTCAATTCCAAACAAGGGATTTTATATTACACATGATCGGCTTAGTACTCAAACTACCAATATATAGTGCTGGCGGGCGATACTATATTCCTCGATATTTTAATAATAAATTTTTATTATTACTTCTCTCAGTCATTTTGTAATTTTTCCGCATTTAACGTAAATCATCCCGGTTGGTGCAACGGTAATTACGTTCTTAGAAAATTTTTCTTATATTTCGTACCAAATTTCAGGCAAAACCATAACAATTTTGAATCGTGCACTGTTAAAGTAAAGTTGCTTTAATATACCAAATAAGTATCTTGGATAAATAAATCGGTTTAAGTGGATGTGCACCACTTCAAAAATATATTTTAATAATATAACTGAACACTGAAGTGTTTGGAGTGGGTACACTATAATTAAGACTACGTGGATTTATATTTGCGACGAGCAATCAGGGTACGTAAAGCTGATATAAATATGCCGCAACACAAACATCTTAAACCATTTTCAAGTGATACCTTCCTACTACAAATTTAAAAAAAAATAATAACAAAATCTGTAAAAAAATGAACTCCCTCACATCATTTCCCTTGTACATAGTGTGTTATACCAACGTTACACAGCAAATAATAACAATAATAAAAGCATACACACAAAGTTTATTTTGTGCTTTGCTTGCGTTTGATGGAAAACACTTCAGAATTCTATTTGGTTGTTATCATTTGCTTCTTTAAAAAAAATTTGCCATCTTCTTAAACATATTTGCTTGTTTAAAACAAGAATGTATATTTTTATGCCATCTAACTGTTTGTTTTTGTCGGTTTGTTATAAAAGTACGTACATGAAGCATGTATGTACGTATTTCCTTCTACATCTCTATATAGATGATAATCAAAAGCAATCAGAACCATATTATACGAGTAGGTATATGTCTCGTCTTACATAAACGTGTGTGCATAAAAATACATTTAGACTACATCTTTGTGATGTAAAATTATTATTTAAGCAATTCAAAATTAATTTGCTTCAAGCAATACAGAAGTGGAAGGGTACAAACGAATCCACCTAACAATACTTTGCATTATTTTGAATAATTTGTTTATCTACCGTTAGTGTCTTGTAATGTTACGAGCTCAATAAAATTTTAAATCATAGCCTTCTGACTGAGACCATAAATAGACTGTCTAGTATTACTAAAGCCACTACCAAGCAGGAAATTAGTGCTCTAAAGCGACACCGACCAAATTAGTTCGCCTCAATGATACCTGCACCATAATTTGTTACACATTTATTACAATTTATTACAACAAATCCCGATTTTGTTACAGGTAACGTTTTCGAGGAACGAGTGGCCGGTTTAGCTTACAATTAAACCTGAACCGCCAAATTTGATGTAGCTATGATATCGGAATGGTTCTTGATTAAGTTAGTTCAATACCACCCCTATAATTTGCCTAAGGGTAAATTTCACCCCAAAACTATTATGTATTTCAAAAATGTCAATTTAACCAACTTAAATAATATTTTTTACACCAGACTGCCACCAGCTTTTGGGAAAAATATTGCAAGAAGTCTTATCGAGAGTAGGTCCGCCTTATCCAGGTGTGTAATAAATTAATTTTGTGTCAGGTTAGACGGAATTCATTTTAATTTTATTTATTCGTATAAAGTGGCAAAAGAAAACAATAGTTTTCAGGAGTGCAATAGGTTACAACTGCGGTCAAATGCGGTCAAGTTATGCCCTCTACAAAAGATAAAAAGTCGAATTCGAGCCGACCGTTTATCTGATGAAGCTCTGAAATAATAAATCAATAATGGTAGAGGAGCTTTAAATTACATATTTGAGGCCCATATATTCTGAAGTTAATTTCGTCTAACCTGACACAAAAATAATAAAATAAACACATGGATACAGTTCATATGCTCACCACAAGGCCATTATAAAGCAACATTTAAAGTGGTGGCGGACTTGTGTAATAAATTATTAAATGTGGTAAAATCGACACTAAGATTAAAATTTTGAAGCATCTAAAGTGTGGAGCCAATTCCGCGTATCCAGACACAAAAATAAACTATTAGACACTGAGACAAGGTTGACCTACCCATCACAATGTTGAAGGAGTAACATTTGACTCAATATCTGGAGGCGGTCCGGTGTAATAAATTATTAAAGGTGGTATGAAATCGACTTTTAAATTGAAAATTTGAAGCCTTAAGCATAAACTGCCAATTCCACGTATTCTGGCACAAAAATAGTTTATTGCACACCTGTATAAGGTTGACCTGCCCTTTACAACAGCCACGGAGTGTTTTTTTAAATATCTATTTGGCTCTAGCTTCAAATTTGGTGCCATTTGGCCCAGTTTGAAATTACAATTTTTAAATTTTTTTTTTAATTTTAATTTTTCAATCATTCCCCTTCCACTCATCGATCCCCTTTCATACTTCTATCTGATTCATTCAAATAAAATCATACACATTCTTATTCACGTTCATTCCCATTCGTAATAGTTCTGGCAAATTCCTTGCACTCAAGAGAACATCGATCATTTGTCTGCTCTGATTAAATGCAGATCATTTTAAAATCAAATGTTCGATGTCCTCCACAACCAAGTAGCTATCACATTATTCACACTAAATCAAATTGCGTTTTTTCAAGCATTCTTTCCAATTTCCATGATTCAGTCTCACTCGTTCCATTGCACTTGTCATTCTAGTATCTCCCTTGAGTACCTTAAAGAAAGGTTTACTCAACGGAGAACTAACCAACTGAAAGTACTTCTTACCTTTCACCTGACACCTTTCAACAAACTCCCTCTCCCATTTTATTCACAGATTCATCTGAAACATGCGAAGTACATCTCTCGCATCCATGAATTCATATTAATTTACCTCCTCAACCAAACAACCCCATTTTGCACGTATATCGGCTCTTTCATTACATTCAATCTGTAGGTGTGATTGAAGGTACTCATACAACATTTCCACATACACATTACCATGAGTTCCCCCACCCCTACTAATTAATTCTAATCCATTCCAGGAGTCGGAGAATACTGCTACGCTCCTCCTACCTTTTGTCATTGCCAACTTGATCCCTTCCATAATTCCAATCAACTCTGCATTCATTATACAGATGCTAGCATTCACTCGTAGTATTTTCTTTTTTCTTGTTGACGGAATAAAAATTCCTACTCCTACTCGATCATCATTCACACTAGCATATGTATACACTTCCACATGGGCAAAATAATTCATTCGCATTTTTAAAAACTCACTCTTAACCGACAACGCATTCATCATCGCTTATGTTGTATCATCAAACTTTATACACACAATTAGATTGCTCGGAGGAAATTTCGGATTTACAGGTCGAATTTTGGAAAATACATTAATACTTTCCAAATCACCTTCATCTTTGGTAGTCCGTCCCTCTTTGCAATCTCTCTTTCATTTCATTCACCAATTTATTGTTCTTAGTCAATATTCGCACCGTCTCTCGCAGGGTGATCCACTCCTTCTTATAATTAAGAGGTTAATCATCCTATTCAGACCACAAAGTGTGTATATGTGTGTACATTACAGGCATTCTCCACATGCATTAACTTTTTAAAACCTACTTTGGATCCATCACCATATACACGCAGCCCATACGCAATTTTTGATGACACTAGCGCTTTTCTTAACATATCAGTTACACCAGGATGAGCTCCCCATTTCGGTTTGCTCATTCTTTTGATTACATTCAATCTACTCTTACAATTACGTCAACCATACGATTCGTTCGAAACGTCATACAACAACATTTTCTCGAATTTACATGCAAATTCATTCCGACTTAAGGCCTCCTCGATGGTCCTCCCCCTTCCCAACAGGACAAAGTCATCTGAAAATTGCAGAATGACCTTGTCCGAGGAGTTAAACCTATGTATCGAGCTCGTGTAAAGGTTGTAGAGAGTCGGTGAAATTTTACTGCCTTGGGGGAGGCCTATATTCAGCGCTCCCTCCAACCTGTACCCTCTACCACACAAAAGTAATTTTCTTTCATTCATAAACTCATACAGCCATTTGCAACTTTTCCAAGGAAACCCCAGGCCCATAAGGATCTGATAAAGTTTCCCCGGAACCACGTAGTCATATGCCCTTTCTTTATCCGAAAATACCGCCACAACATGCTTTTTTTTTTCTTTCACACTTCCCACACAAACTTTTCTACACATACATTAGCAGAGTGGTTGTGACGGAACCCAAAGGTGGTTTCCGGCAACAAATTTCCCTCATTCACACATTTGTCTATACGACCTTTCATCATACCATTCACAATTTTAACAAATATAGTCAACATACATATTCCCCAGTAATTTGCTGCCAGATTTCTGTTCCGATCCCTTTTAGGAATAGATACCTCTGCTTTCCTTTAATTTGTCCGGTACTTGAATACTCATCCATACTTGATTGAGAATTCGAAGCAAGGCCATCTTGGCTTCGAATTCCAATCTGCCAATGAACTCTCTAGTTGTGGTTCTATGTGTCATTTTGGACACATAGTCCCGCCAACTTTGCCTTTCCGCTCTACGGATAGCCTTTTTCAATCTTGCATTCGTTCTTGTATAATTTATTCTGCATTCATGACATATGCACCTATTGAACTCTCTCAATGCTATCCGTTTCCTTTACGTTCGACCCATTTCTTCTTATTTGGTGGCGGTCCGGCTTAATAAATTATTAAAGGAGGTAAACCGTCCTTTAAATTACCTTTTTGAAGCCTCTACCGTTGGGAGCCAATTCCGCGTATCTTGACACAAAAATAATTGAATACACACCTGGATAAGGTTGACTTGGCCACCGCAATGCCCAAGGAGTAATATTTGACACAATAACTGGAGGCGGTCTGGTGTAATAAATTAGTAAAGGTGGTAAAATTGACCCTTAAATTTTGAAGACTTTAAAGTTTGGAGCCAACCCCGTGTAGCCTGGTCCAAAAATAATTGATTACATACCTAGATAAGGCTGACCTACTCTAGACAAGACTTCTTACAACATTTTTCCCAAAATCTGGTGGCAGTCTGGTGTAAAAAAAATATTACTTAAGTTGGTTAAATGGACGGTTTTGAAATTAATAATCGTTTTGGGATGAAATTTAATCTTACAAAAGTTATAGAGGTGTTCTTGAACTAACTTATTCAATGTAATTAATTTGTAATAAACTCTGGGTCCAAGAACCGTCCCGATATGTGCAGGTTTAGTTGTAAGCTAAACCGACCACTCGTTCTTCGTAAACGGTAACTGTAATAAAATCGGAATTTATTGTAATAAATTGTAATAAATGTGTAACAAATTACGGTGCAGGTTTCATTAAGGCGGGCTAATTTGGTCGGTGCAGGTTTAAAGCACTCAGGAAATTCATAGATGACACACTAGTGACACATCAGCGACACGTATATTTTTCCTTTTTTCTTTTTCTTTTTTTTCATTCATTATTTTCAGGTTTGTCAAACGGAAAATACACTTTTAAAATACAAGCGAAAACTTAAAAGTAATTGAATAGAACAGACAACAACAACACAACAATCAGCAAATGGAAACTAGGTAAATGGAAACTAGGCCACTCTCACAACAGCCTGAACACGTGAAGCAATGTAATTTAACAATTTATGATAAAATATTGTGATCAGGGTCGTATTCTCTACAAAACTCAGCATATAAGAAGGCCTTTATATGTCTTTTAATTTGGCGCGAAAGAACAATCCCGAAAAGACCTTTTTATGTGGTGTGTTTCCATGATAAATTCAAATCTCAGCCCAAAAAAAATTTTAAAATCAATCAGAATGTGGGTTTGATCCCGAAATATTTTTTTTTAGCCAGAAAAAATATTTATCAACAAAAAGAAATCTAATTAGGTTTCATCTATAAAACTTAACTTCATCCATAGAAACTAACTTTTTTTGACGAGATAACAAAATCTCATTTCGATATCATGAAGATTACTGGTAGAAATAATTTATTGAATCATTAGAAACCACTTGCATACTATGAATTATCATGAATTTCTGTAAATTTGTAATTTTTTAGCATCAATTTCAGAAATGACTGGACCAAGTGGGTAGTGATTTCGGGCTTCTGAACCATTAGATAGCAAGATAGCAAAACCTCGTTACGATATCATGGGGATTATTGGTAGAAATAGTTTATTGAATCATTCTACCAATTGAGTAATATGAATTGTCATGAATTTCTGTAAATTTGAAATTTTCCAGCACTAATCTCAGAAATTTTTACACCAAGTGGGTAGTGATTTCTGACTTCCGAGTCATTGGATAACAAGATAGCAACATTTCATTACGATATCATGAGGATTACTGGTAGAAATAATTTATTGAATCATTCTACCACTTGGGTACTATGAATTATCATGAATTTCTGTAAATTTGAAATTTTCCAGCACCAATCTCAGAAATGTCTGGGCCAAGTGGGTAGTGATTTCTGACTTCTGAACCATTAAATACCAATATAGCAAAACCTTATCACGATATCATGAGGATTACTGGTAGAAATAATGTATTGAATCATTCTACCACTTGGGTACTATGAATAATCATGAATTTCTGTAAATTTTTAATTTTTCAGCACCAATCTCAGAAATGTCTGGACCAAGTGGTTAGTGATTTCTGGCTTCTGACCCATTAAATACCAATATAGCAAAACCTTATCACGATATCATGAGGATTACTGGTAGAAATAATTTATTGAATCATTCTACCACTTGAGTACTATGAATTATCATGAATTTCTGTAAATTTGAAATTTTCCAGCACCAATCTCAGAAATGTCTGGGCCAAGTGGGTAGTGATTTCATGCTTCTGCATCATTAAATAGCAAGATAGCAAAACCTCATTACGATATCATGGGGATTACTGGTAGAAATAATTTATTGAATCATTCTACCACTTGAGTACTATGAATTGTCATAAATTTCTGTAAATTTGAAATTTTCCAGCACCAATCTCAGAAATGTCTGGACCAAGTGGTTAGTGATTTCTGACTTCTGACCCATTAAATACCAATAAAGCAAAACCTTATCACGATATCATGAGGATTACTGGTAGAAATAATTTATTGAATCATTCTACCACTTCGGTACTATAAATTATTATGAATTTCTGTAAATTTGTAGTTTTAAAGCACCAATCTCAGAAATGCCTGGACCAAGTGGGTAGTGATTTCAGCTTCCGAATATATATTTTATATTACGCGTTATGTTTAGAAAACGTCAATTTAGTCCGAAATTAATTTTTATCTGGCGATGTATTTCAAAACAAAAATAAAAAACAAAATAAATAAATATCAAATTGCATGTGAAGTGGCGTTAACTAGGCGACCTTTAAAATGCCAAACCGTGTGTCCCACCGTCGATTTTTATGTTGAATCAATTTCCGACTATTTTATTAGATGGTTAGTTCATACCGCCGTTTATAGATGGCACAAAACAAGCCGCTCTTCATTTTTACGTTAAATTTTCTGAATTATTTATAAATATCCAAAATCTTTCTAATTGTACGTTGATAAATCTGAACTAATGTTGCAGTTCATAGCTGAATAGAAAATACATTTTGATTTATCACTAATAGAGACATCTATCAACGACTAGTATGAACTAATCTCCAATTTAGTTATAAAGATTTCGGGTTCGAATTCTTTACAGAAGTTACGCAGACCAGTGCTCTCCTGTACTGTGAAACCAAAATACGTTTCGGTAAATTACATATTTGACCTAAATATCGAAACATCTAGGAAGAAACGGAAACATAAAATAAAATTGTTTCATTATCAATTGAATTTCAATTCAAATTTTATATCAAAACTCTATAAAGCTAACACATAATATACGTGAACCCATACAAGATATTCATTCGGTATACGAATTGTGTCCATATAATTTCTGAGATATACCAGTACAATGCATAGAGGGACACAAAAAGGAAAGTCATTGTGTGTGCCAAATGAAGGTTCTATTTTATTTATTTTCCAACATAAAAGGACGTTTATCTAAACAATACAAAAATTCCAATGTTTATACAAATCGTCGATTTTATATACATTTTGAGTTTTTGTGTAAGTTTTTTCAAAATATTTTAAAAAAATGTATATAAGAAAATTGGATCAAATAAATACTCGTAAATACATTTTCTCCCCATGTACCTACCATTCACACACTTTGTATTTAATGCTTTATACTTACATAACTTTTGTTTGCAGTTTCCATCAGTAGCTGAACCGAAATACATTGTTTGTATTTATACCAAAATTTTTATTTTTAAATTTTATAAAAATAAAAATAATACAAAATTAAATTAGATTATTACACTTTCGTGTATTTTACACCAAAACCGATAAACAGAGCGCGAATGAACCATATAAACCGTATATACAGAACTCGAAATATTATCGAAAACTTATTCTGTGCAACAACCAACCACCGCATGGTGTTATTTATGCGAATTTTCTAATATTTTTCACCCAACTACACTAATATTGAATTTTCTGATTTTCCGGAAATTGTTCCATCCGTTTTCGATTTTGTTTTGTTTCTAAGAAAATTAAATATTTCAAAATGATTTTTATTTTGCTAAAACAACAAGAATCAGGGCGCTACATTTTATGGGGTATGGGTTCCGTTTTAATGTTAAGAGAAAATCGATTTTCCGTGTTCTAATTTAAAAAAAAAAGGAAAAGTTGAATAATAAAAGCAAAAAAAAAATTAAAAGCGCAAAGCAGAATATGAATAAGTTTTCTTATATACCTACTTTGTATATACTTAGTATGTGTGTTTATTTTACCTTGACACGGAAATTATCCATGATACAATGTACGCAATTAGATGGGGTTGTAATTGAAGTTTATATACAAAGTTTTACTTTACTTTATATTAGATTATACAGCTTAATTATAGGCGGGAATAATTTTGCAGGTGGTATAACAACTTTTGTAATTAGGGTAGGTAATGAAAATGTTTTGGGAAGTATTAGCGCCACTTTTAGTACAAAGTTAAAGCTAATTAGATTGGAATTTACGTAATGGGATTGCTTCGAAAAAAAAACAGAAATCTTAAACCTCTTATAATTATGGAGTATATAAGTGCTTATATTTTGTAGACGGGGAAGGTCGACAATTTTTATTTTAAATATTTTAAAACATTTGTTCCAAAATATCAGGTTCATAACAATTTAGATTTTTGGTATATTAATTTTTAACACTCTCAAAGTAACCTGTTCTTTAACTTTTTGGTATATTTTTTATTATTCCAGTAATAGTTTTTGTAAAGGTCAATCTTTTTTTAACTTGATCTCCTAGTTCCGAACCGCACATAGTTTTTTTGTCAGGAATTTGAATTGACAGTAGTGAGCTAAATTTAATAAATTCAAAATAATTCAATTATACTGCATTAGATGCAAAATACTTTGAAATGCGCTTAAAGCAAGGATAGTTTAATTTTTTGCTGTTCACCTTAGATCTAATGTTACAAAAGCGAACATCTAAGAATATCTAGATTGACATCCCCACCTAATTATAGTTGGGAACACGAATTTAGATATTCTTTTTAGTGAAACCAATACAACAAAATAAGAAACAAATTCATTTATATGATGTCGTCATGAGGAAAAGAATCGTTAGTAGATTTACTTATTTTTACATGATTGGGTGGTAGACAACTGGTCGACAACGTTAACAACCAGTTGTACTTCCGCCAACCGAATTTAATCATTTTCATAATTTTAGCTTATGTTTACGGAGATTTTAGCTAATCCAAATTATTAATATATGAAATGCTAAAAAATTGAGGGTTAATTCAAAACAATTACATAAGATGTCGCTATTGTTTCCAAAATAAAATATGCTTTATTTTCATATCTACTCATCTCAGATTTATCAATATGTTAATTAGTCAATTTTAATTAAACAGCATGCATTGTTTGATTTGCGACATCTATGAATGACTTGTATGAACTAATTCATAATTTTATTATTCGGAAATATACACAAAAAATTGACAGGATGCACACAATCCAAATTACTAGCAAGACTAAATTGCCGTTAGTTTGTACTAGTGATTTATAGTCTTTACTGTACCCATAAAAATTACTGAATCAAAATTTAGTCCAACATTTTGTACTAAATTATAGTGCAATATGTTTTACGCCATCTATTGAAAACCACCATAAAATAATATGGTATTAGTTTAGTTAAAAATTTTGTCAAACAAATTGGTATCGGGGAAAAAGCATTAGAATTTGAAATGCTTTGCAAATTTAACAAATTTTAAAATTAGGTTTAAAATTCCTTAATTCATTATTTGTATCAAATGACGCGATAATGTAGAAAATTTATATTTTCCTCATACAAATAGTTGTTGTTGTCAAAAAAATTTGATCAAAGTAAAATTTATTTAACGCCACCTAAAACCTCACATGAAAACTTAATGATGAAATCTATCTAAAGTCGCTTGAAAACTTAACGAGTTTTAAAATTCGGTTTAAAATTACTTTATTCATTAATTTATACCGAATGACGAGAGGAGGTGGAAAACTTTTGTTTTTCTCATACAAATAGTTGTTGTTGTCAACATGAGTTTGATCAAGACGAAATCTATTTAAAGTCGCTTCCAAACTTAACGAGTTTTAAAATTCGGTTTAAAATTACTTAATTCATTAATTTATTCTGTATGACGTGAGGAGGTGGAAAACTTTTGTTTTTCTCATACAAATAGTTGTTGTTGTCAACATGAGTTTGATCAAGACGAAATCTATTTAAAGTCGCTTCCAAACTTAACGAGTTTTAAAATTCGGTTTAAAATTACTTAATTCATTAATTTATTCTGTATGACGTGAGGAGGTGGAAAACTTTTGTTTTTCGCATACAAATAGTTGTTGTTGTCAACATGAGTTTGATCAAGACGAAATCTATTTAAAGTCGCTTCCAAACTTAACGAGTTTTAAAATTCGGTTTAAAATTACTTAATTCATTAATTTATATCGAATGACGTGAGGAGTTGGAAAACTTTTGTTTTTCTCATACAAATAGTTGTTGTTGTCAACTTGAGTTTGATCAATCCGAAATCTATTTAAAGTCGCTTCCAAACTTAACGAGTTTTAAAATTCGGTTTAAAATTGCTTAATTCATTAATTTATACCATATGACGTGAGGAGGTGGAAAATTTTTATTTTTCTCATACAAATAGTTGTTGTTGTCAACATGAGTTTGATCAAGATCAAATCTATTTAACGTCGCTTCCAAACTTAACGAGTTTTAAAATTCGGTTTAAAATTACTTAATTCATTAATTTATACCGTATGACGTGAGGAGGTGGGAAACTTTTGTTTTTCTCATACAAATAGTTGTTGTTGTCAACTATCTATTCAAGTCTTGAGTTTTCTCAAGACGAAATGTATTTAAAGTCGCTTCCAAACTTAACGAGTTTTAAAATTCGGTTTAAAATTACTTAATTCATTAATTTATACCGTATGACGTGAGGAGGTGGAAAACTTTTGTTTTTCTCATACAAATAGTTGTTGTTGTCTGAGTTTGATCAAGACGAAATTTATTTAAAGTCGCTTCCAAGCTTAACGAGTTTCAAAATTCGGTTTAAAATTACGTAATTCATTAATTTATACCGTATGACGTGAGGAGGTGGAAAACTTTTATTTTTCTCATACAAACAGTTGTTGTTGTCAACTTGAGTTTGATCAAGACGAAATCTATTTAAAGTCGCTTCCAAGCTTAACGAGTTTAAAAATTCGGTTTAAAATTACTTAATTCATTAATGTATGTCGAATGACGCGGGAAGGTGGAAAACTTTTGTTTTTCTCATACAAATAGTTGTTGTTGTCAACTTAAGTTTGATCAAGACGAAATCTATTTAAAGTCGCTTCCAAACTTAACGAGTTTTAAAATTCGGTTTAAATGACTTAATTCATTAATTGATATCGAATGACGCGGGAAGGTGGAAAACTTTTGTTTTTCTCATACAAATAGTTGTTGTTGTCAACATGAGTTTGATCGAGACGAAATCTATTTAAAGTCGCTTCCAAACTTAACTAGTTGTAACGAGAAATTTGTGGTTGATAAAACGCTTCAACGTTTCTTTCCATGTCGTTTGAAACTTCGTCAGCCCACGGGATGTTATTTAGAGAATTATTCATTCCCTATACGTTCGCCTTGTTAAAGTTGATACGAGTTTACAAATGAGGTTGACGTCAAAATATCAAGAAGATTAAAATTACTTGCAATGAAAATTATGTCTGCAGGGTTACTCAAACTGTTTTGGTCGGCCATGACTGGAAATTTATTTTTGTCTCAGAGGTAGATTTGGGTGAAATATAGGCTAAAAACTAAATACATGCTACATTTGGCTTGAAATAGTTTTACACAAACCATTCCGATTTCTTAACTGCAATAAGAACAGCACCTCCATATACTTTGGTACTGGTATGAATTAAAAAATTCAGAGCCCAAAATATTATCGTTGGAGTAAGTCTCACAGTTGATCTAAGCATAAAAATTAGTCTTTCCCACATATAAAACTGTGCGGCCTTAGCTGGCATTCTGTTTACGTTATGTTAAAAAAATGTAAGAACCCAGTTAAATGTGATTTTTGGCTGGATAAGACTGAGGTTAAGAATGGTTGTTGATTGGGCTTCCAGGCCGAAAATTTTGCCGACGTCGTTTCCATTCGAATTTTTTTCACGTGGAATGCTATGCAGTGGAAATTTTATTTCTGGTAAACTGACACGAAATGATGTATAGTCAAATAAATATGACCGTTTTCTTGGTTGCATGGAATTTTGATACTTACGATGTTATCCAGTTTCATTTTTAAGTTTATAGCCTTCGAATTTTTGTTTCATCACAGAATTTGCAGTCCTATTGACAAAGAGCCATCGTCAGGGTTTACAGCTTGTATTTCATAAGATGTAGACTGACATGGCTGTTCATGAGTGAATTACCACGGATCTCGGGTAAATTAGAAGCCACGCCCAATATTTGAGTTGCCTTGTTCAAAGTATCGTCAACTTGCGCGAAAACCAACTAAAACCCAGCAATTCGTCAAATATGAATTTCATGGCCTTCTTTACGTCCTTAGGAAATTTAATTATAAGCTTTTTGGTCTTTGATGTTGCACAGGTATAACTAATGACTTTATTACTCATAAATCCTGCCACAATGATGAATGAGCACTCAACTCATTTTTTCTACCCAAATTTCACTGTTTATAAACCCTTTAAGCCCTATAAACAAAAATGTGTTTCGTAATGTGAATTATGTTTCAAAAGTTATTTAG
Organism: Nephrotoma guestfalica; assembly: GCA_963691935.1. Lineage (NCBI taxonomy): Eukaryota > Metazoa > Arthropoda > Insecta > Diptera > Tipulidae > Nephrotoma > Nephrotoma guestfalica. Next base: position 15,392,626 of record OY829915.1, read on the forward strand.
CACTATTTCAGACAATCTAGCACTATTTTGACGTCAATTTGCCACCCGCCGTAATTATTTATTGGCAACGCTGATTACAACTTTATAACCCACCATCATTCTTATAAAGTTGGCCAAAACACTTATGTAAAAAATTATGCGCATGGCGATAAGTCTGATAAGGGATCCTCGTGTTACTTTGCCCAAAATTCAAGTTACAATGACAATGCATACTTTCCACGTTATAAATTCACTTACATTTAATGTTTACTCGATAATTAAACAAATTATCAACTAATAGTAGGCTACCCTCAATATTAAGACAATAGGCGCTTTCAGAGTACCCAACAGTTGGGAACAAGTTGAGTAAAATCAAAGCCATCTTTATAAAAATGTTTAGTACTATGAAATTTTCAAATCAAATTGGCGATGATTTCACTAATCATGATGCCAACAGTTGGCGGTCCTGAACGCGCCAATTGTAAAAATTTGTTGCTTTAAAAGTTCCTTTACCAGTCAGCTATTATGTGTAGTTCTTGAATGAAATTTGTTGGTGAAATTTCGCGATTTTTCCGCGTCACACATGAATTTTGAGGTGAAAATTTATATATTCCAAAAAAATTATCTTTTTGCAAATACGAAACACAAATTTTATCAAAATCAATAATTATCATAAAATCGACTAAGTGTAAAAGAAAATATTTTAATACTGAATTTTGGTTACCTCATGAAGTGTAGAACTGGTGATCAAATTATACAACTTTTACAATTGCAGGTTTTTGGGTTCTAACTAAAACAAAAACATTTGAAGAAAATAACGATTAGTATAATCAATTAGTTCTCGTAAGTTATTGACCACCCGTATACGTAGTAATGATTATATTTTAAATGAGATAAATTTGGGTAATTTAAAAAACTACAAACAATTATTTTGTAGTGTTTGAACTGTAATTTGCGTTACACATATTCAAAGATTGTTGAACCAAATATCAAAGATGATTGGTATATTTAGGATAACCTATGTGCAGAATTTTTGTTAGTCTACCAAATCTTGTCAGCATGTCTGTTTTCAATTCTTGGTTAAAATCGTTTTATTTCTGTACGTATAAAGCCAACAACTAAAAATCAAGTTTTGCCACAATCTTTAAATATTCAACTTTTCCAACTTGTTAGAACAAACAGAACTATATATGTGAATAGTAAAAATAAACTATACGAGAATATCTACACTCTCTTGTCATTAATGTTTTCACTTCTCCAAGTGGTTTTATCAACTTTTCGAACAATTTTTTTTTTGTTAGACAGAAACGAGAATACTTATAAAAGTTTTTTTTTGTGTAAAGCTGGTTGTGGTATTTTTGCTAAATACTAGTAATCTTAGCTAAATAGTTACATTGAACAAATCAATAGATTTCAACTCACAAAGGAATATATTCATATCATATAACTGGAAAACAAGTTTTCCCACACTCCGAGTATGCTCAAACGTACATACGAGTACATATAAAAGATCTGTGTGGTTTGAAAGATGTGGTTCTAAGTTTCTTATTTATTATAAGCATTTCGTACAATTAAGTAGAAAATAATGTTGTGGTGTTATCCGGAATTTTATGTTGTACTTGCGAAATATGTACATAACAACAAGTAAAGAAATAAAATAAATTCTCGTATTCCTATTATTGGTAACAACAGAAACATGTACTTAGAGTTTATACAGAATTAAAATGTAAAATGTCTCCAAAAATCATTGATAACCTTTTTTCAACAAGGCCTTCGAGAGTACATTGGCATAAGTTTTTTTAAATCAACCAATTTATAACACCTCCTTAAACATTATTATTATTGTTGCTATTACATTTGGTTCAGAAGAATACATATAAGTACATTGGGTACCTTATGAAAATCGCACAACAAAAAAAAATTGTTTACGTAACAGAAAAATATCTCTACACTTTTCCTTTTCATAATGAAAAATCAAATAATAAATATATCACGTTCCAGAAGAAAAGCGAACAAAAAATATCTACTCTCCTGGTTTTCCATTTTGTATAAAATGTATACATAAAAATATACAATAATATGCAAACGCAAAAATTTACAGGGAAATGAATCTTAAAAAATTTATTTTGCTTACAATTCAAAATAAAAAATTTAAAATTACTTTTGAATACACCACTGTATATATGTTGATGCGAGGTGTGGGTGTTATACATACAGAAAATTATTATTCAAATTAAATGGAAAATATAAAATTTTCCACACCTCCTTTATGCAAAATAAAAATATTTTTCAAAATATCTTTTCTTATAAATCTTTTTTTATACCATTCAGAGTTACTTAATACCAATACACTTAAGTGGTTTAACAAAAAAAAAAGACGCGCGAAATTTGTTAGATTGTATGTAACCAAACGAACGAGCACAATGCAAATCACTTGAGTTTGGAATAATTTTTGCTGGTGATAATTTTTATGTGCATATACTAAAAAAGCGTTATAGGAATTTTTAAGTTCTATTAAGAAATTTTCGTATTCCGTGTATAATTTTAAAATTCGTTAAAGACAGGTAAAACAAAATGACCAACCAAGTGAACAGTGATGGAAAGTCATTTTTGCTGAAAAGTGTATTTTTATAATGAAATGGAGGGGTGGTATACATAGATCTCGAATACACCACGTAAATGTCATATACGCGCACCAATTTCGAACTTCGTCAAAATGTAGTAACACGATCGTTATATTGTACAAAGCTACTCCAACATATAGTTTCCATCAATATTTAAAGCGACCCGAACTGATAATCTGTCTGAATAGGCCGGTAGATACTTTTACTGGTTCACACGTATTCTTTCGATTTTTCCTATACGCGTAAACCAATGTGAATGCAACCAAAATTAATAAGTAACTACAACGATCGGAGGCGAGTAGCTCGAACCACAAAAATTGTTCATTGTTCAATTTGATTGTTTTAAACAATGGCACACACTATTTGGTTCGTTAGCTAATTAGCCATCCGTCGAACTGTAGATATATTTCGTACAACATACTCTCTAGAGGATGCAATAACATCAACACGTCGAAGGAATGTGCGTACTGAAGAGAATATTGCACTGTAAACGCTAATAGAAATAAAAAATTTCGACAATGTCTAGATAATTTGTCGTTTAATTGCCCACATATATTCTGTAAACATATTGTAGATTATTAATTATCTGTCATTCCATAACTAAAATAATTCTATAACATTTCCCATTTCTTGTAGAAATTTTGAGTGAAAAATGTTCATGTAATTTTAAAATATAATAATATTTAATAAATTAATTATTTTAATACTAAGTGGCGAATGTATATAGAGATGTTTTTTGAGGAAAACTATATCACATTGTTCAGAAATGATTTTTAAAATAAAACTATTATCGGCCCCTTTTGATCTTCAGTGCATCCAATTCTGGCGAATGACAAGGCATCACATAGACTACATCAAAAATAAACCACATATAAGTTGTTTTTTAAAGCCTGACTTATCAAATGGCAGTTAATCATATAACAATCCACTTACACTTTTTTAAGTAAAACAGCCATCACATTTTTTATTTTTGAGTGAATCTCATTTATTCTCACAGTAACAAGGCATCACGGAGATTGCATCACAATGATGCCATATATGAATCACTCCTACGGGTTTAACCTACCAAACGAAGCATGTTTCCTTCAAATGCATTGAATGGCCTGTCGTTCAACATTAACGTGTTTTGTCGTTGATGGCACTATGGTTACTTGATAGGCCATAATGCTGGTCAATTTCGGCCTAATCGCGAAGAAATTCTGATGGGGATGCAGGGGTGTAATTTTGCAAAAATTAGCTAATTCAATATATCGAAAATGCATTGAATGGCCTGTCGTTCAAGATTATCGTGCTTTGTCATTGATAGCACAATGGTTACTTGATAGGCCATAATGTTTCAATGCATTCTCGATATATTGAATAAGCGAATTGTTGCAAAATTATACCCCTGAATCCCCTTCAGAATCTCTCCACGATTAAGCCGAAGTTGACCAACATTATGGCCTATCAAATAACCATAGTGGCATCAATGACAAAGCACGTTAATCTTGAACGACAGGCCATTCAATGCATTTTCGATATATTGAATCAGCGAATTTTTGCAAAATTACACCCCGGCATCCTCATCAGAATTTCTTCACGATTTGGGCGAAGTTGACCAACATTATGGCCTATCAAATAATCACAGTTCCATCAATGACAAATCACGATAATCTTGAACGACAGGCCATTCAATTCATGCTAAATTATACCCCTGCATCCCCTTCAGAATCTCTCCAGAATTGGGCCGAAGTTGACCAGCATTATGGCCTACCAAATAACCATAGTGGCATCAATGACAAAGCACGTTAATCTTGAACGACAGGCCATTCAATGCATTTTCAATATATTGAATTTGCGATGAATTAGCGAAATTTTTGCAAAATTACACCCCTACATCCCCTTCAAAATTTTTCCATAATTGGGCCGAAGTTGACCAGCATTATGGCCTACCAAATAACCATAGTGGCATCAATGGCAAAGCACATTAATCTTGAACGACAGGCCATTCAATGCATTTTCGATATATTGAATTTGCGATGAATTAGCGAAATTGTTGCAAAATTACACCCCTACATCTCCTTCAGAATTTCTCTACAATTATGCCGAAGTTGACCAACATTATGGCCTACCAAATAACCATAGTGGCATCAATGACAAAGTACGTTAATCTTGAACGATATGCCATTAAATGCATTTTCGATATATAGAATCAGAAAATTTTTGCAAAATTACTCCACGGCATCCCCAGCAGAATTTCTTCTCGATTTGGCCGAAGTTGACCAACATTATGGCCTATCAAATAATCACAGTTCCATCAATGACAAATCACGATAATCTTGAAGGACAGGCCATTCAATTCATGCTAAATTATACCCCTGCATCCCCCATCAGAATTTCTCCACGATTTGGCCGAAGTTGACCAACATTATGGCCTACCAAATAACCATAGTGGCAACATTGACAAAGTACGTTAATCTTGAACTACAGGCCATTCAATGCATTTTCGATATATTGAATTAGCGATGTATTAGCCAAATTTTGCTAAATTACATCCCAGTATCCCCATCAGAATTTCTCAATAAAATGGATGCTAAATGGATGCAAATTGGATAGCAATGGAAACATTGCTTGGATAGTAAAAACAATATCTGCATTATCATGTTTCGGCTGGGATAACCTTAACAGTATAAAACTTCACACTCATAAACATTTGCTGATTGCTAACAGAAACCATATTTTTCGACAATGTCGTCATTCTCTAAATTCTTGATGCCATTTTTTAAATTATCGACATATATTCCCTACAAGTGCAGAATTTTAAATAACTACATCATGTAGCGAACACGAGACAACACCGTCCGGCTCACTTCCAATATGAATTCCATATAAAGTGCCCGTTCGAGTATGTTTGAAAAGTTGTGGTGAACTTATTGCTGTGCAACACACTATTCATATAAAAATAGTGACCTGTCATCCTAGTTTTAACGTCAGCGCTGACCGTGTTAAAGTAGCCAACTGATTGATCATTGTCGTGTCTGTGAATTTTATAGATGGATCTTCCTTGAATTATTTCAACATTTTCATCAACTTCATTAATTTATCCGTAAGACATCCAAAACATCGAAACGATTATCGCGGGTGACATTAACTTTCGTGGCATAGTTTTGTTCGATGTTGATAGCAACTTCATTCTGTCTTTACCAAAGAAAACGCATAAACCAAATATTTTGCTTGCATCTGGAAATCTCAACCGAGTCAAATCTATGATTTCACCGGTTGTAAAAGTATTCACCACTCACCAAAGCGAACTTTATTCTAAAATTTTTTACTTCAATTTCGGAAAACTCGATTACGCTTCCATGAAAAAATTCTTCAAATCGACGAAACATTTATCGAAATTGTTTTAAGGCTTAATGACCTTCTCAAGACTAGAAAACCAAATTTCGGTTGGTAATAATGAGTTGATCCATTTTGAGAAACACCGTAACAAACATTTTTCAAATCCTTAGGAATTTCCGTCTTCTATAATCTATCAGGGTTCAATTACTAATCGTCCACCAAAAATCTGTGAATTTTTTGCTTGCGTTATTACTTCTGAAATTTATCTCGCAATGTTATCGTAGTGGTAGTAGGAATGTATCTCTAACTATAAACCATGCCACTGTCACGTAACTATTTTAAAGTTCTTTACTATTCTCGTTTTGTACATAAGTAATAATTAAAATGAGCAAGAGTTATTTATATCTAAAGGGAATCTAAAAATGTTTTCATTTCTGTAGTTTCGCTTGAAATGGTTGGTGTATTTATTTATTTCGTTTGTAAAGTTTTTTTCATTTAGCAATTTTGTTCTGTGATTCAGCCGTCAAAAACCAACTAAAAATCACAAACAGTTTATTTTTAATTTTTGAGCTTGATACTTTTTAGTCGATAAATAATTTATACTTTTTCACTTAAAAGTTTTATATTCGCGTAGACGAGTACAAAGTTATGAACCATCGTATTGTACGAATACTTCAAAAGTTTTATAACAATTTACTGTTGGCTAAAATTCTGACACTGCGTACTCTTGCTAGTACAAGCAGAGTAATTTCATATAGTGCTCGAAATTAGTTTTTGTGTGAAGTTTAATTTGATATAAGAATTTTTTACAACAATTTACATTACCAGTCGCTCGTTGCCCTGCTCATGTAGTGCACGAATTGGATTTTAAATGTTTTATGTACCTGGAAATAAAAAAATATTGAATTAATTAAAATTGTAAAATGTTAAAAAAATTCTTGTAAAATTTTAATTAGATTCAAATATACGAGTAAAGGCAGTTTGGTCCTTACAATATGAGATCTGGTGGCTTTCCCAGTGTTTTTGGAGAATTAATCGTAATTTTTCAACCGTTTATTTTAGATAATTTAATTCTAAAAAAATATGTAAATTAGGATACATACGCTAAAATAAAGCATTGGGATAAAGTGTTCGTAAAGTACAAAATATTTCTTCTCGATATGGTCCCGCTTCGTCCCCTCACATATTGGTTGTTTAAGGGGATTAGATCCCTGTTAAACTACTAGTTTAACAATTTGGATTTTGGGGGCTAAATAAAATGATTTTTCGGATACATGGTAACTCTCGTCAAACGTTTGTTGAGTGGTTTGACTTTCCCTTTAACCCTTTGTTTTACAAATTTACTTTTAGGGAATTTAACTTTCCATTTAATCCTGCACTTCTTCAGTTTTTTATTGCATGTTAAACCGCCTAATGAACCATTTATTTCCCAAGTTGTAATGTTGGAGATTAGTTCTTCGTTAAACCATGTACAAGTGCTGTTAAATCCCGGGTTAAAACAATTGTTTTACAAGTTGCTTTTGAATCGTTCTCTGGTAAAGCATTTATTTTACAAGTTCTCTATCTGGGTATAAGACTCTTCGTTTTACTCCGAGTTTTACATATTGATTTTTAAATGAAATTAGGGTAATTATTGTAGTTAGGCCGCTAAACCTTCCATTAAAGCCCTTATGTTAAAATCATTTTTGAAGGATTATACCGCTTATAATCCACTTGTGTTACTGGTATTTTATTGGGCCATAAAGCTGTTTATAACAAAATGTTTTTAATGGTTTAAACAGTCAGTAAAGGCATTTTTTACAAGTCATTTTTGAAAGAAGATTAGAGTTGTTGTTTGGGATGGTGGACCCTCCACAAACCACTTCTTCTACAAGTCATTTCTGGAAGTTAAACTTCGCGTTTAACCATTTGTTTTTAAGTCGTTTCTTGGAGTTTGACTGGAGGTAAATACGCACTCTTATTAAACCATTTGGTTTACAAGGTCATTTTTATTAAACCACTTTCATTACTAGTTGTTGTTTACGAACCTCTGTTAAACCACCGCTTTAAACATTGTTTTTTTAAGGTTAGACCTCTCCTTTACTTCTTATTTTACGAGTTGGTCTTCCTGTTAATAATTTTTTTCTAAATAGGTTTTAATGGATATGACCCATTGTTAAAGTCTGAACTTTATAGGTTGAGTATTTTTTATTGGGTTGTGTATGTTGGATTTAACTCATCAGTTGAACCTCTCATTATACCACTTGTTTAACAAATTTTGAGAGCTTATCCTTTTATTAAACTAGTTCTTTTATGAAATAACTTCGACGATTAATCCATATGACTTACAAATTGTTTGTTAAGACCGCCAATAAAAATACTTCTGAAAATTACAAGTTGTTTTTGAAGGTGTCCAACCACATTGAAACTTGTTAAGTTTGGCGTTTTTTGAAGAATTAGACCTCCATGCAAATTCGTAACAAATGAGAACAGCGGTAAGATATTGAATATTAAATAATTTTGGTGCTGATTACATAACGGTTACGGAATTAAAACCCCAGTTAATATCGTGTATATTGCTGAAGATACGGAGAATTAATGATTAGACTTGAATAATTATAAGTTCAAAGAGATAATAGAGGAAAGAAAGACGATGAATGATAGTTGGTGGAGGCAGATTCAGGGCCACATAGAATTTTCGATATATCGCAATTAATGGCTGTTATAATTCAACAGAACCAAAAATTTGATCAGCTAAACCCCACATTAGAACCCAAACATAATCAAAAAAGTGAAAAGACGCAATAAATAATACAAAATTTGGCACAACAAACTCTCAAATTATCCGGTAATGCTTATTTTGACAACAACATAAAATTTCTTCAAAAACAACAAACTTACTGTGAATTTGAATTGATTTAATGCAATTTGTGAAATTATATAAACGTTTCAAGTACTTGTAAAGTAAATTATCTGATATTATCGGCCATGTTTATTTTGACAACAACAACTATTTGTGACAAATACAACAAACTTACTGTGATTCACATACAAGTCAATGTCCCAACAATTTGAATTGATTTAATCCGATTTGTGAAATTATATAAACGTTTCAAGTTCTTGTTAAGTAAATTTTCTTATATTATCGGCCATGTTTATTTTGACAACAACAACTATTTGTGACAAATACAACAAACTTACTGTGATTCACGAACAAGTCAATGTCCCAACAATTTGAATTGATTTAATCCAATTTGTGAAATTATAAACGTTTCAAGTTCTTGTAAAGTAAATTTTCTGATATTATCGGCCATGTTTATTTTGACAACAACAACTATTTGAGACAAATACAACAAACTTACTGTGATTCACATTCAAGACTATGTCCAAACAATATGAATTGATTTAATCCAATTTATGAAATTATATAAACATTTCAAGTTCTCGTAAAGTAAATTTTCTGATATTATCGGCCATGTTTATTTTGACAACAACAACTATTTGTGACAAATACAACAAACTTACTGTGATTCACATACAAGTCAATGTCCCAACAATTTGAATTGATTTAATCTAATTTGTGAAATTATATAAACGTTTCAAGTTCTTGTAAAGTAAATTTTCTGATATTATCGGCCATGTTTATTTTGACAACAACAACTATTTGTGACAAATACAACAAACTTACTGTGATTCACATTCAAGACAATGTCCAAACAGTTTGAATTGATTTAATCTAATTTGTGAAATTATATAAACATTTCAAGTCCTTGTTAAGTAAATTTTCTGATATTATCGGCCATGTTTATTTTGACAACAACAACTGTTTGTGACAAATACAACAAACTTACTGTGATTCACATTCAAGACAATGTCCCAACAATTTTAATTGATTTAATCTAATTTGTGAAATTATATAAACGTTTCAAGTTCTTGTAAAGTAAATTTTCTGATATTATCGGCCATGTTTATTTTGACAACAACAACTATTTGTGACAAATACAACAAACTTACTGTGATTCACATTCAAGACAATGTCCAAACAGTTTGAATTGATTTAATCTAATTTGTGAAATTATATAAACATTTCAAGTCCTTGTTAAGTAAATTTTCTGATATTATCGGCCATGTTTATTTTGACAACAACAACTGTTTGTGACAAATACAACAAACTTACTGTGATTCACATTCAAGACAATGTCCCAACAATTTTAATTGATTTAATCTAATTTGTGAAATTATATAAACATTTCAAGTCCTTGTTAAGTAAATTTTCTGATATTATCGGCCATGTTTATTTTGACAACAACAACTATTTGTGACAAATACAACAAACTTACTGTGATTCACATTCAAGACAATGTCCCAACAATTTGAATTGATTTAATATTACTGTGTTCGATAATTAAAAGCGCGAACTTCAAGTTCAAGGATTGAAGTGTGGCAAAAATGTTTCAGACTAACCTTAGGGGACATAGAAAAGTTTATTCGGATCTTTTTCACGAACCAGGATCCATCTCATTACAAAATTTGCGGGGAAAACGATCAGGTGAACACAGAAGACTTCCGGAAACTACAATTATGGCTCTTAAAGCACATATTAACCGTTTTCCAGCGTACAAGTCACATTATACCCGACGCGATACGAACAAAAAATATTTACATGGCGACTTAACCATTTCCCTGATGTGTAAGAAACACAAATTTTGAAAAAATTGGCTGCAAAATTAGATGAATCTAGTCGTTTTTGTACAGCTGACTTACAAAAATATTTACCAATCTGGAAACGTCACAATCATTTTATAAACGGCTCCTATGCACCTACAACCTCACAATACATGATTGTGCAACGGATCAGCCATATAATTACATGTGGAATGAAGCATTAGCGAAAAGAGGCGGTAATGAAGTAGCATCATGCATCTATCGTTATATCAAAATGTTGCCGCAAACTGTAAAACACGTCACTTTTTGTAGCGACTCGTGCGTAGGACAAATAAGAATTCCTACGTAGCCGTAATGTTCATGATGTTCTTGCAAAACGGGTCACATAATATTAAACATATAGACCATAAAATTTTTGGTAGTGGGCCACACCCACATGGAGTGTGACATAATTCACGCGACAACTGAGAAGCAGAAGAAAAGAACAGGAGGCAAGTTGACAAGGAAAAGAAGTAATTTTCTTGGCAAACCGTAAAGTGGTTGAGATTCACCACGAATTTTTGAGAAGTGAATTACAAAAATACACTTGACGAAAATGAACCATTCAAAATGATCAATTTTGCACGTCGTGGTGTTGCATCTGTCAAAGAAGAAAATTTGGTACGATGCTTTAGCTCTCCAGTACCAATTAATTCAAACAAAAAACGGACTTGTTTTCTTTGTTGCCGTTAATTTCTCCTGAATTTCACGCATTTTATAAAACCTTGCAAACAGAAGGTGGCCCAGATTTCCACCCAGATCTCATTGAAGACTCAGAAGAAAATTTTATAACTGAGTAACCAACAACGCATAAACGGATCTTTATTTTTCTTTTTAATTTATTAAAATGAATTTATTGTACAACTGAATTATTGTATGTTATAATTTATGTTATAATTTAATTTTTATTTGTTTTACTTGTATATAAAAGTTGCGTTTTATTTGCGACCCACATTCCTGTTCCAAGCAAGTCTTATTGAGCATACCTATTTCATAATGGCACATAAGACACTTCTCCAATTTATTATTTTTTTAAAAAGACGTAACTTGACTTACAGACATTAGGAATCAATAAAACCATTTCTTAAAAGGGCCTAAATAGAGTGAAAAGGACTTAACTTACTAGTTGCCTTATAACTGACAGGAACATAAAGTTGAAAGCTCAACATTTGCAGAAAAAATTAGTAAGAAGCTTATCTATCAGGTATTAGCAAAGTTAGGCTAATTTAAATTCTCCGATTTCCCAGAGAAATTTGAAATTTATTTTCGCTCTCCTGAAAACTACACATTTTAGAGTTACGCTCTTTTAATTATACACCACAGATTTATTAGCAAGTAGTTAGCAAGCGATCAAATGAAGGCTTAGTATTACATACGTGAAAGTAATAAATTTTTCCGCCAGGGTGCTGTCCTTTGTTCTGTAAACTACGCCGTTTATCTTTGTGATCTCTCTTCAGTGATAACCCATTTCCTTGTTGCGGATTTTAGAGCCAGACCAGATGTCCTTCTTTGAAAGATCTATTATATTTGCTAATTACTTGCCAATAAATTGGATGAAATCAATTCAAATTGTTAGCCAATTGAATAATTGGTACTATACATAGGTGACTGACTGGATCCTGTTCGGAACGAACAGACTGAGATAGAGACCTAGTGGGTTGATTGCGATAAACGTGAATCGTTAAGGAACACATATGGGAGACGAAGGGTTAAGATAACGTTTAAATTAATTAAAAGATTAAAATTTGCATACATAACAATCAAAAATAGTGAAATTTATGAATTTGAAGCAAACGTGACTAAAGTGTGTTTTTGGTTAGAATACTGTTAAAATATTTTTATAAACTTGGTTGAAAACACATATAAGTTCGTAATTCTTATCATACACATTTAATGGTTAAAGTTTCATTTTTAATTCTGCCAAAAAGTTTTCATCTAAATACGAGTATGTATATATACATAGTCAGCGAAGATGTTGTTTTGTTGAAAGTATTTATAATGAAAAATATTTCTGATGTTTGTTAATAAAAGTTCTGTTGTAGTTTTACCCAAAAATTACGTTACAAATAATAAAAGTTTCTTGATAACAAATTTTTTGTACGAAAATTGTTTTAAAATGTTAAAGCTCCCGTCTACCTATAAATTTATTTACTTGTGTATACGTTTGTATACCACTGTGTACGATATTTTACTAAAACAAAATTAATTTTAGGGCATTTATTTGTGCAGAAAATCGCCTGGAAACTAATATTTATTTAGCAAATAAACAGATAATCAATATTAATTCTCGATTAATCTTCAGGTTTATTTTTATTTTGTTACATTTAGTTCTCCATAATCAAATTTAGTGTTACCATTATACTTGGTGTTTGTTGTTCTTGTTTAGCATCTACATTCTTTTGACAACTAATTAAAGTAATAAATAAAATAATAAAATAAAACAAAAAATAAATAAAATAAAATTTTCTCCATTAACTATCGCCTAAGTGACGCGCTTGTCAAGCCTCATCAATAACATTTTTTTTAAATTACAAAATTGGAATTAAATTTTCTCAATGTTATGTAGATGTGTGCCAAAATAATTAATTAAGAACAAAAAATTTAACTTTTGCGTACTTTTTGCGAAGGTGTGAAAAATTATGCTGTTGTAGTACACAAAAAGTTGTTCATTAAAACTTTATGACATCGCATCATTTATTTCAGCCTTTTGTACGTTTAAAATAAATTCACCCCCATTCTCCAATCGCATGATACGTAGTACGAGTACATTTACACATTTCGAATGAGTGATTTGAAAATGGAACTTTTATTTTTATTTTTATGGGCTCACAAACCGCGTATAAAAAACCGAACAAAGTTTAGCGTTCCTTACATGTACGCCGGTGCTCTACAATTCATGAAATATTGTTATTACACTTGATTATATATTATTATGATCATTATTGTAAAGTTAGGATGTAGAAATGGTGTAAATGTTAGGAAAAAATTTGAATACTTGAAAATCTAATTAATCAAATACACCGCAACTTATTTTTCGTATACGAGTATATTGAACTTTTACTCGTGCATATTGCGTACAAAATTTATGTTTCAAAGAAAACGCCCGTTTACATAAATTTTGAAATTCATAAAAAGTTTTACATGTATTGGCGCATGTAGAATCGCATCCGATTGCGGTTAGAACCGAATCAATCATAACTAATCAGTATACTTGACTCATTTGACAAATCGGTGTGATATATACCCCTCTATATACTTTCAAGGGTTGTTGATTTCCACCATTGAAAATAGACACCGTTTTCAGTTATTTATCCGCGGTTGAGTTATTTGACTAGTGGGAACTGAAGTGTTTTCGTTAATTCCATGTTTCCTACAAGAAAATTTTATAAAAGTGGATAAATAAGATTTTTCATTATTTTGGTACGCCCAAGGTGAGATACTTTAAGAAATTGTATGTAGTACTTCTTGACGTTTATTTTATTTATTTTTTATAGACACATGAAAAATATTTGTGCCAGAATTTAAAGAAAAATTAAAAATATTTTAGTGCCAGATGAACATGTCATTTGATTATTGGATGACGCTTTATTTCATCACAGAAAAATATATTAACCCTCTCAGGCTTATGAAAAATTGGGAGGGCGAGTTCATATTTTGTAGTGGCTTTTACACTTAGCTTGGTCTAAACTAATATGATTAACAAAGTTTTAATAAAAATTTTATTTGATCTGGAAGATAAATCAAGTAGGGCTGGGCCGAAAAAGGATGAAAACAATTTTTTTTCGAAACCTAAACATGGGTAGGGTTTGAAAGGTGTGATAAGTATTCATAATTTCACTAAATTTTTGTCTTCCATTTTTGACAATATTTAGCCGCCCTCCTGGCCCCTAGGCTCCCTAGAATTTTTTTTTAAGATTGCGGTAGCTTTTAATATTTGCGTAATTTGTTCCTTAACAAATATAAGAAATCCTAATGGTGTAACAAATTAAGTAGCCGAGCCCCGCTTGCTTATAACTTAAGTTGGATTAAGAAATAGAACCAAAGTGTTTTATTTAATTTATATATGTATTTCGAAAGTTATTTAATTCACATATCTTAATAACGCGGTGGGTTCACTGCTGCCATAAGTTTTAATTTCAGGTATTCTCTCATGAATTCTACATATCTCTGTTTAAAGTTTACATCTCTAGTGAACAGTCTTTCTAATTGAATTAGCCTGGCAATGGTCGTTTTTCGTGATTCTCCTAGCGTCGGAACGTTTTTTTTCGCACGGTTTTTATAAAATGTTCGTCAGCTCTCTCCTCTTCTTCTGTTCGTGTTGTCTGATCAGCTATGCCCTCGTTCTCTACGAGTAACTGTACTTGCTCACTGATCGCTTTTGTTGATACCAAGCTGGTTTTAGTTGTTTTATAAGCAGATCTCATACATCCGATTATTATCCAACCAAGCTCGGTCTCTTGCGCCATGGGTTCTCGTTCATTCCCCTTTATTATGTTGTTCAATACAATTGCTGGATAATAGTCAGCTCCAATTATAATATCGATTTGACTTGGTTCATTAAACATTGGATCTGCCAATTTTATATTTTGTAGGTGCTTAAATTTGTTTGTGTTAAATTGAGCTTCTGGCAGGTGATCGAACACCAATGCTTCCATTCGAACCGAAAATTTACTGTCAATTCTCGGAGCTACATGGAATTTTATTATGCTTTTACAAACTCCTGCTTTGAGTCCACCCATTCCTGATATGACAATGTTTATTTTCTTCCTCTTTACGTTGAGTAAATTTGCAGCACCTTTTGTGAAGGTACCTTGCGAATCGGAATCGATCAAGGCCCGAAAAATTATTGGTTCTTGGTTATCCCTGTCTGCTGTAATTAATGCCGTACCAAGCAGAGTTTGAAGTGTCTCTTCATTGTTTGAATTATGTTTCTCAAATTATGTTTCTGAACTATGTTTCTCAAAGCAAATTCTACATAACGTTAGGAGTTGGATACGATTAATGCTTTAAAATTCGCACATTCACTTAGTTTATGATTTCCATCGCAGTGTCTACAATTAGTTCTAATAGTATTCTCCTTATTGATGTATAAGTTCTTAACAATTTTATGCTGTGTTGCACGTACTTCATAAGGTTTGTTGTTTGTGGCGAACTTTTTGTGTGTTTCAAGTGAGAGAAACCGTTGTTCCAAAAAACGGAGAAAATCTTTGAGGTCCTCCACCTTTCTGGGATCCACTAACTGCATTCCATACAGTTTGCAGTTTCGCTATCAACCTTATTTAGTAATATATGCGTTATGAATAAGTCCCAGGTAGATGTATTGAATCCTAATCCTTTTAATGCATTTAGAACTTCCTTTGTTGTATCATGCAATACTTTTAGGGATTCTCCTGATTCCTGGGACAGCTTAGGTAACCGTAAGAAAACGGCTAACTGCTTGTGAGCAAGTAGCATTTTATTATCGTACCTTTCATTTAGCAGCTGCCATGCTATGTTGTAGTTGTCGTTTGTTATCTCCCTCATGTTTTTAAGTGCGAGATTTTAACTGCGTTCAGTATTTGTTTATTTTCGTGAACAATTTGGCAATACAAATCTCGGAAATTTGACCATTTCGAATAGTCAGCATAGAACTTTGGTAATTCTAATTTCGGTAGTTTCATAGTGCAATGCATCGTTTGTTCTTGATGAAATGATGTGTTGATTATAGCTCCATCTTTCGTGCCGGCTAACACTTCCTGTATTCTATGTGTTACAACTTTATATGCTTTCCTTGTCTTTATGTAATAATCGAAGGTGAAGTAATTTGATTTCCCAATTGCCTCATTTTTAATAGATTTTACGCAAATCTCTTCATGTGTGATTTTATCCATTAAAATGCGCAACTCCTCATGCGTAGTTTCCAGTGTGGCCTTTGATGAATGTTCTTCTAATTAAAAATGTTGTTGGAACGGTCCAATAAGTTGAAGTAATCTTCGCCGTTGACTGTTCTTCCCTTTTGAAGGTAATCGATGTGGATTATTCCGCGTGCATTCCATAAAACTGTGGCCATGACCTTGTTGGGCGATAAAATCGCATTAGCCTTCTTCGGCGCAGATTCGCCAGTAGAAATCCACTGTTTAGACTGTTCTTTGGTCACCGGTGTATAGTGATGGATCCATGTTTCATCCACAGTTATGAAACGACGCAAAAATTGTCAAACGTTTGCGTTTTTGGTAGATTCTAAGCAAACGCGGCACCCAACGTGCGAATAGCCTTTTCTTATTCAATTGATCGTGTAATATATTGCGCACACATTCATGTGAGATGGTATCATGGTATCATGTATCATGGATTTTATCCACCGTTTTTGGTGTAGTGACTTCATTTGGGCGTCCTGAACGTTCGGCATCAGTTGTGCTTGTACGACCACTATGAAAATCAGTAAACCACGTGTGAATTATTTTATTCGATGGTGAAGAGTCCCCATAATATTTATCAAGCTTTCTTTTGGTTTGCGTAATGGATTTTTCTGATGGTTGTCTGTTTTCAATGGCTGTCAAAACTGAACTAAATGACAGATCTGTCTGAAAGTTTTAATTTGGTCTAGTGACGGATGGTATTGACACATGAGACCTGGGATTTGCGATTGTGGTGCCCTCTGTTGCAATTTTACCAGACTTCTCAGTACGCCCTCGTATCTTCACTCCAAATCCGACAATTATGTTTAATAACGTACCCATTCAACCAAAAGTGAGAGTCATCGCTGAACAAAATTTTGTTTGGAAAACCAACATCAATATCAATGTGTAGTTCAGCCCATTGGCCGAATTGGCGGCGTGTGCGATGGTCGGGTGGGTTTAATTCCTGCACAAAATGAATTTTGTAAGCACGTAAACCAAGATCTTTAGATAAAATTTTTCATAAAATGGAATGCTGAGAACGACGTCGAATTGATTGAGTTGGGTCTTCCTCAATGCTTCGCTGTAAGCGTCTATCGTTTGTTCGATACGCACTGCGTGAGATCTTACTGGATGCGTATTACCATTTTGAGTATACGTGGTGCAAAAACCATAGTTAACCGAATTACACGCTGTGATGTACGACCGTTTAATGGGTAACGATGAGTTTAGCGAAGAGATCTATTGTTTTGATTAAATATTTCAAAAATTTGCAGGCGAGGCTCTGGCGTGAATCTATTTATTACGAGATGGCAAATCAAACTAATGACAAAGCAAATGTCAGCTGTCAAATCGGTTGACAAACAAAACAATGTTGCCAACTTAAAAATGTGAACCTGTATAAAACAGAACCACTAAAAGGTAATTTGTCATTTCCTGCTTATGTCGCTTGTCGCAGAAAGTCGTCCTACAGTGTGACGGTTATCAACTCAATGTTGCCTGAATCATCTCCGAACGCAAATTATTTTGCTCTTGCTTGGCATATGATTACTTAGTTATGAAATTTTTTGCCATGTATCTTTTGCTTATGCTAGGGAGTGGTTTCTGGTTTTTAACAAAAATTTGGTGATCCTGGAACTTGTAGTAGCTCTAAAACCATACACTTAACAACAATTATTTGTGAGCCTAAAATTATGTTTTATTTGCTTTATCAAGAGGAAGTTATAGGTTCTAATTTAAAGAGTAGTAAAAGGTAGTTATAGTCGTTAGATACGCCCCAAACTATGCTGAATATTTTTTTTTAATAAGTATTTTTCTCCGGACGCCGTTTTTGAAATAAAATTCTGGCATTTATTAGAAAATTTACCCTGTATGAAATTATATTGCTATCTACACGGTGACGTAATAGAATTGTATGTCCTACGCCCAATGAAAGTCATCCACACGACAATGAAATTAAATAGGAAGTCGACTTAATTCACCTCGCGCAAATAATTGAAATTAAGTTCTAAAAATACCACAGCGTCTTTAGAATACACAACAAAACGGAAAACGTGTGTTCATGAAATTCAATTTATTTCGAATTTCGAAAAGGAGTAATTTTATTTTTCACTTTCATCCTCATTTCTTATTCATCCCTTATATTCGCGTTTGCATTTATTTTTATTGCCCAACAACAAAAACAAAAACAATAATTATTTTATTTGAAAGCCCGAAATAAAGAAGAATTAAATGTCAAAAATTGTATATTTAATGTGAACCCAATAAAGGCCCCGGTTGACTTTACATTTTCCGTAAATTCGTTGGTCGCGCTTTCATTACTCTCAGCTTTTTTTTTTAGTTAACGAGATAATAAAAAATTGTTCGAGGCATAAAAAATAAAAATTATATAAGAATTAATTAGTGAAATTTAATTACAATCATAACAGCAACAAAAATCTTAATTCAGCGTTTTTTTTTTGTTCGTATTTTTATGCCAGAAACGTAACGGCCATAATTTGAGCAATATCATGGATGCGGCGAATCTAAAAGGAAATTTATAAAGAAATATATAAATTGAGTTTTCAAAGCTCGTTTTATTTAATTTTTCCTTAATTTGGTTTTTTGGTTATTTTCCTTTTAAATTAAGAAAGCGATGATAAGGATGGTAATGAAGAAGATGATAAGTGGAAATTTTTCGGTTGGTTAAGATTATTTGTTATGTGATGATATTGAAGTTAAGAAAATTAAATAAGGGTGGCTGGAAAAGAGTTAAACAATTATTAAATGAGGGCTATTTTCGAAATTTTTTAATTAACTAAAAATAATTATGATATTTGCAATTTAATTTTATACGAAATTATAATTATAAAGCCATATAGAAGAACGTTTTATGATAACTGGAAATATTTGAACTTAAAAGATATTTATAATAAGATAGTGAACAGTTCTCTCTATAATTTGGACTATGTGTCTTGGACTGTCTTTATATAGCTTTCGTGGTTGAATGAAATTATTTAATTTATTTCATACAACCACAAAAATTTTTAAAAGCTCAAATTTACAAAGTTTAGGGTATCTCATATCCAGTTTTTACAAGCAGTGTCAAAAAACGCTATTCAGTTACTTTAATTAATAGAAATGTAGCATGGTAATATTACCGGGTGACTGACACGAAGTGTTACAAACTTCAGACTGTCATTGCTGTCAAACCAGTGATGACATAGCGCTCAAATTTACACTAATGACAGTTCATTCCATTGTTTAAAAACGTACAAAAGCATTTTAGTGGGAAATATTCAGAAAAAAAATTATCCGCAATGGAATTTAAGCTTAATAGTGTGATTGCTCTATATTTGGCTGAGAAACCACAGCCGCAGATTGTTAATCAGTTAACACATCTGCATGTGAATAAAATGTTTGTGTATTGCGCCTTAAATTGTTATAACGATACTGGCAGCATTGCAAAACGCCATAGTGGTGGGCCGAAAAGCACTGCAACATCGCCGGATATCATTCCAAAATGGCTCGTGAGGCGAACATTTCGCTCGAACGTATGCTGCACATATTGGAAGATCATTTTGGACTAAAGGCCTTGAAATTCCATAAAACGCATGGTCTCACCGATGCTAAAAAAAGTTAGACCAGAAAGAGCAAAGGAGTTGTTACGCTTGCACGAAAGTGGCCGAATTTTCCGAATTTGGTTTTCTCCGATGAGTCACCGTTCATTATTAAGCAATATGTGAACAAGCAAAACGACCGGATTTACTTGTCCGGCCGTTCTACTGAAAATTTGGATGAACGGATTGCCACTCGAAACCAAGCGCCGCCGATGGTGATGGTTTGGGCCGCCGTAATGGCCGAATGCCGTTCACCGCTCGTTTTTTTGGACCGTGGCATCAAGATAAATGCTCAAATTTATCGGGATCATGTGTTGGAGGGAGCGTTAAAGCCTTAAGCACCGATTCATACAGCGCGCGTTAATCAAGATTGGCTGAAAAACAATGTTCCGCGGTTCATTTCCACTGACCAATGGCCACCAAATTCACCGGATGCAAATCCGCTAGATTTCTCGGTTTGGGGTATTTTAAAGAGCAAGCTTGGGACACAAAAATACCAAAGTGTCAATCATCTCAAGCGCTCCACCGGGAATGGGCTAAAATATCGCAGAGCCACTTTCGTGCTGCATGCAATAGCTTTGTCGGCCGTTTGAAAGTCATAATCGCAGCTAAGGGTGGCCAAATCGAAAACTACTAATGCTAATTTAAATATTTCTGAACATTTTTTACTTTGATTCAATAAAATTCATCAACAAACAAAAACTCTGTGGCGTTTTATTTTGGTTACACTTCGTGTCAGCCACCCTGACTACTGTAGTATCTTACAGGTAAATCAACCATGCGATTTATTGACGGGCGAAAATGTACATTTGATCATCCTTTGCCCCTTGAATCAGCAAAATGAAAATTGTTATTGTAGACCACTTCTAAATTTTCTGTGGTGTACCTGTAAATACAGATTCAGCATCACTTACATTTTGGTTTTGAATAATTTCATCACAAGTGGGTATCACTAAAGAAATTCTCCCCTTTATTAACTTGGAAACAGGTAAATTGCCCTCTTAAGGCTGCAAATTGTGATCTTTGATTCCATTTTGTTCATAAATTTAGTGAGTTCAAGTATTCTAGATGCCATCGCTGCCAAACATTATGTAATAAACGTTGTACCATTGTTCCACCTGGTGCGATAATTACTGTTGGATTTTTAGATTGTTGTGATCGGTTAAAAAATTATACCATTGGTATTCAAATTCTACATCAGTTTAAAAACTTGAACAATGCTGTCCAATGTTGAGAACACCTTAAATCTCGGTAACAGAGCACTCATCCGGTTTAAAAAATTTTGCACATGCAAGACGCAGTTAAGCGAACCTTGATGGTTTAAAAGATCGTCACCAGGAACACCAAGGTGCCTCAGAAATGTAGTGTTTGTGGTGGGTTTAAGTATCAACTGATATAATTTTGAGAAAAATGTCGTAAATCCAGTTAATGGAAGCTTGCTCATAGGGATTAACAGTTCTGCTTGGGTTTTACACATTTTTAGATAAATGGTTGGGTGGCAGAGGACTTCTCTTGGTATCCAAATATTATGGTTTTTTCTGTATACGTTTAGAAAGTTGCTGCAGCATGCGGCACCACTTGATGTTATTTTCGAATTGTTGAATATAAATAAAATGCCTTAGTCAAATATGGCGTAGCCGCAAGTTTCCAGCCATCTTAAGCACCAAACTTTAATTTTTAATTCTATTGGCTGTTAATTTTGATAAATGAAATTTTTTTCGCAGTCGGATTCATTCCATCATAGAGTGAGTGTATTCTCCTCTACCGGGAGTATAGCCTAATGACTACATATATTGAGATGATGATTTCTGTTGTCCTATTTCTGATGAATCTAATTCTTCGCTTGGAATGACCATAAACCTAGTTCATGTGAATTGGCGAAAAATTGATAATCTGGAACTATAAGACACAATATTATTAGCTTCAAAAGCAAAACAGCAAATTTTGGAGGCCCTGGTTTACGTTGTAATTAATTCAACGAGACTCCGCACTGATCTCGCAATCACCAACGCGTGACGAGATTAGAGGAAGGTGAATCACCCACTTTAACGCGGACAACCATAACAACCATAAATTCTTGATTATGCTTTTTTATTCCTCTCACGTGTTTCATTTAATTTCTGTGAGTGATTTTTTTATGAGTTTTGTAATCTGTTCTGGGGCCGAAGCACTCCCAGCTCTTTCGCGGATCGCATTTTACGTTCTACCTTACACATTGCTCGCCAAATCAAGGATGTACGGCAATAAATAGACAGAATATTATTGTAAGGGGTGATGGTGTTGATTTCCATCAATGATAGTAAACAGATGATGAAAAATCCCTTATGCATCCTGCACCTATGTCACGATTCGAACCCGGTACCTCCCGAACCAAACTCCAAAACTTTAACCACTTTGCCGTTTTGTCGTTTTTAAGTGATTTAATGAACACGTGATTTGAAAATTTAAAAAGTGAAAAATATTTTGAAGCAAATCGTTGTATTGTTAAATTCAAAAAAATTAATTTAATCTGAATCGCCGCCATAACATACTGACCCTTTCGTCGGCAATTCAATGTCTTTTACACATGGTAAATAATATGGATAACGACTGAACACCGTGTCGGGACTACAAAAGACGAAACGCAGTCATAGTTCCTTACCGTTACCGAATTAACAACGGAAACAGACGCTCGATTATCTCAAAAATCCGGACGATATTCGTAAAACCGCAATTACCATAACATTTGTTAAGTAAAATTGTGGCATCAATGTTAACACGTCAAAATGTATATTTGGTGGGACAAGCAATCTTGAATTTTTCTATAGAAGGTCGAATTAATGCCATTAGCGAATTTCTAGCACCTTAAAATGTGATAAAAATACTTGTAAAAATTTTAAATGTTTATCCCAAAACGCAAAAAGATATTTGCCCAGTTCATACATAATTGCCAATACTACTCAAGAGGCCTAAAACGCCTCAAAAAATTTTTTTATTAGAAAATATAGCATCACCGCTGTTGCAAAAAACACAGCTGTAGACGTGGTCGAACAACTTTAAAATAAAGATAATTGGGAACCTCTTGGAATATTTGTTATTTGATAGAGAACTGCGCTTACCATTTTCCAAATAATTAAGAACATCAGCTATTTTCTCAAGGCTTGGAATTCAATATCATCACCAACCGTACACAGCTTGTCAATTGGATTTTGCGCCTCAATTTACGACAGAGATTAAAGAACACGAACAATGTAGCCACCTACATAGTATCTGGGATTTCCAACAACGAGATTGTCTTAAATTACAAGATTTACTCTCTAGTTTTATAAATCGGCGCTATTCAAAGTGGAAATTATAAAAATTTCCATTAGCCAATTTATGAATTTACTGTAAAAATTTTTACAGACAACAATCGCCCGTACACCGCAAAGAGAGTACGATCAACTCATCACATCAAAATAATTTTGGCCGAGCATAATCAAAGCTATAACCAAACGGTCGAAATCTTGTGTATTTTGTCAAGAATATAAAATGCAATGCCACACTAAATCACCTTACGGATATTCCGAAATTCTACCAGGTATATTTAAACTTATATCTTACCCTCCTATTTGAAAGACTTCTCCGCAGCAACAATCGCAAAACCATCAAAAACTACATTTCTAGACACACTATCATGTGCGCCTTATTCGAACCTACATAACCTATTCACTGAGCTTATGCAACTCCTAGACTCAAATCGAATACGGACTACTGCCTACCATCCACGAGAAGCGCGTTTACTGCCAACTTAAATCAGCTCTCAAAGCGCGTGCAAGTATCATCAACTGGAGCCCAGAGATCTCAATAATTATATTGGGAATCCGAGCAACAGTCAAATATGAAAAACTCGCTGCGCTGGTAAATGGTCAAACAATAAATCTTCCTAGGGAATTTCTTGTGGAACATGTACTTACAGGCAAAGCAACTATCGACCCAATACTTAATCAATCCACGATAAACGAACTAATCCCGACGGACAACTGCTCTCACTTTGGCCAATAACTCCATCAAACGCAACAACGGAACCATCATCTTCAGATAAACCAATGTGTGAACGCAAGTGGTTCAAGTCAGTAGTCGCTTAGGCCAATAGAGTCCGATTAGAGTTTAGCATGGCCAGGAATGGGCACACATTGTCGCGTAGAAGGGTCCAAAAATCAACAAAACTCCATGACTTTCATTCGTCTTAAGTAAGCCAAACGCGACATCGCTATAAATGCAAACATCACTAATAACGTGTTGGTTCCAAGGGCGGTTTGCACCAAAACCAAAATAGGGGGCAAACATAAAACTGAAATACTAAATTGTAAAAACAAAAATGTTTTGTACGCTTATAACGAACGTACAATTTTATACGTCTATACGCGAGTGTCGAATATTCCAAGTGCCATCCTTTCCAGAAATGTAGATGTATGCGATTTACGATAGCCCATCTTGTACGTGGATGTATCTTTTGATGAATGACTTCTTATGATATATAGTGGATTCGAGCTCATCGTTCTGGCTAGGGCAAATGTGGCTAGAACTTAGTATCCCCGCTATTAGTATGGTCAATGTAGAAAACTGTTCGGGAATAAGTATCTCAGCGCCGATGCTTTTTTGATTTATGCCTTGGTATACATCACCGCGCTATCCCATAAACCGCCTTATTTTGGTGCTGGGGGTGAGGTGAATCGCCAATATATTCTATCCTCTGCACCACCAAAGATGGTAGCATTATCGCAATATATCGAGTGACACAGCCCTCTTCGACTAATGATCCACCTTAAAGCCCCTAAAAATGACTCGATTATGAGACTCAGATACATAAGTATGCTTTTACTGGAATCGAACTCCTTCGGTTCACTTGATGAACGTCATTCTGTCTTCAGGTAGCTGTACCTGAAGACCTTGGGTGATATTATTATTGGATGTCTAGTGTTATAGAGCAAAGTCGATTTTTCTAACCGCCATCCGGCTCTTATGATGCCTTTGATATCAAGGAGCGGGTTTAACTGCCTGAGTCTGCTCTTTACGGGCATTGGTTTGTGGATTTGGAGGCATCGATTTTCGTCAGTGAAACCAACAATTTGCCAATGTGCAAGAATTTTTTGGCCACCTCAAGTTCTCATAGTGAAATCAAGTTTGTCAATGCTGCTTGTCGGTCCTGACGTTACTACAAAATTTTAGCATTTGCAATTTGAAGTAGCTTGAATATGTTTTACTTAACACCAGTATATGTCGTGATGTTGGTCGGTGCCTTTAGGCTATGATAATATGCGGTTGTGTACTTCAGTTAGCGTTTCTTCATTAGTGTTAGGGATTCGCTCTCGTTTGGCTTTAATTTTTCATCTTTTGACAGGCAAGCTGTACCATTGCACCATTGTTTCCTTTTAAAATTATTTGCTGAGGTCTTCCCCTAGTTGCGCAATCAGCTGGAATGTAACTGGATGGAACATCCACGAATGTCGTCTAGCATTTTAACTGACTGGGCAGCCACTACAACACGATTTTTGATTCTGTCCACACTGTTTCTGAGGGAACTGTGATTGATAACGAATCTGTGATTTGATTAACCAGTCTGCTTAAGAGTACTGCACCCATAAACTCAAGCCTCGGAATACTATTTTGTTTAGCGGTGCCACCTTTAATTTTGCGCAGATTAAGTGTAAGTTGAATACTTGATTATTTTGTGACCTCGCAAAATCCGTGTATGCGCTTATTTTATCGGGCGACGCAATGTGTCGTGGGATTTTAAATTCTGGTGTTTGGTGGAGGTCCTTTCGAATATCGATTCATTGTGCTTTTGATTCTGGCGGTAATTCTTTATCCCATCCGATTTTTTGTAACCACAGACTTTGGAAGAGTATTTTGATTTTAGTAGTTAAATGCGATAAGAGCCTCAAAGGGGCGAAAATCTTTCCTGCCATTGACAGAAAACTTCGTTCCGTATATGTATTTCTTTGTTTACTCTCGGTTTCGAAATTCACTGGAAAAGTGAAGTGATCAGTATAGGTATACCAAGCGAATCCTATAATACCTTGATAATGCTTGCTTGATGTGAAAGAATTTTCCGATTGCTATCGTCTACCTCAGTCAATAAATTCCGCACATGTACTCGTAGATGTGCGGCGTTGGAGGACATTTTCTGTAAATTGAAGCCGCCGCTACTAAAAATCTCTATACCACGTTATCTTTCAATTTGATTGAATCTGATAATGCTGATACAGCAGTCATTAGGTCGTCTATGTAGATGTTATATTGAAGGGAGCGACTTGCTGCTGGGTGCGTCTCTGCGGGTAATTGTGCTAATTTAGTTAAGCATCTGATAGCTATAAATGCCGCGGACGCCATGCCATACGTAACTATAGTTAAAGTATACGGGCGTATATGTTGTTGGTCATCTCACCATAAAATTAATTGGTTCTCATATTTTTTGTCGATCAAAATCTGCCAGTACATCTTTTCGACGTCTCCTAGTAGAACATATTGATGTTGACGAAACCACGTAAGCTTCTGAAACAGACTCGATTAAACGATTGGTCCTACCATCAAATTTTAATTTAGTGCGACCTCGGCGCGTGATTTCGTAGTACTGCTAGATTCTTTCAAAACTTCATGATGTAGTACGATTTCTGACGCTCTGCGTTGCTTATATTGACCGGTTCGACACGCCCTAATTCTTCATATTCCCATAGATACTCCGAATATATATAGCTGACGGAATTGGGGGTGTGTCATGAATCGTTTCTCCATTACCATTAATCTTGAGAAGTGCAATTAAATTGTGAGCAGAATTGTAAAAGAAAAGTCGAATGATTTGAAAAAAAAAAACCGGAAAATCGATCGCGACCATGTATATAGGTAAAAAATAAATTACTTGATTATTTTTAAAATGATTCTGCTTACAATTTAATTCCACAAACAATAAAAATCTTATAATACATATTTAATATTAAAATTGAATAAAATTTGGCAACCTGGTGTCAAAAATATCAAATCAAAAATAACAAATTTTGTACAACCCAAAAGAAAAAATTTAAAAAATTCGTTCTACTCAATTTTGGTTTTTGCAGCATCAATATCGCGTAGCAACTTATCAATCTATTAAATAATTAAGAATCAATTAATTGAACCTTCTTCGCTTTAGCGTTAAATTTGCGCCAACCAAAACTTTCATCATCAACCGTCTTATCGTGGTTTCCACAACCGTTTCGTTAAATTGACATAAAATTCGTAGTCATAAATATTTGTAGATGTATACAAGAAAATTTTAACTTATTCATGTTACCTACATTTACTAGGTGAGATGAAACTTCCTGTTCGACCTCAACTATTCCCCAAAAATATTTCCTTGCCTCGTGAAAAGAATTTGATTTGTGTTTCTGGGAGATGAGTAAATTAGAAACTATGTAATTTAAGCCCATGTATACGAAAGAGGTTATTTTACACCCAAAAATAAAATAAATTTTTTTTAATGGTTACGAAATTTTTAGAATCACATTTTTAAGTAAACCTCCTACACAAAATTGTTATCTATACAACTATATATTACTCTATATACATAGAGATTGCCTAATTTGGTTGATTAAGTTTCAATTAAAATATTATAAATATTCTATCTCATACACCAAGCACTTCCTCATCCTAACGTTTCATATTATGTAAATTATACCAATCAATATATAGCTTAAAGCGTTTTTTACTACCCCCCTTAGCTCAACGTACTGATATACGAATGAGAAATATTCATTCGCTTTTAAATAAAATTATATGATAAATTCATGAAACAAAGAAATAAATCTCTATTCAAAATATATAACAAAATGATATTCTTATATCATTAAAATGATGCTGAACCGTATCCCGAAACGAAAAAAAATGATAGGCAGTAAAAAAATGAAAATGACTTAATATTCAAATGAAAATCAATCAATGTAGCAACAGCGCCCAACAGCAAACCATTGATATCGTATATACAGGGTGTCCCAGAATTGGACGATCAAACGAAACAGGATGATAGGAGAGCTCATTTCCAACAAAAACAGCCAAGTAAAAATTTTTTGAATTGTCGATGGTGCAAAAGTTATTCCACTTTTAGCGTTTTTCAGAGAAATCGCGTGCCACCAAAAAATCTACTTACAAAGAGAACAAGAGTTCTTTTGTTTGTTTAGCTTTCTGTTTTAGTACGATCTAGAAGATTGTGCCTTTCCAATAACATCATTTTTGTAGCCTTGACATAATAAATATTCAAAAACAAACAATTGGTTTGTAAAGTCTCCTCGTTTCTCAAAAAAACTTTGTTTATGTTTAAGTGAGGCCAGCGGAAAAATAATGTACTACAGAAAGTTGACCCACTATCAGGAAAATATGCGACACCAATGCAGATTTTAAAATTGTATCACACACCGGGCTAGTCACAACAGAAGGTTTTTTATCAATTTTTTCACAGTTGTTTGATGCTTTGGCAGAAATAAAACAAAATATTTTTTTTATAGCTGCCTTTTGCTTTATTCTTGAATTTTTCCTATCTTGGGAAACTCACAAATTGTTTTCAAATCTTACAAATCTTACATATGCACTATTTGGTTTGTTGCTTATATGAATTAGTTAGCCAGATGTACGGGATCTTTTCTTTTAAGGCGCTGATATCTAGGCCTCCAAAATATTTCCCGTGATAATGTGTTGAGATGTTGCTCTAACTTAGTTACGTATGTACTAAGGTGCGTTTACCATTCTTCGTAGTATTTTTGATTGTGCACGTTGCAATTTTATTATATTTGAGTCACAAGATGAGCCCCACGATTGTATTCCGTAGATCCAGATTGGTTTTAGTACCATTTTATAGGTACAACAAAACTTTACAGTCTACAGATAATTTAGAATGTTTTTCGATTAACCAATTTATTTGATCACTTTTGATATTGCTTTGTTGTCGCTTTGTTTCGATATGTTTCTTCCATGCCAATCTTCTGTCTAGATGTAGACCATTTAATAGTTTCGCATTGGGGTAGATTGATGTTATTTAACTTCACCAGAGGAAATGAATACTGTAACATCTGCAAATATTGAAACTGTTATATAATTTAAAGTAGGAAGGTCCGCTGGTTAAATTAGATATAACACTTTGTGGAACCCCTGCGCGTATTTCATTTAAATTGAAAGATGAATCATTATATTTCACCAAGAATTTCCGGTTTAGCATGAAATTTTTAATGATCGCATGATAATTTGATGGCAGCTGGGCCTTAATTTTATGTACAAGGCCTTCATGACATACTTTATCGAAAGCTTGGGCGATGTCTAAAATTGTTGCAGAGCAGTACATTTTTTGTTCGAATGAGTTTTTGATTTCCGATACGATCCTATGCACTTGTTCTATGGTTCCATGATTTTCTCTAAATTCAAACTGGTAATCCGGTATAATACTTTGCTCTTGCAGAATTGGTTTAAGCTTTTAAGAAGCACTTTTTCAAAGAGCTTTGACAGAGTTGCCAACTTATTGAACGATACGAGTCTACTATCGATGGAATTCTACCTGGTTTATGTATCATTATGATCTGTGAAATTTTCCAAGTTTCAGGAAATACCCAGTTTTCATTACAGCATTGAAAATGTATGTTATTAATTTGAAACATATATCTGGAAGTTCTATAAGTTTTTTACCACTAATAAAATCATGGCCAGGTGCCTTTTTGTATTTAATTGGTTGAAA
Organism: Nephrotoma guestfalica; assembly: GCA_963691935.1. Taxonomy (NCBI): domain Eukaryota; kingdom Metazoa; phylum Arthropoda; class Insecta; order Diptera; family Tipulidae; genus Nephrotoma; species Nephrotoma guestfalica. The sequence goes on from OY829915.1 coordinate 15,422,423, forward strand.
TTTTGAAGCTTCAACTTCTTCAGGCAACAGTTCCGAGTGTCCATTGTTTTCGTTCAGAGTAAATACTGAACTAAATGTTGGGCGACGACATTTGCTTTTTCTGCATTGCTTCTTGCCCAGTTTTCATCGGGAAAGCGAATCGGAGGACATGATTGCGTAGGCCGTTTCAGGTTTTTTGTGGCTTTCTACAGTGAGTAATCTGTTGCTTCTGATGCTGTAAGTTTACTTAGATAATATTGAATCTCCTCATCATGTTATTTTGTTACTGCTGCTTTCAGGTTTTTGTAACCTTATTTAATTTTGATTTAAGTTCAGGTGAACTATGTAACCGCCATTGAATATTCTGTGACGCTTGGTGCATTTTCACTTTAGTAGAGCTATTGCATGTAGCATCCTTCGCGGCTTGGCCTAATGTCTTCATTAGATGTTGTCTTGCTTCATCAATCTCAGATTTCATTTTAAGTGGGATGCTTAATAAGCACTCTCTTGTCAATGCAGATATAAATTAATACCAATTAGTGTGTTGGTTCGTTAATAAAATATTTGATTCTGAATTTAAAACTTGTATGCTTAATGTTATTAAAACCGTGGAGTGGTCATATGATAGTTCGTAGCGTGTTTTGGCCGTAACATAAGTTTTAGCAATACTCTTCGTTACACAGAAGTTGATCAATCGGGAATTTTTCGTCTATCGGTTGGTTAATATGTTGGTAGAAACATGATCTAGGTTTCCTCCCTGCATACATCCCTACAGCTGCTTGCCTTTTAGTGATTTTAATCGAGCGCCTCATTGGATGGGTTTGGAGTTAAAATCTCCTCCTGCAAGGAATTTGTTTCTCAAGGTTTTGAAATAATTTGAAAATTGTTGCTTTTTAATTGACTATTTCGGTGGACGTAAGCTGCAGATATTGTGCACGTACCGGACCATTCCTCTAAGCAAATTTCTGTATATGTTCCTTGCGATACTTGTCCAGTTCATGGTGTCTTATTCTATCTCTAATAATAATTGCTGATCCCCCACGAGGTTTCCCGTTAGGGTGCTTATTTGTGCAAAGTATGTCCCAGAGACCATCATGATGCCAATGTTGTGTTCATTAGAGTACTATACGTCCAATTTATGTTGCGCTAGCCCATTGGCATTCCATAAAGCTAATTTAAGTTCAATCATCTTATATTTTGATTGTTCGTTAAAAGTTCAGGATAGTCATGTTTTGCAGCACGAGTCCCATATTTGTTTCCATAACTTGCATAAATTTGTTCATTGTTTCGTTAAGGGTTACTTATCATTTCTGATCATCATTCTGAGGTTTATTTGCTTTATTTTACACGTTACCCGCCTCCACCTGTGTGTGTAATATTTCAGTGTTATTGGTTGCAGAAATAAGTTTATCATTGTTTGAGTGTTTATGTATTTGATTGATAGATCGTTGCTCAATTCGTTACCTTGGTGTCATTAACTCCGTATACACAATGCATCCTCTGTAATTAGCGGTATGGTTTCATAATTGCTGCACTTCTTCTTTGCCTAAATCACACTCGCGAGGTTTGTGCATGTTGCCGCATATCTCGCAAACAGCTGGAAGTTTGCAATAATTTCGAGAATGCCCAAATGCTTGGCAATTGGTGCATTATAAGACTGACTTACGTTTGTGTGGCTCTTCCACTACCACCCTTCTGTACAACAGATACCTCATGTTGTAGATTTTGTGTGTCCCTTGGTTTTTGGTGCTTCAGGTTCCAGCTGAACTTTAAACGCTTCTTATATTGAAGCCCTTAGCAGTGAGTTCCTCGCGTATCTCTTGTGGCGATACAGATGAATCGATCCGTTAAAAGTATTTATTAGCTGCTTCTTAGATGGCAACAATTTTGCGGTATGCTTCAATGCTCAAGTCTTGAATTCCGATTTCACGGATATTGTCTTGTTTACTTGGAGCAATGAAAAACTCTCCAACTGTTTCTTTTTTAAGATCAACTAATAATTATTGAGACGGTGCTTCTCAAAGATATAATGATGGTGGTCGCTATTTTCGCGCTATCGCCACTTCTTGAGTTTCCTCCTCGTTATTACTTTTATTACCATACAGAGGTTGGAAACGGTTACCAGTTGTTATTCCTGCTCCTAGTTTAAAAGTTGTTGTTGCAGTTTGCACTGGAGACTTAGGATTACATTTACGTTTGAATGTTACGGTTATGAGACGTTCCATATACCTGTTTGCATATGGAACTGGAAACGGATACTGTTTTGCATTCACTAGAATGCAAAACAGTATCCGTTTCATTGATATTGCTTTTATCCATTATAGCGATGTCGCATGGTACAATATTGTTACCTACCACAACATTAGACGTTATAGCACTTTTTAATGTTTGTGAACCGCTTGCACTTTTTTGAATTGCATTTTTAATTATGCCAGAGATCGATGGCACTAGAGAATTAACACAATTTATTGCGCTTAAATTTGTGACGGACTGCGATCGTTATGTTGTTTTATTTTTCTTGGAGAAAATAAAAGCCTTTTCACATTCCGCACATTCTGCACTTAAAGTTTAGTTTTTTAGTTTTTTTTTAATTTTCACTTGTAATTTACACACAGAGAAAAAGTTATTTTAATGGCAATGCACTTCTAATTATTAATATTTTATTTATTTTTACTGCACTCATCGATTGTACGTCGTACCTCGCGACGATTTTAAACGATATGATAAAACAAAATCAATAAAATATTATTTTTTATTAATTTTAAATATTACACTAAGTGTTCGAAGTGTCCACCATTTGCCAAAATACATAATCCACATCGCCGAATAAAACTGTGCTTAATCCGACGAAACGCACGTTCCGCAACTCCTGACGTGTGTGGTTTACTCTTTCATAAACCAGCTCTATATAATAGCTCCACAGAAAACAAAATTATTTGGATTTACGTGGGCCCAATAGTCTCAATTGAATATCCCCACCTGTTCCCAAAGGTAACATGTTTAGTCACTCCTTAAAATGTTGTTAAAAAACTGGGAATTTTCTAGGTATCGACGCAGCATTAGTTGACATTGACCAAATTGCATCTTTTTTTCATGGCCAGCTGGTAAGGGTGCAACTGATTTCTTTTTAGAATACGATGAAACGTGACTCGTGCCACTTCCGAACGTCTTGATAATCAACTACCACTTATACCATTCCAATTACGATATCTTCGTCTATACCAAATTGACCAGCTGTATCATATCTTCCCGTACAACCAGGGATTTCGCCTTCACTGTACATTTAATGTACGTTTTGAAATACTCTGTAATCGGGCAAGTGTTCCCCATTTGCGTATGTAAATAATTTTATTGGAAACGCACAAAAGAAAGTTTAACAAAACAACTCGGTTTTTTCAAAATTATTTTTTTCATGGATGCGCGTGCGATCTCCCTAAAACACTAAACGTGGAATAACTTTTGCACCATCAACAATTCGAAAACACTTTACTTGGCTGTTTTTAATGGAAATGAGCTCCCCAACTACCCCATTTCGTTTGATGGTCCAGTTCGGGGACACTCTGTATAGCAGCGATTTATAACAAGACGAATAAATTGTTAAATTTAATTGAAACTATAAAATCAGGACTCTCTCCAAGTGCCTGTACGTATACAATAAAATAACGGTTCGCATTTTATTACACTCATTAAATGTTGCTCCGATACATAACAACAACAATACCAATAATAAAGAAAAATCAATTCGCGTTATACATAAAATGTATAAGATTTTCCATTTTTATCGAGTTTTTCGCGCCATTACACGAATAACGCGGACCACAGTGCGGTCACGAAGAAAACGGCGAGGCTGCGTTTACATCCGAATATATAAAATATAAAAATTGTAAACTGGCATAATAAATATTTAATTTGTGTAATATACGACTCTGCATACACAGACGCTCGAGTCGTAAGTGCGCGCAAACTGTGCGAAGAGAAAATCGTATTCGCATGAAAGTGCCATAAACAATATCTGCAAAAACATAAATTCTAGAAAATATTTTGTTTTTATGTACATGTCCTTGATCTCGCGTCGCAATATAATACACCCCCAACGAATAGCTATATATCCAAATACACATTTTTATTGTAATTATTCAGTTTGAATTTTGGCGGAACGAACCGAAAAAAATTCAATTATTTTCGATTATTTCAGAACAATTTCTAGGAATAACCAATTTTGTTTGTTAGTCGAACCGCGTGTGGTTTGGGGAGCATCGAGAGGGAAATCAGTATTCAAACGTAATAACAATTTTGTATTGTATGCCGATTGATTTAAAGATTAAATTGAATTAATTATTGAGTTTTTTTATGTGGGTATAATGGAAGCCACAAAATTTATGATTGAATCTAATCGGACTTTAGGAATAAATAATGTTTTTGTTGATTTTGGTTGGATTCTTTGAAGTAGATTTTGAAATATTTCTATTTAACGATTTAATCAAAAAAAATTCCGGCTCTTAGTAATTGAATGTGAATTGTGATTTAGCATATATAGGCTACAAAAAATATAATGAAGCTATTGAGCGGGTGTTTGATTGCGTTATATATATTCCGTAAAAAATTCCGTTGGGAATACACCTGCTTTTGTGAGAATTTTTTACAGTTTTTGGTTAAGGTCAAAACCAGGCCTAAATAAAATACGTGCAAAGAATAGCAAAATATTAAACAACTTCCAAAAATGCAGATGAGGTGGGGATAAAGGTATTTAGTTGTTGTTTTTTTAAATTGTCCGTATAAATGTTTTTGAACGCTCAAGAGTGGCATTGATAGAATGGCGGCGAGCCTTCGTAGTTATGAGAAATGACAACAACCATTTGGAACAAACTCGCGTTTTAAATGCTCCAGCTTATCAATAAGAATTGAGTAATCAATTTTATCGAAGGGTTCGCACAGCCTAATATGACAGATAGGATGGTATTGCCACGGAAATTTCCAATCTTGTTCCTTTTGGCTTAAAAGTCGGATGAACTACTGAAATCTTCCAGGGGTTATGAAAAACACGAGTCGGAAAACTCTCATTAAATTAGAAAGTAATCTGGCGGGCTAAATTATCTACCGAATTTTTGATCAATACGGATGGAACGCCATTGTGTCGAACAACTTTCGCCAAGTTTAGATGGTTCAGGCGATCACGAACTCATCCCTCAGTAAAGTTAATTAACTTCAAATCTGAGATCCTACGAAATTTATTGGGAGTACAGCAAAATGTCTAGCACATAGATTGTACATATAAGAGGGTGAAACGTTTACGGATTATATGCCGATCTTCATCGAGCCGTGTGATCGATGGATCATCCGATATGATTTAAATTATCTCCACGTTGTAGAAAGTTCCAATCGCAATCCAACAGAAATTAGAAAGAAGTAAAAACGCCGTCGACATCAAACCAACCAATGTCGAGATTAAAGTTACGGATAATCATAAGTTGGTCATCGGCTCGAAAAAACGGCTATTCATTCGGGATTCTTTAGATATACCTAGAATTCTAGGGGTCGTTATCGTAATAAATAGAAGTGATTTTAGTTTGATTCGTAGTTAATTGCTGGATTGGCTCGGTTTGTGATTGGAAGCCACCGATGAATCTGTGTTGGACGTTATGGTACTAGATTTATGTGAATTTAGTATTGCCTCTCGATGCGACCGAAAATTTGAATTGCTAAATGGATCCATGAATACATCACAAGACCAGCATTCTTTTGATAAAACTTTGGCTTTAAGCTCGACATCCACCCCTACTTTAAAGCATGCAAATTCCGAGGATTCAATATTTGGTCCGCTCGGAGTATTAAAACAATTCAATTGGAAATAACCGGGCTTTCACTAACATAATTTTCAAGCCCTGACTCTTGCCAATCCAGATACGGCTGGGTACCCGAGGCGACCATCTCGAGCAACATATTGAAAAGTAGGTAGATCGATGTTTTATAGATAGAGTAATAGTTGGAGTTGTGGTTATAGCCACCCTACTTGCATCAGTTGTGGAATTAGCCATAGATGGATGTGTTTACGCAGGAATTAACAATAGTCCAATTTATCGATCCATCTTATTCGAGCAAGTTGGAACAATAGTATCATAGAATGGCGGATCACTCGAAGACTTGGCAACTAATCAAGTACGTCGCACAGACAAAAGCCAGTCAAACGATTTAAACGGCAAATTTAAAACATAACGAAAATGCCAAACGAAAATAACGATAAAAACGATAACAGAAAAAGCAAGCAAGACGATAATATGAACTCTAATAAACAACCCGCGCCCACTCCGAAGTTCATGCTACTGGCATCTACGGTTACAGCTCGTTTGGCTAAATAACCTTAAGGCCTGGTTCAAGATAGCTGAGCCCCAATTTAATTGTAACGATTTTCATCCAATCAGAAGCGTTCGAAATAGTGGGCGACTTTCCTATATGAACGAACTACACGATCGTTGTGGATTTGAAAATTGATCGAACCGGTCAAAATTGCAATGTTGGCGAACTACGACACTGTACCCATGATCAGCTGGCAAAAATGGCTGCTAAAATATAAAAGGTATCAGTACCGTTTCGACTTGTGATAAACCACATCGACCGCAATTTACTCAGCACCAAAAATTATGAATGCTTTCTGTAGTAAAACCGATCATATTTTGCAACGTTTCCATTCACGATCACACTCAAGATACAAAGAAAACGAATGAAAATGCCGCAAACTATGAAGTTATTGCTTCCCGGGCAACAACTGTGACAACCAAAAAACAAACACGTCACTCAGATGATTCGGCGAAAATATCGACCTTAAATAACAGCCGCATTTTGCTATATAGAACAAAATTAACTTTCTAACTCTTCTCATTGACACTAGAGCTGACAGTTCATTGCTCCCATGTCTGACGTTTTACAATGTCAATATTTTTGAATTCGAAATAATACGATCTAATTTTATCATGTCTCGAGAATAAATACCTAAAGAACCAAATTGTTTTAGGTATTTTTGAACTTAAACGCTCGTTCCCGAACACACTTGTTTTAGCGGATTGGGCTGATATTTTAAGTAAATTAGGTCTACTTGTCGATCTGAAATGAAATGACTGGTTGATTGAGCGGTATAGCTGTCAATCAAAGTCACAACGATTCGGGTTAATACGCGTAGAACGATACATTTCGCGATCAACAACGGCTATGGCACACAGCTATAGAAGCATTATTCCCCAACAGTGCAGCCGAACTACCGGACATTCCGTGAATCCTCATATCGTAACGACATGTGATTAACCTTCATCGTGACCACGGTGTCTACATCTGGTGTGCATCATAAAGATACTTGCACAGAATTTGAGCAGATAGTGGAATTCGGGATTTAGCGCCCATGAAAATGGATAACGATTGGAGACCGGGTAGGGACTATCGTCGATTAACTACGATTACGATGCCGAATCGCTACCCGATACCTCAAACACAAAAATTTTCCATGCAATTGGATGTATGTTTTTCTCCAAAATTGGTATTGAGAGGGTTTATCATTTAATTCCCTTCGCTTCTGAAGACGTTAATGAAACAATATTTACTACACCATTTGGCCTCTTCGAATTCCACCGAATGCCATTTGGACTACGCAATACCGCACAAAGGTTTTAGCAGTCGAAGGCATTTTAAACATAATGATTCAAATTTTTTCAACAGACATTTCATTGAACTGATGTTCAATATCTTTGTTTTTTGATATTCTGACGGCAGACTATAGCCACTTCCAACAAGTGTGGGAGCACTTATTTTCATAAGTAATATTGAATCTTCTTAAACGGACTAAGCTCAAGATCTAAGTTACCGTCGATGGTTTGCGGTTGAGCTCGTTTATCTTACATTTTATTAAGCTTGTGGTTCAGTTGTAATTTTGCGCTGAGTTGTTATTTGTTTATATTGAAGCTCGATAACTCTTTTGCGATTCATTTTATTAACCGCGTTTGTGGTTACAGGCCAGATTTATGTCCATTTGAACATTGCATACTGACATGAATGATAAAACAGTTCATGAGTTTTGCAACCCTTCTGAGTTAGTAAATCCTGTGAAACTACTTTACATGAACTTATTACTTATGAAAATCATTACCTTTTTAACAGTCCCACACTAGGTTAAAAATTGATTAAACTGTCGTAATTTAGATCGAGCCTTTGCTCAGATCTCAAATTCCAAATCGAGCTGAACGGCATCTCAGTTTATGTTACCGATTCCAAAGTATGACTCCAATGGGCTGTGTTTCTCATATCCTGACTCTTCTGCTTTTTGACGAGTTACGTGCAAAATAAGTTCCGTTTCGCTTGTTTCGCAATGTTTTGGTAGTGACCTAGTTAAAACTGGACTGTTGCAACACTCTATGCTAAGGATCAGTTCTTCCGAGATGCAAAAATAAAGGTAAGCAGTTGTTCCCTACTCTTTTTTGACAGATTTTGGGATAAAATTTAACAGCCTACAGATAATTGCGTGCCTAGCTACAACAAGGAATACGGGGTCGCTTACGATTGCTTGGCAGACTATTACTGTATTCAGAGGATTAAGGGATGAAAAAATTTCGATTTTCGATGTACTTGCATAACGTCTTTTAATTTTCCCATAATACGAGATGTTATTTAAAAGGAGTCCTTCGACTTCGGGTCTACATAGAGTCCAAAACATTGATATTCCACTAAAAGACTTTCTACAGTTGGTGGACAGTAACATTATAACATGGGAAGAGAAGAGATCTAGTTCACCATTATATTTTATGCGACATAATCAAATCTGGTGAATGCCAACACTTTGCAAGCAATATAGGATTCAGAATTTAAACAGTTGCGTTTTTTATGTACCAGACATTTCAGTGCGGTCTTACATTCACTGACAGGCAGAGAAGTATATTTCCGTTTCAAATAAATTTTACGAATTGCTGCTTATGCTTCCTCTATTGTGGAATATTTGTCAAAAATCTTTTTACATCTAGCGGAGTAGTTTCAGGTGATGTTACTTCTTTAATCCAATTTAGCCAAAATTGGTTGCCATTTACCATTTACAGATTCGTGCAACTGGTTTTGCTAAATTCAATCAAAAACCTAATGAAAACTTTCAAATTTGCAAATACGCAAACTGAATTGAATTTTACTTTGATTTCTAAACCGGTTTTCTTAACCGTGTTCTTGAGTTCATGGTAAATCCGATATGGTAATCCAAAGTTTTTGTTTTAGTTCTAGCGCTGCTCAAAAATCAAACACTCGATGTAATTAAGCAGGCCCAAGAGCTTCAGCTAAAACTGCACCAAATTTTAGACAAATTTGAAAACAGAATAAAACAATTCCGCCCGTAAGCTGTAGAAATTTAGATGGTAAAATTGATGCATCAAGCTCACATCAAAACGTATATAAGTATGTTAAACAAATTAACAGTGTACGCATTTATCAGTTCTGCAAAGTTCCAGTCATGATTTTATGAATTTATGTTCCACTTTCTTATTGATCACCCGTTGTGTGATTATACATCGTACGACAGTGCTTGAAACTCCATTTTAAAAACCAAGACTTGCTACATAAACCACGTATGTAAAATATGGTTTCGATCAATAGCTGATCACCTTACACTAAAACTTACTCCAATCCAATAATTAAAACTTTCATTTTCAATTGGTTTAACTTGACACGTTGACTTCACTAAAATTGAATGATTTATTGCGTTGTATTTCACGATAGTATCTTGATAGTATCGCTACCATTGATACACGTACACACCTACCATTTTGTAACCAAATAAAAATGCTGATCCGATATTACCAATACAACTTAATCGCTTCTGCAGAATACGCTCGATAACGGGATAAATTTGAAAAAATCTACATTCACACTCGTTATCATATTTAGTTGTGCTTTAGAAATCGTGTGCGTCGTACGATTTTCAATTTTCGGTAAATTAAATTAACTAATTATTTTTTGATTTCGGTATATCAATCGGTGTAAGTGAGTGTTAGTACTTTGATGTAGTGTTGTATGTGTATTTAATTAATTTTCCCATTTTTGCGTTGTGACTTGTGTTTGTGTAAAATTTAGATACTGCGTAATACTTTTAATTTTTGTGTGACGTGTCGGATGGGGTGATCTAAATTACCTTTGATTGGTAAGTTATAAAACCAGTTTTATATTTTCTAATCACATTTGATGAGTTTTATGGGTAAATATTTTACGGTTTATGTTGTATATTAACTAGGTATTGAGGCGTTTCAAGCCGAATAAAGTATTTATTATTTTTACGTCCGCCATATTGTGGCAACGCTCAAGTCTATCACAAACTAAATTCAAAACTACGTTAAACCGTAATAGTTATGAAACCTATAATGAATTTTAAAACTGATGCGTTTAATTATTATGCCGACATTATTATGCTACGACATTGAATCCGTCGTTTTAGTGGTTTTTGCAAGGCGGCTCCAAAATAATGGTTAGTTTCGAGAAAACCAACATTAAAATTTTACAGTTATATAACTTTTCTGATTATTGATGAGTCAACGCCAATTATTTTAACTCAAGGGATTTTAGTTTATACTTCCACAACCCGTTAGAATTTGAAGGCAATCTCTGCAAATTTAAGAGTTACAATAGTATAGATTTTTCAGTTAGAACCTTGGCACTCCGAAATCAACATATTTTATTATCAAACAGGTACTAATGGATCTCACTCAGAACCTTCCATTTCAACAAATTAAAATTTTACTAACAAAAAAGCTTCTTGCTGTATTTTATAGCTTAAATTTGGTCTTATAAAATTCTTGCGTCTGTAACGAGTATTAACCATTAGCTTTAGATCATTAAGTGTTTGTAACGATACAACTGGTCTGCTTGAAACAACTTTTGATCTGCTAGTGACAAAGAAGCGTTGGGCACGCTGTACTTATCTTATGTTACCAGTTTTAAATTCACTTTTTGCACGGCTCAGTTTATTCTGAATTTCATAAGACTCTAAAAACTTAAGAGTACTCACTTTTTAAAAAGGCGCTACTTTATAATTGAACGACTTTGAAGCTGTGCCGTAATTGTTCAAATATGTCGTTTGCATTTCTAAAAGCTTTACGGTTTATTTTGCTTTACAAGTTTTAATGAACGAGAATATATTTTCGTTTTTCACATAGCCTTTTCAATGCATGAATGCACATGGTCTACACTACCTCCTTTATATTTGTGTATTGACTTCCAAAATTCTTTAATACAATCGCATATGTCTAATGCGAATTTTGATTCTGGGCGACACATGAGACACTCCACGATATTAAATTCGGTATAAAAATATCGTTTGGTAACCGACCGGTGTCTGAATGTTGCCTTATTTATCGATATTTTTCTCCTGCAACATATGTTGTTTATTTGAAATAAAGTCCCAGTTTTTGGGATATGGAATCCAATATTAATCTCTGTATTGACCACTCTGCGATACGTGAATATAGTTGACTGTACATTTAGTTCTGTTTCACATTCCTTTGAGTTGCTTTCCTGCAATAATGCGACTCTGAGGTAATATTTAAATGTAGATTGCTTCTAGTGGTTGCTTCATCAGCCGCTGATAAGGTTTTTCGGCTACACAAAAACCGTCTGCTGTAGTAAGAATTGTTTCTTTTCGCTTTAGCCTAATCCGTAGTCAAAAATGTTTTTCTCTCAGCAAAACTGATAATTGAATTACACGTAAATCTACATTTGAAGCAACTAGGAATACCTTTCGCTTTTCATACGTCGTCCACCAACTTACCTTTTCGGTTTATTATGCTTTCCACTTTGAGATAACAACTTTCTTTCTGTTGATTTCCCGGTTAGTGGATTGCGTATTCGCCTTTTTCGTTTTTCTTATCTCGTGTAATAATTCCGGGTTTCGGGTGTATTGGGTGTATTGTATCAACTGTCATATTCAAACTATTCTCTGTCAAATGCGATGTCTCATGCGGTACAAAAGATTGGGTATCTACATCACAATTTATTGACTTATCAATCAGATGCGTCTGATTTGTTTTCGAGCCCTAGTAAACCTGTCGATATTGACCTAGAAGTATTATTTTGATGCTCGCAAACATGCGATGAACTTCTCACAATAATTTTAATTTACACAACAATACAACTAAACATTTGTGTTCAATCTCAAAATGACAAAATGCTGGTTTTCAGAACCTTATCAATCGAAAAATAAGTTTTAAATCGGTCAATAATTATTTTAAAAAATTCCATCATAATTGTTTAAGAAATCGCTTAGTTACGTCCATCATAGACAGGTTCCAAAATATTGTCCGAAACTCACGTTAGAACGGCTATCCTAAATTTCAAACAAAATTTAATTGTAGTTCATTAAGAAATGGCCGAGTTCTTAACATTAAAACGTTCAAAATTCATTGTACCAAGTTACTCGTCTTAGAAGATTTACAACTTGGAAAACAGCATAATTTTTAGGATTTCATGACAACCCCACAATCAGTGAGGATTGCCAATCGCCATTCTAAATTTATTTTGTCTTAATCCTTTATTGATTTACTACTAAATTGTAAAACGGTTATTCTCAGTTCTGATCACAGGTGATCTGATTGGAAATTGTACCCTGCCAACCTATTTTTTTTTCTATTCGACGAATAACATAAAACATATTCATAGCGTTCCAGTCTGAAAAAGCTAAATCAGATCTGAACTTAATAAATCGATGGAATAGTTCCAAAAATACCCAAAAAGGTACTAGAAACATTTCCCAATTTTCCCTCTTTTATCCACCAATACTAATGCACAACAACATCAACGTCCACAAATATGTTTAAATTCACTTTACAACTTTTAAAATTATTTTTAGTCTCACTACTAATTTCATTTTAAAACTATGCATTGTTAAACTATCGAGTAGAGCTTCTTAACTGAGACAGCAAAGAAAAACTCTTTGATTCACACAGAAATATTCTCAGATTCTACAAGAACATTTGCAACGGTTCGGTTCTAGACTAATCTGCTAAACAGTAAATCTAAAAATTAAATCTCTTTGTTACTATTTCATGATTGTCATTAAATTTGTAACCCTCAACTAACCAATTTACGTTGAATTATTGTCCCGGCCAAGTAACTAATCCACGCTGAACTGAGACCCAATGAGATTGTAGCAATAACCCCACCTAAGCCTGTCCATACCGAGCAGGATACAAATTAGCGCCTCTGAATCGAGCCCAAGTGGCGCCAGAGAATTCTACTTCTCCTTTCTCTCGCCTCTTCACGTCATCCAAGCTCACAGTTACTCGCTATGACCCATTTCAACAACCTCTTTTTGCCAAGCTTCTTCTATCACCTAATTTTGTCGAATGTTAGCGATAACCCTGATATAGCTGTCACTCTTCTAAATTCCTGGCCATTTGTGCATCTTTTCATGGGTCGCCCATCATCCCCATCAGTCACTTTTGCAAAGGACTCCGTTCCATTTCCAGGTCTATGCAATACACACACTGCACCCACTCTATTCTCTCCTTGTTAATTATCAATCGTCAATCACCTCTTCCAATTATTTTTGATACCAAAGAGAGGAGATCATCACCTTATCATTTTTTTTAAGTTTACTGTAGTTACTGTAGTATTTGTATGAACGCTGTTCCTCCTGGCTTCCGTTTAAACATCCCAAATCGCGAGCAGTTTGTATGCCTCCCCTTTAATTGTGATAATGTCCCGGCCGATTCTCCTTATTTGTGGTCGTCATGACTCGATTCCACAAATTCTAATAGTTCTTTCCAAAAATGGCACATAATTTAAAATCTTGGTCATCTTGATCCATCTTAATACCTACAGCCAATACCGTTACCTGCTCCCCACCGTCATTGGAATTTTACCTCTCTATTGGTCCAGTTTTTGTGTCTGTCTACTTTTGAGTTAAGTATTGTAAAGGCCAATAATTAGGCCATACACATGTAGTCGTAATTTTAATTCATTTTTGTGACCTCCCGTCGGAAAATTACGCTGGTTTTGTAAATTTAATTTCGTAATCGTAAAATTCTTTAGACTAATCATCAAAGATTCACAATCCCACCGCTGTCACTACTTGTTACGAATTAGCCAAGTCAAATCCGGTCTGTATCACTAGATTTTGAATTCAGCCATAAATGACATTAGGAATACTTAGTGAGTTTATCTGCATTGCTGAGCTCTTGATTGTCTTATAACCCATAGGGTTAACACTGTTAATATTATGCACATTAGAGTTAGTTAAAATTACGTCTTGCGTGTAGGAAATTTTAAAGACAATTTACCTATATTCCATAACAAATTTGACCTGAGGTGTTAATCTGAAGACGATTCAATGAATTTCTTGCAAAGGATGATATATATTTGTGCAACAGATTTTCAGCAAGAGTTTCCTGTTGCTGCATATGATAGCAAAAAATTTACAGAAGCAGCACCTAGCCTAAAATTTTTTCGTATATTTCTAAAACCAGCGGAACATTTGGAAAATTCGTAAATAATTCAACAATCTCAGCATAAAGTTTTATCATTTATGAAATTGAATTAGTCCAAAGGTGATTATAGGGTTAGGTTTCTAGTAGCAGTTACGTTTTACAGATGAATTTACGCGATGAATGAAGCTAGAATAACGTCAGTTGAGCGTATAAGGCGGATAATTGAAGTAGGAATGTATTATTTTTACTTTTCTCAACTTTAGGCAGGCTTTTGTTTGTGTTTTGTTGGCTCTGCAGCTTTGGTTGTCTTTATTTGGAGGAAAATGATGTGGAGTGGAAAGTGACGAGCTAAAATCTGTTTGTGATTTGGAAGTTTTTACGACACAATTCTTGTCGGTTGGTGTTTGAAGCAAAGGGGCGGTTGTCCTGTGATTTTGGTGATATGGTGAGAGATTGTGGGAAGGGTCAAGGAATGCAATTTTGTTTTTGTTGTTTGGTTTATAATCTTTGTTATTTATATTTTTTAAATTTTATTTTGTAATAGAGGATTGTCACGGAAATCGAGTTTTAGATGTTTTTGATTTGTTTTGTAATTTTGTCTGTGAATTTGAGGTGGGGTCGAGATAAATCGGTCTTGATTGTTGAAGAGGATGTGTGCAGTTAAATTAAGTTGCTTTGACGATGATATTTTGATGATGATGATAAGAGAGTGGTGGATAAAAATTTAAGGGTAAATTATTTTTTTCGGCACGATATCTATGAGTGAACACTCCGCCTCATATTCAAGTAACGATTGAAGTATAATTTTTTCATTTTTCCAATTCATTATTTTCCTTTTCTCTTGAGTTATTCTCTTGAGTTAGGCGTTGTTGGGTAGAGAAATCAATAACAAAAAAATTTTTTGAGATTCGTTCATCTTTGAGAGTAAAACCGTTAATTTTTTTTACTTGTTTTTAAATAAGAAATAAAATTTGTACCTTTTAAGTTGTTCACTTGATTATTTGAACTTCCTGATAATTTGTTTCTCTTTAAATCAAATTTCTTTGAACCAAAGGCTCTTTCAAAATTAAGATTTCATTGATTCTATTCGAAGTTATGGGTCGTGGAAAAACGTTAAGTGAGGGTTGAGGTTCAAATCTTACTAAATTCTTATAAAACTATGGCAAAAACATGAATGGCCGAATAGCAGAAGCTACATCACCGTAAGACAAACGTGTTATCGTTCGGGAAGCTTCGAATTCCGCATACTGTTTGGCGAAAATCAAAGCAAGGACCGGAGTAATGGAAAGTGTAAGTACTCTTCGACGTATTATTAAATGTACTGACCATCTTAAGTTCAAAAACTGCAAGAAAAACCGCCGGTAGGAATTTTGTAGAACGCATATGGTACCGAATTTAGAATGGCATGCTGTGGTGTTCAGTGATGAAAAAAAAATGTAGACGGACCAGAAGGCTACAATTATTATTTTCACGATTTCAGAAAGGATGAAATGTTTCTGAATCGGATCACAGTATAGAAGTCGGTATTATGGTCTGGGGAGCTATTTTGTGGTATGGAACCATTGATTTAGTTTTTTCAACAGGCGGGATGACCGAAATATTTTCCAAGATTTTCCGAAATTGTTGGACCATTACAATGGACATTTCAACACGATAATAACCCGATTCATAATGCAGTTGCAGAAACAGTTCGAAGGGATTGATGAACTTAAAGAGACGATAAAATCAACTTGGAGTGAAATTTCTTTAAATTATTGTACGACTCGATCCGTAATCGAGATTACAAAGTGACGGTGGAAGTACCAACTATACTAAAAATTTAATTTTAGTTTTTTGATTTGTTTTAAAAGAAATAAAGAAGTTGAATTTAAGTTTTCCTGATTAAATGTTGGCCTTGTTTTGTTCATTATGTTGTCTTTTTTTAGTTAGCCGTATTCAAAACAACAACTAAAAACACACGAATTTTATTTCTTATTTTAAACCAAATACGGTTTTATACTCTCAGAGATGAACGAATCTCTATAATAATTTTGATTATTGATTTATCTTCTCAACAACGCATAAAAGGGGTACTCGTCGTTTCCGCTTTGGCTTTCTCAGAAGGGCATTCCGGTCTTGCATACTCTCAACCAATAGTTTAAGAGGTTGGATTAACGTCTTACATGGCCACTATCGGCCTGGTTTTGTTTGGAACTCAGATTAGTGTACTCTCGACAGGCCTGTTCAAGTAGTTCCATCACACTGCGAATTCCGTCCCACTCATGCCAGTAATCGGATAGGTAAAAGAGTAGCACCAGCTACCAGTCCTCCTGCATGAGGCGGGCTTTTCCCAGCCCCTCCATATAAATTTCGGATTACCTGAAAATGGAGGATATTCAATGTTTCCTTTTATCGTTACCACACCCAAACACAACAGTAGCGCGATAAATGACCTCTGCATCTCTTCCTTTTTGTTTTTCTATCGGTTACACGTCTGGTAAAGCATGTTTGAGTATAAAAAAACACAACATATATCTAACCCTAACAACCTAGATAATATTAAATCCATCCTATCTAACGTTACTTAATTATATGCCCTATTTATACTCTCTCGTTACTAAGTCAAGTATTCTATCCTATATCGAATACGTAACATAACATATTACTGGTGCGTCCCACGCCAGTCTTTACCTCACAATTACACTGACTATTCGCCGTGCGGGCTCGTAGTCTCTCTAATGGTGAAATGATATCACTTCCAACCCCTTATCGAAGTGATTGGCAACACTCTTCGTCGTCCAATTGCCAGGGAACAGCTGACAATAAGTCTGGCTTCGGATCGTATACCCCCGTTTGTCTCCACACGCCATTTCCTGATCAACCGCCACTGTTTCGTTTGTTCCCGTTGCAATTCCGACGTTCATCTGTCTTTATCCTTGGTTGTAACACACAACCCAAAACTCTCGTCAAAAAATAAAACAAATAAAAAATTAAACGATGATTCAAAATATCCAAACATCCACTTATAATATGCCCTTCTCATGAGACATCAATTCCACCCACTTGGGTCAAAAATAAGGATAGGATTAAAGGGATGAATTGAAAATTTTGATGAAATATGCAATGTCAACCCAACCAGCAGTGGCGTTCAAAACTTCGATTATTATGTAAGTGAGACACATTGCCTTGGCAAAGCCATTTGGTATTTCATTAACCTACCTATGTTGACTGAAACATTTCTTTTGCCCTCTTATCTTTCAGTCATCATTCAAAATCCCCTTGGGTTTCCATAACTTTGCGATACTACCTCGACTGGTTTATGACCAACTTGTATCCGATGCACATCCGCTTGCAGACTCCTATAAGTATGACCAACCAATCAAGTTGAACCCTGGATGCAACTAATAACTAAACGAGTAGACTGGCGACCTAATCCCGAGGGATGATAATATAAATTTTTTTTAACAGTAAAAAATTGGAAATTCCATTGTTTCTCTAATCTTTTAAACTTACAAAATTTAACTTGTGGTAAATTCTTGCCGCAAGCTTAACTGCCAATAAACTGTGGATTAATTAGGGGTTTTCAATTTTGCAATTCCAGCTGGGATGTGGAGTGATGTGTTAACTTGCCTGAGAATGAACAGCGCTTTATACCACCCAAGATCGTCGCTTGGCAGGAAAGGGATATGCCCATTACTTTAGGGATCGCATCACTCACCTTTGCCAGTGTAAAATTGCAAAATTGTTAGAAACGCGAGTATGAAAACTGTATGCCATTCGGAAATTAATTTTTGAGAAATGTTTGGTGTTGAATTTAGCAACTACCGAAGTTGAGGTTTACATTGATGTCTGTATGCAAGCAATCTATTTAAATTCGAACAGATGTTGTGTTCTGGTTCATAACATTCATAAATAATTTTTTAAATTCCAAGTACTACCACGAATGTTGGTCTATGCCCCGGAGTACAGGTTGGGATTTGCCACAGATAAACCATGAATTCGAAGATCCAGCATTTCAACTTATAAATTTTCAACCCTCTCTAGTATGAGTATGACCCAACATTGTATCTGGTCAGGCATGCGTCTAAGACATGACCGCGCAGCCATACTCATACCAGTGAGAATTTTACATTTATATTGCCAATAAATATACAAATAAATTATTAAAATAAATATTTTAACTTTGGAACAGATGTTGTGCTCCGTGTTTGGGCTTCACTTGGAAAAGTGGTGCCTACATAAATATTTTTATTAATTGTGAACAGTTGTTGTGCTCCAAATTTGGGCGCCACTTGAAACCGGTTGGTTAAACTTTTGCTACAGCTAAAGCCAACCCAGTTTCACAGAATTGCTATTATCTGCCTGCTATCCCATGCTTACCAGGACCCATATCGGACCCAAAATTGGCAATCTCAAACCATCATGAGTATCGGGCTTACACCCGTGGTTGCTTATTTAGGTTGTTTAGGTTGTCATAATTTAGGGATTCGACCTATCATGTTAAAAGAAAACAATATAATACAAAAAAAACGACAAACACAATTTCCGCAGTGTATGCCCTGCGTACCAATTCAGTTGGAGGACGACCTTGGCAGAAAGGGAGTGTCCCGCCTATGGGCAGGGTTATTTTCGAAGCTCCCCCTCTTGGCTTTTGCTTAGAGCAACCAAGGGACCTCGTTACTAATTGATTTTAAGTCGCAGGCCCACCACATCCCTATACTTGCTGATCGTTCTCGGCTGTACTGCTTTATGTTCAACCCGCAAAACACAAAATCACAGTCAATCTTTTACAAAACAACAAAAATAAATTTATTCAAACAAAAAACACAACTTCAAAAAAACTTTTAACTTCTAATTAATTAATTTCACTACCACTTGGCCCACTGTCTCAAAAAAAAAACTCCACTCCTCAACAAATTCATTCACTCTTTATACATATTCGAAAGACGATTTTTGTGGTTTCATCACAAAAATGTATAAAGACAATGTCCAAACACGTGGCATCAATTTCAGAAAAGGAAATGCGAAAAATCGGCAAGGTAGATATTTATGATGCAATGTTGAGGTGTTACCTCGACGGTTATGCCAATAGGTAATTTTTAAATGTTTAGATTTGGGTTGGTAATGGAATTGGATAGAATTACGTTACATAGAATAACTCAAGAGAAAAAAAGATTTGGAAAAATGCAAAAAAAATATGTTGACCATACTCAAGTGACGCGGAGTGTTTATGTTTTTGTATTCACCAACGAAAATTTGTGAACCTCCCACCTCATTTTTAGCAAAGAAGCTGCTTAATTGAAAATGTCTCCTGACTAGGGGCCATCATTCAACTAGCAGCACCGCTTCATTCCGGCAACTATAATATGTAATATTTCTCTGAGTTAAATCTTTATAGCTTTTCACATTTTTCGCCAAGGGTGGTTATGGTTACAAACAACACCCAATAAGGCAGTTAGAAATAATTTACAAAATAACATAAAAAAATTAAATTAAATGTAAATAATTTTAAATGAGAAAACATGCGACTGTTCGACACGATAGTCAAAGGTTATTGCATAACCATGTGATTTTGTAGACGAACGTATGTGTAGGGATAATCCGTTTCTATACCAATACCCGCAAGAGGTAAACTGCAATTCCTTTTTTTTTTTTTTTTTTCAATGTTGTCTCCAAATATATCAGGGCTAATCCTCAATTTTCTAAATATGAATTGTAATTTAATTGAGTGCTGGGTTAGTGTGATGTGGTATTGGCCCTTATCATTATGTAATGGATTTGTTGCAATAATTTAAATTTTGTATAAGGGACTTATGCCACGTGTAACAAGGCCCTCCTAGCGGGACCCCTACGATTGATATGTCTCCAATAATTTGTACCTTGCGCTTTGATTGTCTTGGGTATAGTTTTGCCACCTAATTAACCTTTTATTTTACAGGGTGTGAGCTTACCGATACTAAACTTTGTTATGTTTTCAACATGTAGAACTCCTACTTTTTTAAACGACTGCGAATCAAAGGGAGACGTCCCATAAAAAAAATATTAGTATAAAATTAATGAATATAGTGGTGTAAATTTATGACTTGGCGCTTAAAAACAGTTTACCTTGGAACAAAAAATAAATAATAAAAGCGGTGGAAACTTAAAATTTATACATAAAACATAAATCAAATGAAAAACTTTCAACCAATTCTATACCACCATAAATCTTAAATAAAAATATCCATTCCAAAATATAAATCCTCAGCATATTTTTTTTGTTATAATTTTTCCAAAACATGAAAATTTCATGTTGAATTCTAATCGAAGTTTCACAGTTGGAAAAACTGAATATGTATTTTAATTCTTGTACGACATACAACAAGCTTTACTGTACTTCCGAAGAGAAAACCAACAACAAAAATCATTAAAAAGAAATTTAATTTAATTTTTTTGTAAAAAAAATTTTATTACAAAACCATGTTGTGACAAGTACATGCGTAGTTGGAAAGGATAAGTTCAATGTGTTCCTGCTTTAAAGGAATATCATGTATTTATTAATTTTTTTGTATATTTTATTACTCCTTTTATGCAGACTGCTTCAGTTTTGATGAGTGGTGTGTTCATACACTCTTATGGAAACAGGGCGAGCAATGAAAATTTTATTAGTATAATGGCATACGGCTTTGTGTATCCCGCATACATGTTGCTGATGGTATAAGGATATCCGATGATTTTCTGTAGAAAAGTATGTATATTCTAATTAGACACTCTTTCGAGATTAAACAATTTTTATTGTGCGCTTTTGTAAACCGCTCATGCGAGTAGTCCATTTTTAACTCACGTCATCTTATTTCTCGTAACACATCAGACATAATATACGCAATTCATTTATACGGAACGGTACATTTTTTCCTGTTTTAATGTGAAATATGCCACTCACAATAAAATACATAAAAAATTAAGTATCTACAGAAAATAGCATAAGAAGCTCAATGTAAAGTATGAATAGTATAAATTTAAATGACACCAAACATCACAATCACATAACGTATATGCTGGTGTACAGCTTGGCAGAACTAAACTAGCAGTTACCTGTCTCTCTCTCTCTCTTTATATATATATATATATATATATATATATATATATATATATATATATATATATATATATATATATATATATATATATATATATATATATATATATATATATATATATATAATATATACTCGTATATAGCTATATTCATATGGCTATGATGTTGTCTTCATCAGCTTAACTATTCACTTTGGGAAAATAACTGTAAGAAATGGAAACAAAAACAAATAAAAATAATGACGAAGGCGAGGAGCACCGGGGAAAACACAAAAGTATAAAAAAATTATCCTTTTTTCAACATGTAACAGAACACATTTTCGTATTTTCTTGTATATGTTCTAATCCAAGACATATGACATAAACGATAAAAAAAATAAAATCCTGATATTAAGCCCTAAGAAATATCATAATTTACCCATTGAGGAAAAAAATGATGAAGAAAAATGAAAGACCAGGAATTTTTTTTATTTCACAACATCCCTTACATGTAATTGCTGTTGTCAGTCAGTACAGTGTATATGGTATTGATGTTTATGTGCATTAGATGATTTATTGAGATAAATTTGAAATGTTATTCGTATTTTATAAAAATTATATACGACTTCAAAGACGTCATGTCATGTACGATGGTGTTTTACTCTGTTTCTTACATAGAAACTACCTAACATGAGAAAATTATTTTAAAATTTGATATGTTTTTAAACAAAGAGTAGTTGAACGATCTCAAGCGATGGATTGCACAGACACACAGTTGATTGATCCAATTACAATCTTATATAAACCTAATCATTTCGTAATAGGAATAAAGAGTTAATATACTTATGGTTTTTACTTCCTGCATGTAACCAGATAGTTGTTTACTAATTAGAAACTGAGTATTGTTATATGGCTGTGTATTTTTATTAATATTGATTCAGTTCGCACATGTCCAAATAATAATTAGCTCCTCATAAATATTCGAAATAATTTTAAACAGTAGGAATTATATATTTTTGTTCTCGACATTTTTTACAATATACCATCAAGTCTACAATTATAAATTCCGTTTAAGTATTTTTATTATCAGGCGAAAATCATTTTGCCATGGTAAAACTGGTAAAATTCTATCACAAATTTCAACTTGAGTGTCTCGAGCGAGGACAAAAGAATTTAATACAACCAATATTCAATAATCAAAGTCGAGGAAATTAGGCCTGAATACCTCGAAGTCTAAACAACCATAAGCAAAATGAACGCTGTCATCATCCATTTTATTTACAATCGGCATGAAGAAATCAGATGTCAACTGTGCTTGGTTTCCTACTGAACCTATACAGTTCTTAATAGTTCGGATTCGATGAAACAAAATATGAACTAAATTTGTCTAAAGAACTAACTATCATTTGTGTTAAAACAGAGACGGGTGATAAAATATTTACAGTTATCCACCAAATGAAGGAGGGTCACAGAATTTCGCAATGTGAGCCAAGATGTATTATTTATATGAATGTACACAGAACAAAAATCTTGATTTGAAACAGCATGAATACAAGCCTTAATCGTACTAAAAGTGAACTAGTGAACTAGTGAGCTAACTTAGTGAACTAAGAAGAAGAATTTAGACCGACGTAAGACTGTAGATTATATTGTGTAGAGAAAGCATCCAGCGTTCACAAAATGAAGATACTACTATATATATATCTCGGTGATTAACTATATAAGGGTGTTTTTTTAAGAGGTTGCCGATTTTTTTTTTGAATAAAACACATATAAAATTATGAAATGACCAAAATTTTTTTTTATTTGGTAGATAATTTTTTGGCATTTAACATTTAAACACAATTTCTGGCATATGGCTACCACGACTATTTTTCACAAATGTCATTCTGGAGGTCCAATTTTCCAGCACTTTTTCAAGCATTTGAGGGCGTATGTCAGCAATGACACGTTGAATATTGGTTTCCAAAGCGTCAATCGATTGAGGTTTATCCACATAAACCAATGACTTCACGTATCCCCACAAAAAGTAATCGAGTGGCGTCAAATCGCACGAACGCGGAGGCCAATTCACCGGACCATTTCTCGAAATAATGTTGTCGTTGAAAGTTTCTTTCAATAAGTCGATTGTTTCACGTGCTGTATGGCAAGTGGCACCATCTTGTTGAAACCACATTTCATCCATATCCATATCTTCAAGATTTGACAACAAAAACTCATTTAACATGGTTCTGTATCGATTTCCATTCACGGTAACGCGTCGTCCTTCCTCATTTTTAAAGAAATATGGACCGATGATCCCACCAGCCCATAGACCGCACCAAACAGTACATTTATCAGGATGCATTGGTAATTCTTGAACGGCGTGTGGATTATCTTTGCTCCAAATGCGACAATTTTGTTTGTTGACGTATCCATTTAACCAAAAATGCGCCTCATCACTGAAGAGAATTTTACGGTAAAAAAATGGATCTTCGTTCAATTGATTTAACGACCAATCACTGAATTCACGGCGCAAACGATGGTCGTGTGGCTTTAATTCTTGCACCAATTGAATTTTGTATGGCACCAAACCCAAATCTTTACGTAAAATTTTCCATAAAGTCGATGGACAAAGTCCAATTTGCTGAGCACGACGACGAATCGATAAATTGTCGTTTTCTTCGACACTGGCCTCAACGACAGCAATATTTTCTTCTGTACGAACTCTTCTCATTCTTGTCGGTGGCTTGGCATCCAAAAGAGTGAATGTAGACCGAAATTTGGTAATTACGTTCTTTATGGTGGTCTCTGACGGACGATTATGTGCACCATAAAATTCACGAAGTGCTCTATAAACATTTTTAATTGAACACTGATTTTGAAAATAAATTTCCACGATTTGAAAACGTTGTTCTGGAGTTAACCTATTCATAATGATTTGCCAAACAATACTGAGTAGAAATGCCACTTTGAGCTGTCAAAACAACTGTCATAAAATAAAACGACATCTATCGGAAAAACAAACCTCCTAAAAAAACACCCGTTATAAGACTGAGAATGGATTGTCAAAGACATAGACATGTATAAAGAGTTAAGTTTTGCTGAAATTTTTTGCTATTTCCGATTGCAAACCATTATACCCGTCTAGTATAAAGACCACTAAGGCCACAGAAGGGTAAACGGTCAAATTTTTCTCAATACACCATTTTGCTAAGTTGCGGATTGCTTTAAGTAAGATTTTTTATTTAACCGGTTACTCGAAACTGTACCAAAAATTCTTAGAAAATAGTATATTTTAGAAAATTTAAAGGCAGCAAGAAGTTTTAGCCAATAACAATATTTTTACAGCCCTCAATAATGGTGGCAAACAAAATGCTATCAAAACACCTGCCCAATGGTTACTGGTCGACACCATCAGCTTAATTTGGCTGTATGTCAGTAAGATAGTGAGTGCCTTAGGATCCTTAAAAATATTAGCAATTAGTTTTTAGTAAAATGTAGTTGTCGTTGTTCGGTAAGATGATTCCATGTACTCCATACTCCAAAACTGATAATATGTTAAGTAAAACCATTTCGAGTCCGCGAATACAGTCCAATAAAATTGATTTATAAGAACTGAAATAGTTAAAAGTCTTCAACAAAAATTTATATTTACTGGTTTTGTAGGTTTCCAGGTTTATGCTTAATATATTGCTTTACTTGCGGGTTTCCATATACCTATCCAATGAAAATATCTTTGAAATACGTTAAAAGCTTTCGCGACTCCTTTTTATCCCTTTTATACGATCGAAGGTTAGTTGTGGTGGGCACATTTAATAAAATTGTTTGGCAGAAGTAATGAAACTACTGGTTTCCAAACTAATCAATCGATATGTTATCCAAACTCCAAAGATCAAATGATTTTATGCAGATCAGTGGGAAAATGGTTTGCACATGTTCAAAATATGGTAACCCTGGTTTCAAAACGGCATTGCAATTTCTAGTGTTAGGCGTTACTGCTGATTTAATAATTTTGCTTTCAGGATATAACGCTAAATTATGTCTGCAATTACATACAATTTGCAATGAGTTGGTAAGAAAAAGATAATCAATTAAAGCACAGTTTATGATCCAGGGTAAATTGATTACGTTTGGAAAAGACAATTCTAGAAATTTGAGATTTCAGATCTTCCAAAATAGTGAACGTCCCAGTCCTAGAATGGACTGTGGAACTAAAGAATTGTTCCATTTTGAAGTACTGCACTTGTTAATTTTAATCGTGCTGAGATTTTCGAAGTCATCACTTCTTTTATTTAAAAACTTAAATAATTGATCCAATGTGGGAAATCAACCTCTGCACTTTCATGAACCAAAAATTCAATTGAATCAGTACGCAATTTATTAATTAAAATGTTCAGCTTGCTCACCGAGTGCCTTTAGACCCCGGATGACCTCCCTTGACACATCAGATAGACGTAGCTAATCAGACAGACGTATAAACTGTGAAAACATGCAGTACGTTTGCGCTTATTGTATTTCACGTTTATTTTGGCCCTAATTCGAATCGGTAACTTCAGCTTATAGTAAATCTTTCAAATGTTGCTGCTTGCGAAATTTAGAAATATTTTCTACTACATATTAGAATAATAAAACGTGGCCAACTTATGTCACTTTCATGTTTCCTTATTTATATAATTTCATGTAAACAATTTAGTTGGTTAAGAACGAGTTCATCCAGAAATACCATCAACTTATGAACTCTATCACAAGACCGTGGATTAATTTAACGCAATCACCACAAAAACGACTATGGAAAATGCACATTACCAACGCTATAAAAATTGTAAGATGGAACGTGCTAGGCCTTGTAAGACCAAGAGATCTTCAGAACCTTTTAAACCAATTAGAAATTTACGGAGTGGGATCCATACTGCCACCAATGATCACATTCTATTCGACAGAAGCGATGTTTCACCAGTATAACTGACGTTAAATTTTACAGAGGGGCTGATATTGACAGTGATCATATACTTGCATTTTCAAATATAAGTGCAAACAATAATATCATCCACATTGTAAAGGGTGTTTTTTTAAGAGGTTGCCGATTTTTTTTTTGAATAAAACACATATAAAATTATGAAATGACCAAAATTTTTTTTTATTTGGTAGATAATTTTTTGGCATTTAACATTTAAACACAATTTCTGGCATATGGCTACCACGACTATTTTTCACAAATGTCATTCTGGAGGTCCAATTTTCCAGCACTTTTTCAAGCATTTGAGGGCGTATGTCAGCAATGACACGTTGAATATTGGTTTCCAAAGCGTCAATCGATTGAGGTTTATCCACATAAACCAATGACTTCACGTATCCCCACAAAAAGTAATCGAGTGGCGTCAAATCGCACGAACGCGGAGGCCAATTCACCGGACCATTTCTCGAAATAATGTTGTCGTTGAAAGTTTCTTTCAATAAGTCGATTGTTTCACGTGCTGTATGGCAAGTGGCACCATCTTGTTGAAACCACATTTCATTCATATCCATATCTTCAAGATTTGACAACAAAAACTCATTTAACATGGTTCTGTATCGATTTCCATTCACGGTAACGCGTCGTCCTTCCTCATTTTTAAAGAAATATGGACCGATGATCCCACCAGCCCATAGACCGCACCAAACAGTACATTTATCAGGATGCATTGGTAATTCTAGAACGGCGTGTGGATTATCTTTGCTCCAAATGCGACAATTTTGTTTGTTGACGTATCCATTTAACCAAAAATGCGCCTCATCACTGAAGAGAATTTTACGGTAAAAAAATGGATCTTCGTTCAATTGATTTAACGACCAATCACTGAATTCACGGCGCAAACGATGGTCGTGTGGCTTTAATTCTTGCACCAATTGAATTTTGTATGGCACCAAACCCAAATCTTTACGTAAAATTTTCCATAAAGTCGATGGACAAAGTCCAATTTGCTGAGCACGACGACGAATCGATAAATTGTCGTTTTCTTCGACACTGGCCTCAACGACAGCAATATTTTCTTCTGTACGAACTCTTCTCATTCTTGTCGGTGGCTTGGCATCCAAAAGAGTGAATGTAGACCGAAATTTGGTAATTACGTTCTTTATGGTGGTCTCTGACGGACGATTATGTGCACCATAAAATTCACGAAGTGCTCTATAAACATTTTTAATTGAACACTGATTTTGAAAATAAATTTCCACGATTTGAAAACGTTGTTCTGGAGTTAACCTATTCATAATGATTTGCCAAACAATACTGAGTAGAAATGCCACTTTGAGCTGTCAAAACAACTGTCATAAAATAAAACGACATCTATCGGAAAAACAAACCTCCTAAAAAAACACCCTTTATAAGCTCTAAACTCTCTCAATTAAACATTCAGGAGCAGTGGCAAACTACCGAGTCTCCTATAACACCCACAGCGGTAAATTCAATTTCAAAAAGACCGCCAAATAAACGAAACCTGTGTGAAAATTATATTATTACTTCCGCAAAACCGGAAAACGGAAGCTCGACACTGTTTTGCGAGCGCCAAAAATCCGCCATCAAAAACAAGGATGGAGAACTGAGAAACAACATGCCTAAAACTATCAGTATAAAATTTATTTTCAAAATCTACTAAATCGGACTGAGGAAGTGACTCCTATTGGATATGATGCTCCACCAGGCTAAGAGGAATTTGTCCCATATCCCACAATAGAGGAAGTACACGCAGCTATAATTAGATTAAAAAATTAAAACGGGCGCAGTTTGACGGAAAACCCGCGGAATTTTTAAACCAACGTGGAGCTACTCTTGCATCTTCTTGTGCGATCTCATTATGATGATCTGGTGCCAGGAGGAGTTAAATGATTAAATGAGACATGGAATACTGCATCCATTTGTCCCCTGCATAAAAAAGGTAACAGCTCAAATTTGAAAATTATAAATTAAAACAAATAATCGCGAGAAACTTATCATTGGCGAAACCATTGCTAGTAACTAATTAGTTTGAAAGGCATCATTTCCATATCCTTTAAATTTATGCCAATATTGAAAAATATTTCCCTCTTATGCAGCACAAAAGAAAATGTAAATTTGAATGTCGACGCTAGACCACATACATCATTGATGACCCGGCGAAACTGAGAGAGCTGGGCTGGGAAGTGTTGATGTTTCCACCAAATAGTCCTGACCTTGCACCATCGGACTACCAATTGTTTCGGTCCACGCAGAACCCAAAAAAGGCCATGAACTTTTTCCTTAACCATTTATTTTATTTATTGTATTGTGTGGGGTATTGCGTGGTTTTTAATTGATTTTAACAAATGAATTTTGGGGCAAATTATATTAACTTGAGTTTTCGGAGAAGATCTGGAAATTGAATAATCTGAGCCATTAAAAATTCTTTGGACCATTCCTAGGGGTCTGTTTCTTGGAATTTAACATAAATTCATGGTCAATTAGTTTTTCTTATAATTTCAAATGTTTGATCTCCTGGAAATAACGAGATAAGAAATCGATATAATGTTCCACTGTTTTCCGTCAAAATTTGTTAATAGCAAAATATTTATTTCAAGTAAAGTACAGGTTACTCATATTAATTGATTGATTTGAATATTAAATAAACATTATTTTTTCTAAAATTATTAGGCTTAGGTGTATATTTATTATCACAATTGTACGGTCCGGTCTTTAGTTACATCAAAAGTTTAGTGATGCCAAGACTCAGAAAGGGATATAGTATTTACGAGCCCTTTTATTGTTTCGGACTTCATTTGGGTTTTTTCAGCAGTCTAAATATTCATCAACGAAAATATTATTTCCGTTGGTGCAGTTGTCACCGGCAACTTTACGACTTTCAAAATATTTTTATAAAAAATGTTGTTCTCCTCAACACGAGTAAAAATTTACACCCATCTTTCTTCCGCAAGAACCTGGTTCTTTAATCATTTTTGAACTTTTGCAGGGTTGGCTTAAATGACGGGTCAAATTTTAAATGACGTCTTCATTCTAGAAAAAAATTCTAGGCTTGCTTCGACCTCTGTGCATAAAGGAATTTCATCTGCATTCCACTAGTTCAAATGTTCAAATCACGCGCTATTGATCCACTGGTTTATTTTAAGTTTTAACTGTTTCATAGTCAGATAAACCACAGGCATTGAAATTGTTTGTGAATCAATCTGAGAAATGGTACTGTGGAAAATAGAAGCCTGGCACTGCACAAATAAAAGACAAAGTTCTAAGCACTGACCATTACAAAAATGTTTTAATATTGTAAGACATTTCGCCTGACTAAGAAAAAACTCGTTTAAGGGTTTAAATAGATAATGTAAGCCCTCTAGTTTTGTTGCAACCTAATAACTTGGAAAATTCTACGTGGTTTTTATCACAAATTTCTTTAAATTGATGAACTGGCGCTGTGTAATGCAATTATTCAAAATATGAGCAGAACGGTTTAGCTTAGTCTGTAGTTTATTGAACACATTTTATTGTTTAAATTGTAAGCATTCATGATATCTCCAATGTATTTTGAAATTATATGAGATGTCCGACCCGGAAGCCGATCAGTTTCAAACTTTTCACTTGAACTCCTTCAAACACGTTTCTTCATATAAGTACCTTTTCAATTATTATAATATGCGGTAAATGAAGAGGTGTTTTCAAAAATATTGTAAGCTAAATTGACAAAGGAGATTTGGTACTGTACAATAAAAATGTTTGTATTTAAGAAAATCAATACAGTTATGAACGTAGTGATTACTAATAACTCGAAACACCGCAGAATATTATCGATTTTTCGTTAAATAAAATAAATATTTTCTCCCGCTACAATATCGCGTGTACAGCAATAAAATCCGGCTTTTTCCAGAATAATTTGCGATATAAAATTGTTTCCAAATATAAAATCATTATTTTATTAATTTTCAATATTTCACTAAATAATCTTAAGATATTTTATATAATATACCCTCCTAATTTTCTCGTACCACCCGGCCACACGAAAAACAAAGCCAATGAACAATACTGGCATCTGCAACCATCTATTTTCCATCATTTCCTATATACACAAGTCTTTTTCAACTAAGTGTTGCTGCTGGTACATAAAAATAAATATTTTCTACGATTTTCAATTATTTTCATAACAAAAAAGTAAAATTTCCATCTTCCACTTCGTATAGCTCCCATCCATATAAAGATTAAATTTATTTTTGTTGTGTCTATTCTTCTCCAAACAATATAAACATTGGTATAAAGCACATAAAAACTATAACGTTTTATGTTTATGTGTATGTGTAAACGGAAAACGTATACGATGAAAAAAAAAAATTTTCTGAACCATCGGGCAAACAAACAACACCAAAATAAAAATCTGTTTAATACTTGATGGACTAAAAACATAAAATAGCACAACAATAACAACCCAAATTATAATTTTTATCTGTTCTCCAAGCACTTTGATTTTGTGCTTTAAACTTAAGCATTATGTACACACAAAAAAAAATAAATTTAAGCTTTTTTTATTGTGCTGCCAAAAGTTGAAGCAAACTTTCTCGCTCGATATATACGAGTAAAGTTTGCAAACTCAACGATGGTCGAAATTTTATAATGCTGATTATGAAGAAAATATATTCGGTTTTTTATAAAATTTATAGGATCTAAGTTTTTCATGTTGTGTTCTGCATTGTATATGGCTAAGCAGAGTTCACAGTTCAGATTCGGAGTTTTTCTTCGATTTAAAAAAAAAATTGTTTTTGTTAAATGCATGTCAATTTGAGACGATGTAATATGTTAAAAACGTAATGCTTTATAACGGTAAAGTTTAGGTACTTACAACTTTGTATATGTTTAATATATTTTGTCCTCGGAAAAAAATATGTGAAAATGGTACCGAAAAAGAATAAACTTTTTTTATGTATGTTGGCCGATATGGCACACCGATCAGACTTATCAGTTTTTATAGAAATAAATTATGTAAATTTTGCATTAGCAAAGTTTTAAACATATAAAGTAAAATAAAAAATTTATAAAGTTCTTATCCTTAAAATCTTAGATTTATGAGTGAACTGCACTATCCTGTGGTCGTTCTTTGATTTAACTCGGCGATAAGTTTTGGTCAGACGCATGTGAACGACTTTGTACAATTGTAAATTTTCTGTGCTATTTCAAGCTTCAAATACTGTTTGAGGCTAACGTTTTCGTAATTGTTGAGATAATTTCTGGAATATAATTAATTTCCACAATTCACAATGTCTTCGATCTGTTTATCAAACGTCAGCTTGTATAATTAGGCTATTAGTGATGAAAGAGAATTTATTTAACACTAATGACTGTTTTCACATAATTGTCAAATTATTTGAGTGATGTTGCGATGGGGGTGTTTCGACGAAAATATATTTGAATTCCTAGAGTTGCTTCGAACTACTTTTCACCAGATACAGTATTGCTATTATTTAGACCATCGTGTGCCAAAGAACAGTGAATGATTTGATCTATTTCAATTTTGGCACAGGTAGATAGATCACAATAAAGCTGATTTAGATTTTTTCATGTAACTGTTCATCCGATATCTGATGTGTGTTTACCAAAAACTCAGATGGTCCAAATCGATAGAGACAAACAGCAGGTTACGGAATTTTGATTTAATTTTCTCGGTTGAATAAAAATTCCTCGTTTTACAATTAAATCTATGAGTCAAGAAAAATTTACCAACGATACCATTGAATATGAGACAGAAGGGTAACTTTCCTTAAATTACTGGCGAATGAGACGATCTTTTAATTCTTTGTGGTTTGTTGAAAGTATTAAATTTTGCATCATTACAAACATTTAAAAAAGCTCCTCTGAAAGCTGCCACTTCTGGTATACAGATATCCACCAAATTACGCAAGGATCACCCAATTAATGAAAAAAATTAAGTATGAAGTTCTATTCCCCAAAATCCATCCGTCTGGACCAGAGTACTGCCGATTTTTGATGAAATAATTGTTTTTTTATCGTAACTCGTCATTTACGGTTAAATTTGAAACCTGACGTGAACTAATTTTGTTTAAAATTTAGTTTAAAATTTTTTAGTTTTTTAAATATTTGCAAAAATCAAAAAATGTCCTTTGTAAACTCCCATATCCGGTGGACTAGTTTCGGCTAATTTATGGAAAAAGCTTAAGTATCAAGTTCAATCTCCAAAAATCAATCCATCTTTCGTTAAAACCAGTTTTTTGTCAGAACTCGTGATTTTCGCTTACATTTTGGAAAACTGATTTAAACCGACATTGGTACTAATGTAATTTAGAATTTTTTAGTGTTTAGTCAATTTTCTCGTAAAAGGTATACTTCACTAGCACTCCTCAAAATATGAAAAATGATCAAGTATGAAACACTTGACACCACACACACACAGACAAAATAGAGATTTTGTAAGACTCCTTTTTTACATCGGTGAAATAGCGAATGGTAAAGCTGCAAAACCTTGCAGTTAAAAATGTTCATAATTGCTATTTACTATTTTTTACTATGCGTAGTTACTATTTTTTACTTTCTTTTACGTAGTAAAATCATGAAAAATGTTGACTTCGTCGTTTTTGAAGATTTACAATTCGCTATACCGCCGAAGTCAAAAGCTACATTTTACAAAATATCTGTGCGTGCGTGTGTGCCTGCAGACTAAATGTCTGGGTTCTTTTTACGGTTTGTTTGATCAGGGTGATACTTAATACATCACACGTTTTTTCTTAATTCCGAAGATCTTAGTGATTTTTGGCCGAAATTGGTCCATCGAAAGTGACAGCCTCCATAAGAACTTTTTCGCCTTTTGCAAAAGTTCTGATAGCATTTACTAGAAAAATGATTATGAGCTAAAACATGTTATAAATTATCTTTGCAACAGTATCGGTCCAGATTAGTTTAATCCAAAATGAAAGCAGAAATTACGATTTTTGGCAAAAACTGTTTTTAACCAAAATTCGGCTCTGTTCAGCGCAGCCGGATTGATTGATCGAGATAAAACTTTATACTTAAGGAAGTAAGTGTCATCTTCCATCTGAGCTTTTTCGTTTTTCCACCGGAAGTGACCGCTGCAGTAGAAGCTTTTTCGTTTTCTGAAAAACGATTATGAACTAGCAGATTCTAAATTACGTTTGCAATACTGTATCAAGTCAGTTTTCCAAAATTTAAGCGGAAATGACAATTTAAAAAAAATTTAAGCGGAATTTGAATCTTTGAAATTTGAAGCATTTTCTTTGGAATTTGAAGCTTATTCCATAAATTGAGAGACCCCAGTGATTTTTGGCCGAGATTGGTTCACCGAAAATGGCAGTTTCCACAGGAGCTTTCACGTTTTTTCTAATATAAATGCTATATACTATTTATAGGTATGTGCTATATACTCTAAACGCTATAATTGCTATATGTTCAATTTCAAAAAAATTTAGTTCAGGTAAAAATTCAAATTTTACTAGAAATTACAAGTTTTGATAGCAGAAACTTAATTTCACCAAAATTCGGCATCTCCACAGACCAAGCGGGTTGACTATTTGGAATAAAAGTTCATACAAAGCTTTTTCCATAAAATTGGAGAACCATGCGAAATGTGGTGGGAATCTATGTACCAGAGTAGGTGACTTCTACAGGAGCTTTCTAAATTTTTATAAATAACATTACATTTTAAACAAGGTGAGTTGATTTTCTGAAAGTAAACTTAAGGAAAGGAATAATAATTTTTCGTTACACAAGACAGTTTTATTAAAACTCCGGTAAGTTTAATTTTTCTCTTTAGAAATCAGGTTACATTACCCGAAATCTATGTATCGTTGTAAAAGAAAGACATTGGCCACAGAAAGGTATTGGCCACAAAATACGAATGCCACCTTTTTTTTATTTTCCTCTTTAAAAAACAGAAAAGCAAGTGTACTACGTTCATATTATTAATGAGAAAAGAAGCCCTCCCGATTATAAAATATGGTGCGATGTAAATGCGAACCGGTTCAAGAAACAGCACCAAACCGTCGAATACACAGAATTCCGCTTCTAGGCTACTAGCAACTTGGCAAATGGCAGGAGAAATACTCCTGTTAATGCAAGAGAGATTTTTGGACTGGGTTTTCTCGACAATGGGAACCGCCTAACATGTATGTATTTGGCGAAGTTTCAAACATTTTTGAACCAATCATCAACAATAAATAATTTCATAATCAGTTAAGTTGCAAACATGTTTTTGGAATTCGTATCCACAAATCATGGCAAAGGCAAACAATTTGTTAGCAAGGTATATTTCAATGACTATTGACCATCTTAACAAATGCACGTCTTAACAAAATGTACGATTCATCCACAAATGGATAAAGAATCGGCCATAAAATAATCCACCAGACATCGGACATTTACTATATTCAAGTTTGAATCCTAACTCGTAAAAATGTTAGATCCCCTCGAACAATAATAAACAAATCATTAACTTCCCATATAAAGGATGTCTCAGCAAGAGAACCGGATTTAAATTTGCCGCCATTTTGTTAATACGAGTTGTACGGTGACTTTTATTTGACAATCGTCACGTACAGACCACGCGATTTAAGAATAAGGAGAAGTATTCTAACGAACAACGTTAAATTATTGGTAATAATGCGCCCAATGAATCGACAATGAGGCGTTTAATTACAAAATTTGAGACAAAATTTACGCTAATGGATCAAAATATCATTTTTCGTCGTCGTCCTTGTAGAAAATATAGCCACAGAGACATCCTTTACATTTCTGAAAGATTTTTGTTTTTAGATAAAAATCCTTAGTCAAATTATAATTTCATTGCAAGGAGAGTGAGAAGGTAGGAAAAATTTAGCAATAGTTATCAACCTGCATAATTCTAGGATTTCATTGTTAATGAAACTATTTCAAGGCTATTTCATTTCTTACTCCACATTTGATAAAGTGTCGCAAAATTAAAAAATAGAACTTGGTACACAGTTAAGTGTTTATATCAATCACAGAGCTGTCATACTGTTATATATTACAAAGAACAACAAAATTAAAAAATGTAAAACCCAAAAATATTTGTCATAAACGGAAACATTAAGTGTTCGTACAAGTTCATCGGTTAATAATCCTTATAAGCGCGATAGTTTGACCGAAAACTCGCTGCGTATCTGCCTTCGACCAAACGAAAATCTTGGTGGGCCTGCTTGTATTACCGTACCACACAAAATTTAATTTTTTATCTGGCTTTAATCTGGACTTTTTCTGGTTCAACCATGAAACTGGATTAAACAAGGAGGTTAAACGAAATTGGTTGAACATAGCCTCAATATGTGGCTGCTATATCTATATGAAAGACCGCATGTTGCACAGGTAATTTTTCTTATGCGTGGTTTTCACTTATCCAGTTTTGAAATCTGAGATTCAACAAGCAGGAATTTTTGAGATGGGATATTTCTATCAAATTCATATCCATTAATACGAACTTGAACCTCTCGTTAACAGAAGTTTAGATATAAAGGATGAGATGATTGATTCGTCATGTGTTGGTTTAATATCGGTGTCAGTTTGAGTTTTACAATGTTGAGAAACGCACATGTTACCCGGCCTTGGAGCTTTCAGTAATTTTCTGAAGATGAAAATTGCAGTAAGCTTCCATTAGAATTGCACACATCATCTCTGATTTTGATTAAATTAACTCTCCATGCCTTGATGACGTTTTCGGAGCAAAAAGAGTACATCAAATCAGCATTGGCATCACCAATTTCATGATGCATGTTGCAGGTTTATAAATTTACGAAAGTGTCTAAGAAAAGTCCCTTCGGCCAGGCATTTGAATTGATCATAGAATCAAATTTTAAGTCATTGACACATTCGACATGAAACGTATAGTCATTTACTTTTGGGATGATCCTAACCGCGTTTAAATTTACGAATTGGAATATGTCTGTAAAAAGTTTCAAATTTTTCAACTGTGACTGACAAGAGAATACTACTGATAAAAATCAATCTTCTTGGTTTCACGACATAATGGTCTCAAGATCATTTGATGTTGCAGCGGGTGGAATTTGGATGAGAGTTACTACTTATGACTGAGGTTAAGAGACTTTCATAATATAATTCCGTTGCAGGTTGATTCAAGCGCCTCAAAACTTGACCTCAGTAGTTTATTTACAGTTGGCACTGGTACTAACTAACAGGCTGTTGTTCTCGATATCAATAAAATTAAATATATTTCTGATGCAGATGATGTTGATAAGTTTCTGGTATTGGATACTTTGTCGATCACTTTACTTGATTGAGATTTCTAATCTGTGAACGGATGGTATGACGATTAGTTATTGGTGGTCGGGTAATTCACTAGATGCATTCTCCGAAGCTACTTTTGCTGTTCTTTGCTTTTTTACCGAGTAAAATAAACCTTTCATGTTGTGCATGTTGGCACAGAACCAGTTGAGTTCTAAAACACCATCTACCACACTTTTCAAACATTTGCTGATGTTCGTGGAATATTTTTTTTGACTGTTGTTTCGCTCATACATAAAAGTTTTGCATAAAAAAACCACACCATGTAACAACAAAAATCATTTATTGTTAACTAGTTAATCAAAAAGTGCACTAAAAGTGGATGTTCTAATTTAGAGAAAACTAACTGACGCAGTCTAATGGGTTTCAAGGTCATTCCAAGCACTGAACCATTTCCATTCTTCTTCGATTGCTCTTACGAATCTATAAAAACAAATCTTTTGAAGCCACCCATATATTTTATTAGACCGAGTTCTTAGTTAATCTTTAAAACCAGTAGTCTTGGTTGGTCGATGGCCATTAAAAAGGCCGCTGAAAATAAAACTGGTGTTTATATTTTTATTATAAGGCCTTTTTTCGAATTTGCAGATAAAAATATTACAAATTTGAAAATTCGTCATAACGAAAATGTTAGGACAAACACATATTCGTCAGTAACACTCAACGTAGTCATTAGGCAATACTTACAAAAATCAAATCAAATCGAGGACGATGACACTGATTGTTGAATTAATTTTATGCAAATTCTATACACTTAAGAATTAAACAAGTATCATGTTACAAAATAAAATTATCTACATTATCTCACTTATCAAAATTAAGTAATGGATTTAGCCGACAAACCACAATAACATCAACCTCAACCATGGCACACAAAAAAAAATTGTGTGCTTCTTAACCAAAGATAATAATTTTTCGTGATTATCCATCTACTTGAAACACAATTTTCATTTTCACCCTCCCACTTTACAGCAAATAAAAACAAAACAAAAAAATAATACTGAATGCTTTTTATTTATTTATCATTCGTTATTTCTGTAGATTTTCTGTCCAATTTGTTGGGTTTTCGCTTTATGAAAAATTACCAAAAAAAAATAAAAATAAATAAATAAATCAAATAACACGACGAGCACAACAACAGTGAGGAAGAAAACGAACAAGAAAATGAAAATGTCGTTTGTGGAAATTCTGTGTTGAGTGTGTGTGTATACATCATCTTGTATTTGTCGGTTGTTAAATGAAAATTATTACAAATTTGATTTGTTTTGTTTTTTTTTCCAAACAGATTTCATTTGCGAGCGATATGAGATGTTGGCAGAATTACAAATTTTAGTGTTATTTCTGGTTTAAGTAGGTTTTAGTTTCCTTTTTTTTTGTTACAAGAACGTATACGAGTACGCGGTGGTTAAGGCTCGTTAACTTATGTATTATACACTATAAATAATTCGGGCCACAAATCGGATGAAATAACTGCATATGCTTTTATTTTATTTTATTTTTTAAAAAGCGGAACCAAAATCCGCTTAGCTATCACATACACCGCCATAAATTATGTAAAAATATGCGTTATTTATTCTAAAATTGAAAAATAAAATTTTCATCGTTGATACTGCTGCTGCTGTTGTTTTTTCGCAGATCTTGATGTATTGTAATATTTTATTTTATACAAATCTGGTTCCTTTTTCCGCTTAGTTTTTTCTTTTTTGTGGGAAAACCGCACACAATCAATAAAATTTGTGTCAGCTAAATATATGCACGGGTTATACCCATGACGTCAATATTATATGTTGAAATATATTTATATAAGGCATAACACTGCGGAATGCGTCCATTCCGTGCACACCATCTAACGCATCGTAAAATTTTCTTTTACAACCGTATACTCGACAATTATGTTCATAGTTTATTCATCATGTACGAAAAATCTCAAGAATCACGTCATTTTCGTAACTTTTTCATTCTAATAATGGACTCTCGTGTATAAATGTATATATATATACATGTCATGTACAACCCTGTATATAATTATAATTGGAATTATGAAATATAAAAAACAAAACGAAAACCCAACTCAACATTGTTTATGGTGGAAAAATGAATAAAAAAACTGGTAAAAATAATTTATCCTTGACATTTTAACATTTCCATTCATCGCATTTCACTTTATAGAGTTCTCTTGCTGCGTCTTTATGTATATATTTTATGTCTATAATTCCTTATTTTTTAACTCGCCTTTAACTCTTAAATGTATAGAGATTGTATTTTACATCCACTTACTTCCACCAGCTAGGCTACATAATACCTTACGTCGCGAGGTTTTTTTATTGTTTTTATGTTGTAATTTCTTTCTGCACGTCGTTTATATTTCTTATAATTATGTCGAAAACATTCATGCCACAGTCTTATCCGTTTTAAATAATTTGGTAAGGATTTTAAAAATTTATAACTCAGCACTTTTGTGTTTTTGCGTGGAGACGCATTTTTTTTACAGCCGGAGATGATAGGATACATAGCAAAATGGATGAAGCTACGTCAAAAAATAAGGAGAATAAAAATTTATAATTTGTTAGGCAGTTAATGGGCATAATGATGCCGTATAATA
Organism: Nephrotoma guestfalica; assembly: GCA_963691935.1. Taxonomy (NCBI): domain Eukaryota; kingdom Metazoa; phylum Arthropoda; class Insecta; order Diptera; family Tipulidae; genus Nephrotoma; species Nephrotoma guestfalica. The sequence continues at coordinate 15,461,724 of OY829915.1, forward strand.
ACGAGCGTTATACTTATGAATGAATTATCGTGAAAATGGTTAAACTAGTTACTTGTAGACTAGCTAATGCACGAAAAAGCACAAACTCGTAGAGTAAAACAAAATGCATTAATGAGTAAGAAATATGTAGGTAATTTCATTCTATGAATGTGGCTTATGGCTACAGCAGATATCATTGTGATTTTTGTGGTGTTGAAAAAATTGGTTTTATCAATTTAGTGATGCACCGGAACCCAAAATTTTGAAAAACCGGATACCGGAGAACCAATTTAGAACCGAACCGAACCGAGTAGTAAACCGGGTAAAATTCTGTAAAATTTTCTTGTCAAAATTAATAATTTAACACACAGTTCAATTAATCGTTCTTATTGTTTTCAAAAGTGCACTAACTAAAGTGGAAATAGTGTCGATTACAGTAATTCCTCGCTTTACGAACAGGATGCGTTCCTCATAAACTGTCCGTAAATCAAAAATCCATCTATTGGATAGTGATAGATGCGTTCCAGCTAGTAAAAATACCCGCAAAAGAACCCAATTTTACTATAGATTCACACCAATAATGGGAAGATACAGGGTATTCAAACTGCGTTATACGAAACCTAATTTCACAAAGTAAGGCAACCGTAAAAACACAAAAGTAATGAATAAATTTCAATAAAAGAAACCATTTATTCATTCTCAATAAATAAAATAAATTCATACAAATCATTAATTCAGTTTTAATTTTATAACTCTTAAAATATTAAATGACATTCCGAGGCCTTCTGAGCTGGTCGATAGTTTACCGGAGCTGCCGCTATAATTTACATCAGGACATTCTTCAGCAGTAGATGTTTCAGTGATTTTGGAAAATTAACAGCCTATAGAGGTTTGTTTTGCTGGTTCCTTAGACTCTCGGTAGCAGGGAATTTTAAATTTGTCTCGATACAGAAAAAATCTCCATTGCTTCTTCAATAAGAAAAAAAGCTTTTGACATTTCATCTGTTGTCAAAATACGCGAGTTTTCATGCTGAGTAGAGTTCTCCGTCTGTCGCACATCGGTGGTTTCTTCTACTAGCATTAACAATTCTTCATTGGAAATGTCTTCATCTGCACATTCTAAGAGTCCTGATATACCTGCGGTGTCTACTTCACTCATTCCAGCTTCATGCGCAATGGCGACGATTTCATTTTGAATTTCTAATGTGATGTCATGTAAGGGACCAGCAGATTGAAATTTATCCGTACACTCGGGCCATAATTTCATCCAAAAGCCATTCATAGTGGCATGCTTCATCTCTTCCCATGATTTTATAATATTATCTACTGCATCCTTTATATTGAATTTTTTTTAAAATCCCTTAGTTGAGGGTTGTTTCAACCCATCCATAGACTCAATTAGGTTTTTAAAAACTCGACGAAAGTAGGCCTTAAAATTAGCAATAAACCCTGGTCTATTGGCTGCAGTAATGGTGTTATATTTGGGGGTAGAAATACCACTTTGAAGTTTTCCGGGACGTTTTTTAGTTTATGGCCGCATAACAACAAATACTAATTCGTAAGAACGTTTGATAACTATTTTGGGATTCCCCGTATAACAAAACCAAGCATACACTGTATTTATGTACTAAAATTTTTTTTTTATTATAAACTCATCACAATTAATCCATAAGAGTACACATAATCCGAGGACATTCACAGATCTGAATAGACATCTCTAGGATTCCTTGGTTATGGCCTACAATCCACCCCTACGCTTTCATACTAAATATCGCAAGTGGGTCGGTTTTCTATAATCGGTGAGAAATTCCCCGAGGGTCGCGTTAATTTGGTGATTATCAAAATTAGTTCATAAGAGTACACACAATCCGGGGGCATTCACACATCTGAATAGACATCTCTAGGATTCCTTGATTATGGCCTACAATCCACCCCCACACTTTCATACTAAATATCGCAAGTGGGTCGGTTTTCTATAATCGGTGAGAAATTCCCCAAGGGTCGCGTTAATATGGTGATTATTAAAATTAGTTCATAAGAGTACACACAATCCGAGGGCATTCTAGCTCAGATCTGAATAGACGTCTCTAGGATTCCTTGATTTTGACCTACAACCCACCCCTACACTTTCATACACTTTCACAGTTTGTGTTTTATTCAAAAAAAAAAATTGAAGTGCTCTTATTGAAAAATCCTGATGAATAAATGATGTACTGTTCAAATGCCCCTATGGAGGGTGCTACTTCCGGTGAACCGATCTAAGCCAAAAATCATTGGCATCCAAGCCTACCTAAAGTGCACTAACTAAAGTGGAAATATGCTTCATTTAACAATTTTCAAAATTTGTAACACCAAACCAATAAAAGATTAACTCTACTCTATATACGAGTATAACTACCGCTGTAAAGTTTTAATCAATTATCAAAAGTGTAGCTACACAAATAATCATTTTTCAAAAGTGTATTTACACAATTTAATCAAAAGTGTAGTTATGCACAGAAGAAAATGTAGCAGGGTTGAATTGTTTATATTTAATTAAAAAAATCATTTTATAGGTACTTTAAATTTCAAAAGGATCATAAAAAAATATATAAACCATACCTAAAGGTGTTTAAATATATTTTAATAAATAATGTAAAGTTAAATTATATGTCTATGCGGTTAAACATTTTTATATTAAACCGAAGTTGATAATACGTAGATGCATATTGTAATATGTAAATCCCATTGGGCTTTCTGTACTCTAACAAATAAATATTGTTAAACACCGTTTTAACGTTACACTCTGAGAATCTTTCACCGATCTTACAAAACCGCTCTACTTGCGATATTTAATATGAAACCGTAGGAGTTGTTTAAACGCCATAATCAAGGAATCCTAGAGATGTCTATTCAGATCTGTGAATGCCCTTGGATTGTGTGTACTCTTATGGACTAGTTTTGATAATCACCATATTAACGCGACCCTCGGGGAATTTTGCAATGATTAGTGATTATCAAAATTAATCCATAAATGCACACACAATCCGAGGGCATTCACAGATCTGAATAGACATCTCTAGGATTCCTTGATTTTGGCCTACAATCCGCCTACAATCGCGGGTGGAGCGACATTCTAAAACCGGTGAGAAAATCATTCGAAGTCGATTCGACGGCGTTATCAAGAATTGGGCATCGCTCAGATCACACTTTGGTGAATTTTGCGAAAGGTTCTTGGCTTGTACCCTTATAAGAATAAGTTCACACAAAAACTAAAGGTTCTCGATCATATGAAGCGACGTACGTTCTCGGATTGGGCTCTGGAAATGTTGGAAGAAGATGACCAATTTCATCGCAAAATCAACTTCAGTGATGAAGCGCATTTTTGGCTAAACGGCTTGGTGAACAAACAGAATATGAGTTATTAGTCAAGTGAAAACCCTGATGTGTTTCAAGAAACCACCACTTCATCCACAAAAAATAACAGTCTGGTGTGGTTTTCATGCTGGTGGTGTTATTGGTCCGTTTTTTTTTCGTTGATGAAAATAACCGTTACGATACGGTCAGTTGAGATGGCTACAGAGACATGTTGAAACATTATTTCTTTGGTAGCAGCTGTTCTCGTCGAAATCTGTGGCCGAGTCATCGAAAATTGGGTTCAACGAATGCAAACGTACCCGTGGTGGACATATGAATGATGTCGAATTCCATACATAAATGTTTTGATTGTACTTCAAACCAATAATACCATTTTCGAGATATCTCAAATGGTTTGCGTTTTTTAAAGCAAAGGGATTTGGTTGTTGTGCGATTCGGAATTATCGCAAGGTGGGATGGATTCCAATACATATGGCACTTCAAGTTTTAATAAAACATTTACTGGATCAATTTCAAACTGAAAATAGAAAACGTAAACTAGATTCTACAGATACTAGGTCGTCACGTCCACTTCACCAACAACTGTTACCACAAAGCTGGAACAACAGAAAATTGTGGGATATTAACAGTACAAAAGCACTTCAAATTCATTACAAAATTGGTGAAATAGTTGCTTTTAGATAACCAACATTTTAATATTGTCAGTAATGTTGGCATTATTAATCTCATTAAACTATTAGAACCTCGATATGAGTTGCCATCAAAGAAATTTATTACTACAAAATTTATTCCTGAGTTTATGAGAAATTCCGCCTAAAAATCAAAAATTTAATAGACATTGAAAAATTGCAGTTTACGCAGAATGAAAATTGTTTAAGCCTCAGTAGCCACTGGTTGACTAACAAATTTGACAAAAGTGTGTGTAGGGTTAAACGCTCGTCATTTCCCCGGAAGTCATACTGGTATTGCCATAAGTGATTGCTTTGCTGATATGTTGAAATTGTGGGACCTAAATGCGAAAACCATATTCTATTTCAAAGTTAATATCCAAGTGCCGCAATATCGTAACACATTTCAATCACTCTCAAGTCAAAACCATTCTCTTCCAACACAAACTCATTCAAGACGTCACAACACGCTGGAATTCCACGTATCATATGCTGAAGAGAATACTGGAACAAAAACGAGCAATCATGTTATATTCAGCTGATCATAACTTACCTCATTTCAGTGCCGCCAATTTAAAGTTAATGGAAAACGTTGTAATTTTATTGAAGTGAGCTCAGAAGAGGCGCAGAACACTGGAACGCTTTCTCTGGGAAAAAATCAAAATTACGACGGAACGGTAACTATGAACAGAGAGTTACTTAAATCATTACAATTGAGATTTGACAAATAAGCCGTATGTAATTGCGACCATATTAGGCCTTCGTTTTAAATTTAAATTTTTAAATTTTAACTAGAAAGACGAAGCGAACAATTGGATTATAGTAGAAATTAGGGCTTTATCTTCTTCAACTACCGTAACAGTTGATCTTGATAATCAAAATCAATTTTAAATAAATATGGCCTAAAATATTTTGTGGTCCAGACTATTGCTAACAACTCCATCTCTATAGTGGAGTAATTTTGTTCGCTTTTGGAGAGGGTCCGAGATGCATAGCATATCGGTAAATTCTTTCCGATGTTCCCTTGTGAAAGCACAGCGACCAGAGCCACATTTCTGGCGTCTGTTGTCACAATGAACGGTTTATTAAAATCGGGATATGTGAGGATAGGTTCATTACATAGTAATGTTTGGCATTGTTCGAAGCACTTGATATATTCTTCGTCTAAGGGGATCTTCTTATCTTTCCTTTGGCATTTAGAGAAGGGTTTGGTTATATGTGAAAAATTAGGAATGAATTTTCTATAGTAACCCATGAGACCAAGAAAGCTTTATATTTGTTTCTCCGTCTTCGGCAGGGGAAAGTTTTTTGTTGCTTCTATAGGGGTTTCCAATAAAGGTGATATGATTTCTTTAAAAAACACACACTAATTGTTAAGGAAATTAAAATGTTTTTTATTTAATGTGAAGTACAATCGATGCAATTAAGTTCTGAATAAAACGTCATTCAAATGGCCTCCACGACTTTTTCTGCAGGAACAAATTCGATGAACCCAATTTTCGAGCACTTTTTCCACTAAATCAAGTCGCATGTCATGAATAGCACGTTCAATATTGACTTGTAAAGCTTGAAGAGAGTTTGGTTTATTGCTAAAGACCAATGACTTCAAATAACCCTACAAGAAATAGTTTAATGGTGTTAAATCAGAACTTCTTGGGGGCCATTCAATATCACAATTTGTTGAAATAATCGAATCACCAAACTTTTCTCGCAATAATTCAATTGTTGCACTTGCTGTGTGGCACGTAGCCCCGTCTTGTTGGAACCAAATGTTGTCAAGATCAACTTCTTCCAATTACGGCCATAAAAAGTTGGTTATCATCGATCTATACCGATCTCCATTGACAGTAACGGTGTTATCAGCTTAATTTCGAAAAATATGAACCGATGCATCCACCAGACCAAGAACCACACCAAACTGTCAATTTAGGTGAATTTAATGGTTTTTCATGAATAATTTGTGGATTTTCTTCGCACCAGAATCGACAGTTTTGTTCATTTACCGCACCACTCAGATGAAAGTGAGCCTCATCGGAGAAGATGATTTTCTTAAAAAAATCGTTATTGTTTTCAAGTTGTTCCAAGGCAAAATCAGCAAATTCACGACGTTTACGGTGGTCAAGTAGCTTCAGTTCTTGAGTGAGAACAATTTTATATGGATGCAAACCCAACTTCTTTCTCAAAATCCGCCAGGTTATGGTTTGAGACAGTCCCAATTCTTGAAAACGTCTTGGAATTGACAAATTGCGGTCTTCAGCAACACTTTGCCTGAACGGCAGCAAAATTTGCATTACTTCGAGCGAATCTTTATCTTATTGGCACTTCAACATTATGTAAAGAAAATGTACGCTCAAAATTTTCAACAATTCGACGAATAGCGAGCACACTTGGACGATTATTACGACTATAAAATGGAAAAAGTGCACAAATCTCACCATGATGAAATTGTAAACATTACTGAATACAATGAAACAAAAAATGGCAGATCATGACATATTACAAACGGCCGAAACGTCACTTCAAAATAATATCATTCCTATTGGAAAACCCTATATTTTAGCCTAGCCGGGTACGGTTTGACTCCCTGAGGTGTGACAATGAGGCCCAAAAAAGCTATTTCCTTATGCAGAAATTCTGATTTGTCCAATTGTATTTTTAAATAGGCTACCTGTAGCTTGTGGAACACTTTATTTTGGTTTTCAATGTGTTCCTGGAGCGACGTGGAGAACACAATAATGTCGTTCATGTAGCACACACAGTAATTCCAGCATTTGGCGCGTTCTTCAGTCCGAATGGCATACGAACGTATTCGTAGTAGCCAAAATCAACTGAAAAGGCTGTCATCGGTATGTCCTTTTGGTTAACTTCGATCTAGTGAAATCCAGATGCTAAATTCAAGGTAGTGAAATATTTACAAACACTTACCGAGTTTGTCTAATATATCAGTTATATTAGGTAAGGGGTATCGATCAGATATGGTTTTCTCATTAAGCTTGCGGTAGTCTATTACTATCTGCCATTTAACTTTACCGCTAGCATCCGATTTCTTTGGAACTATTCAAATCGGTGAGCTCCACCGAGAATAGCGTGGTCTAATAATTCCCTGCGTTATTTTTCTACGTCAGTCTTATGCACGTGCGGGTAGCGGTAGTTCTTTGTGAATATTGGCTTTTCGTCATCTAAGTTAATCTCATGTTTGATTTGATTAGCGAAGGTGAGCTGTTGTGCGCTCTTTTGAAATATACATTTTTACTACACCATAGTTTTTCTATGGCTTTCCTTTCTTCGCTATTAAAGTGACTTGTCCTAATGAATTTTGTGATAGTTTCGATTGTGGTTGGGCATTCATAAATTTTCTGATCATTCGTTTCTGCATGATAACTTTCGAATCTTTCCTCTTCGATCGGATGTTCTATTATGAACGTATTCTTGATTGCTATAATTTGCAACCTCTACTTGGCGTAATGGTTGATACTTTCGTAGACACCTTCGGGTTTTATCCTCCATGCAAAGGAGGATTATTGGCTTGAGGTATATTCCTCCATTTTCTATATTAACGGGTACACTGGCGATGAGTTTGCTTCGGGGTAAAATTTTATACTGTTGGGACATGTAATTTAATTTAAATAAACGGGGGATTGTTACTTTGGGTAATATTAAATGTGATTTCGCAAGATCGATTTGAATCCGATGTTCTAATCCGATGAGGCCGTCAAAGTAGTCGTGGAATTTAAACAATAAAAATTCCAATGGTTGCGTTGTTTTGAACTCCTCGAATTCATCTATAATAACTGCTTTATCAATGGAATGTGTATTGAACAAGGTTTTAATTATGGTTGGTTGTATGGATGTAATCGATTTTTTACTAACTAATTGGACCTAAAAATGATTTGGTGGAGCCAGTGTCAATCAATTGTTTCAATTTTTTCTTCTGGGTTTTGATTTCAATAAATGGTAGTCTATAACCTCAATGATTGTTTACGGTTAGGTATCCGATTGGTTGACTGAGGCTTCTGGGTGAAAATCCTCGTCTTCAACTTCCGTGTCTAACGATGGATAGTAATTGATTTGTACAATATCTTGAACTGGACATTGTTCATTTAGTTCTGAGTGGAATGTGGGTTGTGTATCAGAGTAAGAAGTTGATTGAAGTTGAGATTCTTTGTAATATTCTCGGTAACCCAGATATGATGAACAATTATCGTAAGGATTATAGTCCACGTTGAACAGTTCCTGCGATCTAAATCTAGGTGGTGCTCTTTTTTGGAACGGTGGTTTGGACTGAAAAGGTTGTTGGTTAAAAGTGAATTGTTTATTCCTGTCTGGATTAGATGAAGTATCCAAAGCTTACAAGTTTCGTGGATGGATAAGGTTTGAGTGCTAACATGTGTCTGTTAGGTGGTATTGGGTTTTGTTGTGTGAAAGCTGAAGTAATTTCTTCGACATTTTGAATGAAGTTGTATAAACCGTTTTTTGATCTACAGAGTATTGAGGCAGGTCTTTGACGGTGTCAGGAATTTTTAATTGATTGACCGTTCATATTACCGTGTTTGTCGTCAGAAATCCTGAGTCTACTCTAGAACAGATTTTTGATATGTATAATAAACTTGTTCTACAGTTTTCCGTTTTGAAGGAAGTAGATGTAACAATGAAAAATGCAAGTGTTTGTCCTTGGATGACTCTTGAACTCTGGGATTTAATTAAACTTAAAAACCGGATGTTGAAGCGTTTTAAAAGGAACAGTACAAATTTAGAACTAAAACATAAATTAGATTTGCTAAATAGGAAGATCGAAAACGGAAAATATTTTTCAAAGAAGCATTATTTTGACAATTTATTAAATAATTTGAGCCAAAAAGAAATCTGGAAACAGTTAAATCAGTTCATGGTAAATAACTCTAATAATACGATCCGCTCCGTTATTTGTAATGATGTTGAGTATCATACTATAATAATTCTGTTAATTCTGTTGATTCTTCTGTATCAGCAAGTAGTTCTAGTCCAGGCTCAGATGATTTAATTAAATTTCATACTATGGTGCGTAGTATTAATTCGTGTTACTTTTCGCCCACTTCCTGCAGCGAAATATTGAAAATTGCAAACCTCAGTAATATAAAGGATGGTGGTTATGATAACATTCGTAATGTGGTTCTGAAGAGTTCACAATTACTAGTCGATCTATTTAATGTGGCTTTGTAAACCGGTGTTTACCCCGATTGTCCTAAAATTGCTAAAGTGACACCTATCTTTAAGTCTGGAAATTCTAAACTATATTATTTCTAGATGGATTTCGACAAGGTTCTGGTATAGATTTGGCCTTAACAGACATTACTGATTTGATTTATCGTAATTTTGACAGGCAAAACAATATCTCTGGATTATTTCTTGATCTTCGTAAAGCTTTTGATTGTATAGATCACAGTTTACTTCTTCAAAAATTTCAAATGTATGGCTTCCGTGGCCTATCATACAAACTGTTAGCAAGCTACCTTAGTAATCGAAGGCAGTTTGTGATTCTAAATGGTGTAAAAAGCACCAATTTATGTGTGAATTGTGGTGTTCCTCAAAGGAGTGTCCTTGGCCCTTTATTATCACGGGCCATGTTAGAATGTTTGCTGGCGATACGGCACTGTTCTATGAATCCAGAGATTGTCAGGTAACAATGTCACATATAAGTGATGATATTATTTTACTTTTGATTTTTCGTTACTTAAACAAAATATCAGTTAATTTTAATAAAACGAAATATATAATTGTTCACTCTCCACGCCTGCAACACATAATATTCGACAAGCATATGACGTGGGAGGACCATATTAATTCTATTTGTATTAAAAATTGCCCATTTATTTGCTTGATTAGAAAATTGGCTGATTTTGTTCCAGTACATCTGTTAAAAAAATGTATTTCTCATTTATTCATACCCGATTCTCATACGCTTCTTCTACCTTTGGTTCAGCTGTTAAAGAGAAATTCAATAAATTGCAGATTTTACAGAATAGGTGCTGTAACGCAATGTATAAACTGCCTCACCTATTTCCTACTGTGGAGCTCTATCGAACTGTTGCTATAACCGGTGTGAAGTTTTCAGCATTTATCAAAAGTGTAGCTACACAAATTAACAAAAAACAAAAATGTAGATAGACAATTTAACAAAAAGTGTATAACTACATAAAAAATTTGTAATTCACACCGGTGTTGCTATAGGCATTCTTCCGATTAAAGCAATTTTTGAGATGTATGTGTCGATCTTCATGTTTAAGTCCCTACACATCCCATAATTAATTTCGACTATACAATTCGAATTTCTAGATCATGGCTATTCAACCAGAAATTCTAGTCAGTTGAAGTGCCCCCAAATTAGAACTGAATTTGGCAGAAAATCATTAACATTTATTGTGCCGATTTATATTAGTTTACCTGGTAATATTAAGAGCGCTGTACATATTTTTTATGTTTAAACGAATGATAAAATCTCATCTGTTGTCATCAGTTTAAGATTATTTGTGATTTATAATGCCATTCATTCTTAATTAATTAAATTAAATTATATTAATTGTTATGTATTTGAATTTTGTTTTTTATTATGCGTAATGCAGTTTTAGTCACTATGACACTATGTTCGTGAATGACGAACTTTTAAAGGACATTAAATCCACTCGTGGTCATTCTCACTTTTATGATTTTAATATATAAAAATTAATGTTAAAATTAAAAATAAATAAATAAATAAATAAAAGAATCTCATCGCCTGAAATTATAACTTTAACTTCGGACTTCACTGTAAAAAATGTTGTCTTAATTTTTTCTGGTAGAGAAATGGCACTGTGAACAACTGTTAGTTCCTGACTTGGACAAAAATGTTGCTGATCCTATCCAATAACCGAAAATTATTTCACCAGTAAGATAACCGAAACTAACGGAATGTTGTCTCTGTGATTTATATAAGATTCAGATAAGGTCAAAAGTAACTGTTAGCTATATGAGTAACTCGGCGTTCAATCAATCAAAAGCATGGTTCAACTTCTCCAGTTTCCTTGCTATATTTACCCAAAACTTGTTACATTCGAAATTGTCAGTGCTTTTTTAAAATGTTTATTTAACTTTAATTAATTAATCTAATTATTTCGTTTCAGATGATTGAATTGCATCACACAATGTAAGTACATTTATATCATCAAGTTTAAGCTCTTATGGGAAATGAAACATTAAATTTCATTGGCCGACAATCTATTAAAATCATGATGCAGCTAATTAATACCAATTAGGCATTTAATATTACCAAGAACCAAGAAATAAACGTAATTAAATTAATTATTGAGGTCATACCAAAAACACAATGATTTATTAATTTAATCCATATATATTTTCAAGCTAATTAATTTCTACTCAAATACATCCATCAAATATGTTTTTAATTTGGCCTAAGCATTAATCAATATCTCATATATATGAGAATATATGTACGTATCCTAAGACTTCATTAACTTTCAATAAACGTCTTTAGGAAAATTAATCAATGCGATGATGTTTGTGTTATCATTTTCAATTTAAATATATCAAAATTATATTTTTGCTTAAATTTTATATAAACATGTACATTTAGCAGAATCATCTCAATCAAGCATATATATAGATTATATATATATATATATATATATATATATATATATATATATATATATATATATATATATATATATATTATATATATATACTGGGTGTTTTTTTAAGAGGTTGCCGATTTTTTTTTTGAATAAAACACATATAAAATTATGAAATGACCAAAATTTTTTTTTATTTGGTAGATAATTTTTTGGCATTTAACATTTAAACACAATTTCTGGCATATGGCTACCACGACTATTTTTCACAAATGTCATTCTGGAGGTCCAATTTTCCAGCACTTTTTCAAGCATTTGAGGGCGTATGTCAGCAATGACACGTTGAATATTGGTTTCCAAAGCGTCAATCGATTGAGGTTTATCCACATAAACCAATGACTTCACGTATCCCCACAAAAAGTAATCGAGTGGCGTCAAATCGCACGAACGCGGAGGCCAATTCACCGGACCATTTCTCGAAATAATGTTGTCGTTGAAAGTTTCTTTCAATAAGTCGATTGTTTCACGTGCTGTATGGCAAGTGGCACCATCTTGTTGAAACCACATTTCATTCATATCCATATCTTCAAGATTTGACAACAAAAACTCATTTAACATGGTTCTGTATCGATTTCCATTCACGGTAACGCGTCGTCCTTCCTCATTTTTAAAGAAATATGGACCGATGATCCCACCAGCCCATAGACCGCACCAAACAGTACATTTATCAGGATGCATTGGTAATTCTAGAACGGCGTGTGGATTATCTTTGCTCCAAATGCGACAATTTTGTTTGTTGACGTATCCATTTAACCAAAAATGCGCCTCATCACTGAAGAGAATTTTACGGTAAAAAAATGGATCTTCGTTCAATTGATTTAACGACCAATCACTGAATTCACGGCGCAAACGATGGTCGTGTGGCTTTAATTCTTGCACCAATTGAATTTTGTATGGCACCAAACCCAAATCTTTACGTAAAATTTTCCATAAAGTCGATGGACAAAGTCCAATTTGCTGAGCACGACGACGAATCGATAAATTGTCGTTTTCTTCGACACTGGCCTCAACGACAGCAATATTTTCTTCTGTACGAACTCTTCTCATTCTTGTCGGTGGCTTGGCATCCAAAAGAGTGAATGTAGACCGAAATTTGGTAATTACGTTCTTTATGGTGGTCTCTGACGGACGATTATGTGCACCATAAAATTCACGAAGTGCTCTATAAACATTTTTAATTGAACACTGATTTTGAAAATAAATTTCCACGATTTGAAAACGTTGTTCTGGAGTTAACCTATTCATAATGATTTGCCAAACAATACTGAGTAGAAATGCCACTTTGAGCTGTCAAAACAACTGTCATAAAATAAAACGACATCTATCGGAAAAACAAACCTCCTAAAAAAACACCCGTTATATATATATATTCTTTGTCTTCTCCTTCATCGTCTTATATATAATTTATACGTGTATGATATACCCAGTGAACCTAGATACTTGCTGATTTGCTGATTCATGATATTATTTTCAAATGACTGATTATTTTTTTTTTTGTATCTAATTCTTGTTTATATTATATATCTACCCCGAATCTCACTTTTCAGCTTCGTCGTCTATTCAAACATTAGAATTGGAATGAAAATTGTTTAAAGATAAGCTCACAAAAAATTAAATCTTGAATAATTTTCTTATTTCTATTTCAACATCACATTAAGTAATTTTGTGATTTGAACTTTTTTTTTGTGTGTATGTTTAAATTTTTTATAAACTCCCATCTACCACAGATTTCGGTACATATACGCAGGATACGAGCCTAACACACACTCTAGCTTATTTATTATCCGGTACATCCCGATTAGAGTAAACCTCGTCGTTTTCGAATGAAAATATTTTGAAATTTTTAACTCGCACCTTTTAAATTATCTTCTCGTTCTCACCGTTTATTTCGATTAGCATTGACATCGTTAGGAAATTGATATTTATGGTATTTCTATTTACTTTCTGTATATCAGTGCTGGGAATAACATGTATGGAGGTAATAACTAAACGAAATTCGTAAATTATTTTTACGGGTTCTCTGACTAGGGTAAACAAAACAACATTCAGACAGATAGCTCTGACGGTATCTATATACCTTTATACAAGATTCGGTAAGGAGGTTGGAAATATAATTTCCATTTTTTATTTGATTAAAATAATATCTGGGTGGAGTGATTTTCAAATTAAATGGAAAAAGAAAATCGAAAATATACTTGTTTGTGTCTGTATATATGTTATTCGTTGTGTGGGCGGCGGATATATAAATCACAGCTCTACATAGAAGCTCTTTTGGTAAATATAGACAAAATAACTTATATAAATCACAATTAGATACGTATTTCAGAAAAAAAAAACATTTTGATTTGTTTTTCGGGATTGTAAAAGTTCATGGTTAGTAGAATAATACGAGAAATGTTAATGTCATCTGAAATGGAAGAGAAATATGTTTAAAAGGTCAGTTTGCAGATTATATCTCGATTAGTTACAACAATTTGGAATTTTTTATTTTAAGAGTATTTATGTTCTATAGTATGACGAAATGTGGTGAGGCACGTCTATTTCGAGGTCGAAATTTTTCATGATCAGCAGCAAAACTGAAACCAACAAACAAGAAATCAATCATGAATTCGATCGCTTCGTAATTGCCTATTACCTAACAATTCTTTCTAATATCATTTGCGACAATATCTGGCTTCTGACTCTTCAAGTTATATCGAATGATTAGATCCCAGTATACGGCAAGGAGCTGAACCTCTCCTACATTATCGAAATATTTGCTTCCTATGTCATCCAACTCTTGCATCTACAATTTGGTGGGGTAAGTTTTAACAAACACCGTATTAGTTTAATGGATGATGTTGCTTACCGCTATTGCGGCCTTTGAAATGCGTCGTGATCTGCTTCTGAAAGTTCGCTCTCACTTTCATCTGCTAAGGCTGGCAGAGGACACAATTTTGTAGTAGAACGGTTTATTTCTCCTTTGATAGTGGAAATCGTGGCGAGTGCTCTGCACAAGTTATCTTCTTGTATCAACACTATATCACCCACTAATACGTTTAGGTGTCTGATCTTCCGCTTGATCGGTTGTTGAAGTTGAAATATTATTATTGGTGCCAGTTGTTCTAGTACCGTTGGTGCGCGTGATTTACTAACAACTCCCATCTGGTCAATATACCGGGAATCGTATCTAACAAATTATTTGCTAGGGGAGTTAGCAGTGCAATACAAGTTAAAAAATGTCCCAAAGGCTGAAGGTTAATATTATCTGCATCGTCGTGTCCTATACACAGAGGACGTGAATTGAGACAGGCTTCGAACATGCATAGTGTTAATTCCTCATACGAAAACGTTTGATTTCTAACGACTCGGCATAAGTGCTGTTTCAGTGAATAATCCCCTGAAATGTGGAGCGCTTGGAGGTATAAAGTGTCATGTAATGCTCCGCATCGAAAAATGATTCTGGATAATCTTCTCCCATTACAGTTGGTTTTGGAATTGGAGTTTGTTTGCCTTGGCCTATATTTCCTCGTTTATCTAAATTTTTTGAATGCTGCCAAGGAGGCGTTTACGGTTAAATCAGAGACCACTTGGAGATGAACTATCTTCGCGGAAAGGCATTCAAAAACCGCAAAGCAGCCCTTATTTCCTCTGCCTTTTGAGGTTCGTATGTTAAATGGACCCGCATAATCGACACTTTTGTGTATGAATGACCGCGTCGGGCTGATCCGTCTTCTTAGTAGATCGTCCATGAGTTGTTCTATACGTTTACTTTGCAATTGGAGAGAGACAATGCAATTTTTATTTCTGTGGTCCAAAGCTCTTGTAATATAAGTTTCGCTGTGACGGTAGTTGGTGGCAACCATCCTCCTCTCTTTGTAAGTTCAGTTTCTGATGATACTTGGTTTACCGTGAATCTAAAGCAGTCGGAGGTCGGATTCCAATAAATGTTTAAAGTTTTAATAGTTTAATGCTCTAGTTTAGTTTTGGGTGGCTGCTCGATCACCTGCTTAGTTGAAATTGACCTTTTAAATGTAATGTGATTAGCTGTTCTTTTAGAAGGTCTGCATCTTGTAGGTTATCAGCACCAGATAGAACGTCATCGACATGACCCCTATTAAGATTTTTCGAACCAGTTGCTAGTTTTCACCTTCATTCATTGCTAGCTGATGTAAAGTTTTATATGTAAAGCTGATGTAAGAATGGAGCTGCTGATGTGACATGTGTAACAGTAGCCAAGTTGTATTCAATGGTTGGTTTGGGTTCTCCCTCGATAGTATTCTTGCTAATCTAATTTGTCGATACATTTTGATTATGTAAGCCTCAAATATTATTCTGTGTTTTCTTCACCATAGAATAAGTGACCATAAAGTGTTTTGCAGAGTATCGTTAAAACTACAACCAGATGGTGGCTTCATTTAGGCATCAAATTCAACATCAAATTTTGTTTATTTTCCATTGTCCTTCCAAATTGCACGATGTGAACTGTAGAATTGGTATTGCATGATGGAATCGGATGATGGTGTCATATGTCCCATCTGAAGATAGTAGTGAATCCTAGATACAGGTGCCGTAGTCTTTCAATTTGTTGGAACTGTTTATCAATTTGTAAGAACCGTTGTGCCGATCTTTGTATTTAAAGAAATTGGGAGTTGTGGCACTATTCTGGCTTTGCCTGGGAATCGAGAATTCGAAAAAATATTTTCAAATCATTTTCCTGGCCTATATACTGTTGGAATTAATTGGGTGTAAATATTCTGGAAAGATATATTGGGAATAACTGTTCCCTATACAAATTTTGGGAGCAACGGTTTCCCAAACAACATTGTTTCGAAAATATTTACACCAAACTAGTTCCAACAGTATGCTAGAAAAATATAGTTTAGACAAAAATGCTATGAAGATATTATTCCGAATTCCCTATTCCCAGGAAAAGTCAGAATAGTGTCACTGGTCAATAAAATCATTTCAAAATACCTAAATCAAGTAGATTAAAAGGTTAATTTGGGATAAAATTAGTATTTATTTTGCAAGGGTAGCGAGGTTTGAAGATCCGTATCTTCCTCAATACTTTTTGCGCAAATCCACTGTTTTTTGTCATCGGTCTCAAATATATAAATTATTCCTTAGACGGTTTGTGCCCTTCAACACGGATTCCGACAAGGATACAGCATGTAGACGGGTTTGTTGGAATTTCTCGGTAAAGCGTGTGCTGGTTTATTTGTTGACACTACAAAAGCGTTTGATAAGGTAGACCACGTACCTTTAAAGATTTTATCCGATAATTGGGTTAAAACCTTGTCGAACCAGTGGTTCGTTTCATATCTTAAAAATAGAAAACAGGCCAAAAAAGTATAAATATCGAATTACCGCGAGGTTTCGTGTTAGGTCCCCTGATATTTTCAATTTATTCTAGTTTAATCTTCGTGCTAGATTTGTTTAGAAAAATCACTGAATATCCTAATTCTTCGATCTAAGTATAAGGTTTGCCAATAAGAGGTTTCATTTTGAAAAATCTGCTATTTAGGCAGCTGTCAATTTTTATAGCTGTCATCTTTTGACATTTGACAAGTAAAAACTACGCCATTACTAAAAATGGTGCGATACACGCTTCAACAACGCACTGAAATTGTTAAAATTCACTACAAAAATGGTGAAAATTTTGTAGTCCGGTTCGCAAAACTAAAGCACTTTTGGTTCGTCGTGCAGCACCTTCTCGGCCGGCAATAGTGAAATTGGTGGAAAAATTTGAGCTGTTGGGACAAGGTATTGATGTGAAGAATCGAAACCGTATGCGTCGCTGAAGAACAACTGAGAATATTGCTGCTGTAGTCCGTAGTGTTGACGAAAACGCAGGTTTGTCGATTCCCCATCAATCTTTCGAATTAGACATTATACCGTATTTTGCATAAAGTCTTAGGTCTTAAGGCTTTTAAAGTTCAGTTAGTACAAGAACTCAAGCCAGTCGATCACCATAAATGTCGTATCTTCTTTGATTGGGTACTTCAAATGCATCAAAATGATCCGGATTTTTTTTCGAAAAATCATCTTCAGTGATGAGGCTCATTTTCACCTCGGAGGCTACGTTAATAAGCAGAATTGTCGCATGTGGGGCTCAGAAAATCCAAGAATGATTGTTGAAAACCCCTTCCATCCTCAACGTGTCACTCTTTCGTGCTGTTTTTGGGCTGGCTGTGTGATTGGACCTTACTTATTCGAAAATGAGGCTGGAGCAATTATTACGGTGAATGGATTGCGCTACCGAGCTTTGATTAATGATTTTTTATGGCCGGAATTGAAAGATATTGATGTGGACGACGTTTATTTTCAGCAAGACGGTGCAACGGTGCCACACAAGCAACGAAACAATCACAATTTTGCAAGACACGTTTCCTGACCGTGTTATTTCTCGTAGAGGTGATCACAATTGGCCACTGAGGACTTGTGATTTAACACCTTTAGACTTTTTTCTATGAGAACACGTGGAAGATAAGGTCTATGCCAATGTTCCATAATCAATTCAAGACCTTAAAGATGGAATTCGTGAAGTTATCGAAGACATACAACCTGCTAATGTGCGAATTGGTCATGAAAAATTCCATTTCAAGCGTGTGGCGGCCATTTATCATTTTCAAATATTAATGGCATACCTTTCTCTTTACAATGAAATAAACATTCATTGATTTCTCTTAAAAAATGCTCGTATTTTTAACATCAAAATGAAACCTCTTATTGGAGCACCCTTTGGATGCAAAATTGAATGACGATCTCAAAATTTGCATCTCTGGTTTAAACATCATCAAAACATCGAGTATTCCAACAACGTCTAATTATCGTATAATAAATTATCATTTCAAAATCCGCCCCCCCCCCCATATTCTGCCATTTGTTGCAGAACTGGAAATGGTTTATCTTGCTGAAGAGGTTGTTATACATCAACGCTAAACCCAGTATACGTACAATAGAAATGAAGGTCGCGGACAATATTAAAACAAGGCCTTATGAAAGAACTTAGTCTTTGTTTATATCTAATCGAATACGGAGTGGTCAACACAGTTTCAAATTTAATGAACATTATAATCCCCGTGCTAATTTTCAATTATTTGACACATTCGCCGCTCTATTAATATTGCTGCTCCATGTTTCTTCAATGCGTTGCCAGGGAACAATAGAAAGCTCTTTCAATCTAAATGTTTTTTTAAGAGAACTTTGTCTACTTCAGACGGCTACCGTTTCTTTTATGTTTAATGCAGTTGTCTAAAAACAGACGAGAAATTTGAATTATATGATTTTGGTAACTTTTTGGTTTTAACTGATTATTTCAGAATGAATTGCTTTGGGGTCGTTATAATTCGACGTGTCAGCTTTCGGAAAGAAAACAACTCTACTCCTGTTCCAATATTGTGGAACAGTTCCAGAAGCAATGCATTATTGAAAGAGTAGGAGTAAGTTATCTCGAATGAGAGGGAAGTTGTGCTGTAATTTAGCAGTAAAAATTATAAAGGTGGGATGGAAAATAAAATCCAACGCAAAATGTCGCGAGTAATAAGCCAACAGGCTATGTCCTATTCGGGTGAATTAACAGTAATGTTAAGTAAATTTTAAAGAAAGCAGTAGTTCGTGTGCAGGAATCATTTTTAGCAAGAGACCTCCAATCATCCTGAATATTATAACTTTTGCCTGTATTTTTGAGACTCGTAGCTGTTTTCCTAAGTTCTGAGTTTTTTGCTTGATAATAAGAGGAGAAGATTTTTTGAATGCTAATCTGTTGAGTTCTTCAATATTGAGATATTTAATTAGGATCTTGTCTAAATTCGATTTCGATTTGTTTTTCAAGTTTGGATCTGCTAGCTTTACAATTTTGTATCAAAACGAACGAAAAAGTTTAGTGGGCAACTTAATTAAACTAAAATTAGTGTTAATTTTTATTTTGATATTTGTTTTACTAATTGTTTTTCTAAAAACCTGCACTCCCATCATTTTAGTTTGAATGGCTGGAGCATATGATTTTTCAATAGAATATTTGATTAGCTTAAATGGCCCGCTAGACGGCTTCTGCCAACTTTAAGGACGTTGATATTTTCAATAAAGTGTGCGAGTGACACCTTAGAATTTTGACAATACTAATTTAATATTTCGACGTGTAAAATGCCTATTCATAAAACACGATTAAATTTATATTTTATTGATTGTCATACATTTAATAAGCAACATTTATATTAAGACCAACTTTATTTGAGTATTAATTCCAAAAATTTCATTATTTTCTGTTCAACTCTAATAACCTTTAATGTGATTCTATGTATATACCTTCAGCGCTGTATAAAAGTTTACGTTGAAATACAATTCTTAACCTCAGTGATATCGCACAAAAACGCCAATGGAAATTATATACTAAAAGGACCAACAAAATTATTAAACGTCAGCACAAAAAAACTAAAAAGAAATAAAAACTAATCCGATAACACCCAATTAGTGTTGAGAAAAATCTGGAAAGCTTTTATTTTTATTTTTACTTTTTGACAGCTCTCTGTTAATTAAAATATTACGAAATTATTTCTGAGTATATAAATTAAGCAAAAATTTGTTTTTATCTCTATTATTATTATTATTATTATTAAGTTGGTTCAGATTTTTATAACTTTTTTTATTATTAGAATTTTGTGGGTTTCTCTAAAAGCGCACACACACAAGTACAAAGTTATAAAAAGTTATATGTTCTCGTACACGAATTCAGGTGCTAGAGTTTAAAATAATTAATTTAATTAAGTTGACTTAGAATTTGACACACTTTTTATGTTTTCGTTTTGCGGTGCACGTGCTTTTAAATACCGCATCTCTACTACACATAACGTAAAGCTTAATGAGTAACTTTAAACCGAAAATAATGATTAAAACAATATCTGTGTTATAATTGTTATAAAAAAATTTAATTACCATAATTATAATGTTAATAAAATCTAAAGATAATTAGAAAGGTGGAGAGAACACAGCAAACAAACAAAATAAAAAAATTTTAGATTAGAAAAATCTGTTGTATTTGCTTTTTTTCGTGTCTCAGTTTATTTTTTTTATATTTTGGTGCGTTGCCTTGTAAATAGATAAAAAAAAATATTAAGTTATATAAATAAACAAAGGAAAACAAAACTTAATTAAATTCTAAGATTTTAACTTTATTATTACGATTTTGTTGTATTTTTAATTTAATTTTTTTATTATAATTTTTTCTAATAATTTTTCGTTTTCTGTTTCCCGCGCCTTGCCCTCCACCGTGTTATTATGTATATACATCTTCACACCCGTCCTACCTAAAAGTTCATAATTTTTTGTTTGCTTTTGTTGTTCTGCTCAAAAATTTAATTTATTTATTTTATATTTAACACACACAAAAAGTACAAGAAATTTACATTTTGCATAGGAGAAGGTGTAACAGTATAAATAGACCATTTAAGTAAAAAAAAAAAAAAACGTTGAAAATATAAAATTGCTAGCGGTGAAAGTATAGTACTGGTGAAGTTCATTATCGTGCCGGGTAAGAAACGTGAAGATGGTTGAAGTATAGACGAAAAATACACAAAAAATAATAACATAAATAAATAAATTAAAAAATATTTTTTTAATACAATTTAATTATAAATTAATATATTTATATAGTTAAATGGAAATATTTTAAGCCACAGCTTAGTCTACATTGCTTCAATAAATTATTGGATGAGGGGAGCTTTTAATTAAATTATTTTGATTTGTGTGATTTCCTAATCTAGGTCACATGCGCCTTACAAAAAACTAAATAAAATATTAGTTTATAGGACCAGGCCTAGGTTAGGGAGTTTACCCATTTTACATATAAAGCTAATTTTAAAAATTAATTGACATCAAAAGGTATTCCACCGGGACATTATTAGTAACCGTAAAAAGATAATCTATATACACACGTAAATCATACATATGTAGATTATCTCCCCATAGATATTTTGATATAGGTACCTATATAGTTTGGTGACACTAATCTAATGATATCGGAGAAGTATGTTTTTTTTTGTTATGTACGAGTATATCGATTTCCCACGCAATCGTATACATTTTAATTTTCCCATATACAAAATAAAAATTTTATACAACTGCAATTTCAGATTATAATGTAACGGAAATTAATTGTTACGAGCGGTGTAGCACGATAAAAAAAGTTTTATTTTTAAATTAAAACGTTTTGCTATTGTGTTATTTCCATTTAGATTTATTGAAGGAAAAATGGAAATCCGCACATTTTCACCATACCCGCATATATAGTTTAAAGTTGAAAACAGGACTACAATAATAATGTGAAACGTTAAGAAAATATATAAATATCGAGGTTAGATATTTTCGACGTGATTGGAATATAAAGTAATCCCCATGTTATTCATCGATAAATGGAAAACTTAGTATTTTTTGCACAGTTGCCTACGTAACTTATTGATTTTTCCTCGTTATTGTTCTTGAAATCATGGTAACAAATTTCTAGTAATCGAATTGGAGGTGCGGATAAAAAACTAAAGTTTACGAGGTTTTTTAATTTTGTTTAGCAGTACATCTTAAACAATAAGTTTTTAAAAACTGGTTTACATATTTATTTGAGTGATGTTGCAACCATTTGCTTAGAGTACACAATATAGAAAAATAAAACAAGAAAATGCCAAATAAAAAATGTCATAGTATAACAGTTAACCATTAAGCGGGGCCTTTAATGAGACTAATTTTATTGTTTTCTAAATAAACAGGACAATTAGATATTACAGTTTTTATTATAAATACATATGACAAATAAATAGATATAACAGTTCCTTCTTCCTAAAATTGTTGACATGACATCTTGGGAAAATGAAATAAATTTACATTAATGAAAACTAATATTGAAATCGAACGGTCTTTTTCATTACTCGTGATGATCGTCTTAGTGGAGTTGGCTGACTTTCACTGGTAGTTGTATCTTGCGACCGTATTGGACATGGTGATGTTGCGGATTCACCAAAAAACGCTGTTGATGAAGATTCCGGCACTACAATGGGCGATGCATCAATAATTTCAGTGGATATTTCTCGACCTCTAAGTTGGTTTTGATGTCGCTTCCTTCCTTCCATTGCCACCATGTATAATCGGCGACCTAAGCATTTGGAAATGTAACCTTTCCTCCACGTTCCTCGGTTTACAAAATCTTTAGCATAGACACTGTCATTTATTTTTAATTTAGTTGATGGGATCTCCGCATCGTGAACTCGTTCAGGCTCACATAACGATGACAGTAAAGTTCTTGGTTGTGTACCGTGTAGGATTTCGGCAGAAGATCGGTTACAATTGGTAAGTGGAGTTGAGCGAAACATTGCCAAAAATTTCGTGAGATGGCTGTACGCACTTTTAGCGTACGAATCTTTCAGCTTCACCATTGGATTCGGGATGGGAAGGTCCGGACGTTAGGTGTTCAATATTATTTAAACGGCAAAACTGTTGAAATTCAGATGATGTGAACTGCGGGCCATTGTCGCTTACTATCGTGATGGGTAGTCCTTCGATCGCAAACAGTGGCTGGAGAGCATATATAGTGCAAGTTGAAGTTGTTTTCGACATTTGTACAACAAACGGATATCTCGAAAATGCGTCCACTGCGATTAGCCACATCTTTGACATAAATGGCCCAGCGAAATCAACGTGTATCCGTTCCAATGAGCTAGACCGGGCTGGCCATTCAGAAAATTATTTTTTCGATGAAGTACCATAGGTTGAGCAACTTTCGCAACGCTTTACCATATTCTCGATGTCATACTCAATCGATGACCAACAGCAAGGAGTGTTGATGGAATGACTACGCGTGTGTGATCTGTCTACAAAAATATAACATCATTAAATGAAGAAATTGTGTCTTGTCGCCGAAAACAGGCGGTTAAGTATGACATTTGGTTTGTGAACTGTGGTAAATATTTTGGCCATCCAATTTTTATATATTCCAAAACGTGACGTAGCTCGGTATTATCGTGTGTGTGTTTTAGAATTGTTGAAACATCAATAGGGCAGTTTTCAATTGCTAACTCGTATATATCATCAATGTATAATGCCAGGATTCTTCACTAGAATCAAACGTGTGATCAGGGCCGCATAGCAATCGGGAGAGTGCATCTGCGTTGCCGTGCTTGTGCGTTGTATATCATGTTGCAATCGATTGATAGTGTGTATTGATAATTTTTTATTTGGGCTAAATAACGTGAGAAGGGGTTTGTGATACGTCACCAGTTGGAACTTCCTACCGTGAAGATACTGGTGAAATTTAGTGACACCATAAATGATAGATAATGCCCATTTTTTATCTAGCTATAATTTTGTTGAGCTTTATCCAGAGTTTTGGATGCAAATGCGATTAGATGTTCGGTTCCATCCGGAAAACAATGTGAGAGCACGGCGCCTATGCCGTATGCCGAAGCATCTGTCGCAAATAAAAGTGAAAGATCATCATGAAAATGACTCAAACGTGCAGCGTTCCCAATAGCTCCCTTAAGTTGCTGGAAAGCCTCATCCTGCTCGGTTGTTCAATGAAATTGAGAATTTTTGTTCCGCATTCGAGGTAAATTTTTAATAGCACTCAAACCAGTGCATAATGGACGAATACCGTGTTTGTCGAGTATATGCCCCAAGTAATCTATCTCGACTTTGGCGAATTCACGTTTATTGGCACGACATTTGAAACCATTTTCCTCCAATCGGCATAATTTCATTTCAAGGTTTTTTAGATGTTCCTCGTGTGACTCTCCGGAAATGATTAGATCATCTAAATAAACGTGAATTTTTAATAGCACAAAATTTTACATCCGCTGTCAGTTGTTCCGTCAACCGTTGAAAAATTCCCGAAGTGCTGGCAATCCCGAATGGGAGTCATTGGAACTGATAAAATCCGCACGGTGTATTCACAACCATGAACTTTTTAGTCTCCTCCGTCAGTTCAATTTGAAAATATGCATCCTTTAAATCGATTTTGGTGAAATATTGGCCACCTTGTAATCGATAAAATAACTCATCGGTTTTGGGAATCGGATGCTGATCGATTTCTATTTGGGGATTCAGTGTTACCTTGAAATCCGCACATATCCGAATTTCCTCGTTTGGTTTTTTACTGGCACAATTGGGGTTGCCCATTGAGTGGTTTGTACCGATTTCAACACACCCACATTGACGAGTCGTTCCAATTCATGCTTGACAGCCGCTTGAATTGCAAATGGAATGGTTCGTGGCTTAAAATATCGAGGCTCAGCATTTGGTTTTAGTTTTATTTCAGCCTTATAGGACGTACATCTTCCCAAGGAATTTTCAAACAGTAGATGATGCTTTTGAGTCAATTTAGCAATTCCTTGTTTTAGTTTGCCTACAGACTTTTCTTTGGATGACACTGCAAATATATTACTAGACTCATGTACAATTTTGAAATTAAACGATTCAAACCAGTCGATGCCCATAATATTCGATATATCCTCCTGGTCTACCACAAATAACGGTCAAACTTATTAAAAAATTTTATACATGACGTTCACGTAGCATGTACCTTTCGCCTTGATCGTGTTTCCTCCATAAGCTCGAAAAATGTTCGATGTCGGTGTACAAATCGGATTTCCAAGTTTTCGGTACACATTTAGACCATTGAAAAGAGACTAAATGTCCGTTAACTTTAAGTCCAATTCAAAATTTACTACACGAGTTGTTTACAGTAAAAACCTATGATGGTGAATGCACATCAATTAAATTGGTAACATTTCGATCCCTGGCTGGGCTATGACTGGAACTCGAGCGGTGCCGATAATGAGTACGGCGTCGGTATACGTTATTATCGCGTTGATGGTTATCGTCATATCGGTTATTTGGCCATGATGTGGATCGACCTCTCGAACGTGTCATACAAACCCTAGCAATATAACCTATTTTCCGACAGTGATTACAAATAGCATTGATGAGATCGTGTTCGTCTATACATTTATGTTACGAACGGTAAAAATTCGACAAACGGCTAATGTGATTTTTTTCTAACTTTGCCACTTCAAATGTAGTTTTATTATCTACGAAAAACTCATAAAGTTATGCTCGGTAATTGATATCTAGGTCGACTTCAAGACACTATACCAGTATTGGACGCGTAAATTACACGATGTAGTTTACACGGTTATTTACATGTAAAAAAATGACTTCTACTATAAAAATTGACTGTGTAACGTTGAAAATAGAAAATTAAATTTAATATGTCAAATAATTTGAGGTTGAATCGTTTGGATAAAACCAATCAATTCAAGGAAACTAGTCGTTCGAAGAATGAAGGCATTGGTTAAGCAAGAAATTGTTATAATTCCAGAACCCTCGACCATAATACAATCGAAACCTATAGTGATGCACTTAATAAATTTAAAACTGTGTGAAAAAATAATATCGAATATGCCAGAATCTCCTGGAAAAATTGAAAAACTTAAAACCGAAAATATACCAGACACGAAATTCATCAAATTGGAACTTAAAAATTGGACCAAAATCGTCGAAAAATTAAGAAAGTTGATGGTTGGGATTGTGATAAATGTTCCGATGAAGTCTTTGAAAAAGCTTGTCGAACAAAGGATGCAACCACTCATGCGGCAATGCAACGTTTGCGCGAATACGGATTAATACCAACTCTAGTACCGGCTCATTTTATAAAACTAAAGCATATGAGTACGATGGTGGTATCCCGGATGCAATTACCAACCTCATAAAATTACCTGAAGTTGGTCCGAAAATGGCACACATTTGTATGATAGTGGCATGGAATCAAATTACTGGGGTTGGAGTTGTTAGATATAACTACATGTACATCGAATTGGTGGAGAAGGCCACCAAAAAATCTGGACAGACGAGGGCAGCACTGGAAAAATGCTTACCTTTGGTAAAACCTTTGGTATTTTGGTCAAACCATATGATATATTAAATAATGAAATTTGCCCAAGTAATAAATAAAATCATCAAAGAATAAATAAGTTCTGGTTCATTAATTTAAATTTATTTAAAAATGTCCTACTTTATAAGAAATACAAAAGCATTAAATATTTTACTTCTCGAGGAGTTTTCTTCAGTCAATTTATCTTGACCGCCATCATCTGGCAACTGTACATCACCCTCGTCATTCTCGTTTTGGATGTTATACAACCAGCCTGGGATAAAACTTCATCACCTTATAGATCTTTATTTTTAAGTTACTCATTCAAACAGTCGTGCGTATATTCGGGTCAAAGCCGCCTTCACTTTAAATACCAGAAATTCAATAGTTTGGCGTAAAAATGGAATTTGTGTAACGATTAGGTTTTGAATAGCAGCGCAAACTGTGTAAATATCGAGTTGTTTGTTAAAAATTTTTTTGTGAGCTCATTGGTTCGCTCCGGGAGTCGCCTCAAATTACGTTCCGACATCGACATACCATATTATAAAAATAGTTTAATGTATATGTGAGCATGTTTTAGGAATAACACAAAATTCCGTTGAATATTTAAATTTAGATCGACTTCGAGTAAGCGATTTAAAACTTTACATCCCTTTTCCACGTGCAAATTTTGCGGTCGCTTTCAAATTATTGAAATGGATTTCCTCGTTCATAGTGGCGATGAATGAAGCACACAGTGCTCGGTATAGCCTAGTTACTTAAAAAATTCCACAATTTTTGGTAATAATTGGATTAAATCGCTTACAGAATCAGTCGATGAGATGTTAAATGCGATATGCAACAATCGATTTCAATTTACTAACGAGATCGTGCAGTATAAATTTTAATTCTAACAGACCGAGTTCATTGCCAAACTTTTATCTCGAATCGTAAAAGATGTTGATGACATTTACTCGACTGTTTGACATTTAAGAAGAAACCGTGTAAAATTCTACAATTTGATAATAGATGGCACGTATTACACTATAAAAATTATTATCTTTCTCATATGTAGCAAACGAAATCTAGAGATTTCAGTTCTCGTTTTTAGAGCTTACTTAAGACAAACACAGATGGCAGTGTAGATACTTGAATGAATTTCTTCTTGTGATTGTAGATAACTAAAAGTCTGCTAGAATTAAATTATGAGTTGTCTATTTATATATATTTTTTTCAGAATGACTCGGTAAAAATTTATCGAAATAGATTTTGTTTCGTGCTGATATAAACAACTGAAAACTGTCATGATATTAGAAGTTTATAGTTTGCATTGCATTTTGTCGAGATATTTTTCGGGATAAAATCTCAGCCATGTTTGATTCTCCGTAAGTTTTACTATGAGTTATCCTGTTAAACAAATTTTACTACTTTTACAATCCATTTTAAAATATTTAATTTTATTTAAATACGTTATGTGCAAGATCACCGAAGTTTCGGTGTACGGGAGTTTTAAATCATCACACAATTATTAATTTTGACCTCGAAATTCTTGTCTATTTGCAATCTCGTAATGTATGTATGTGTGTGTGCATACTAACTGCCTAAGTTCTTTTAACAGCCTAGACGCATAACTTCAAGGCTTCAAGACTTCACGCATAAGTATGTTTCATAAATTTTTGTGTTTTTATGACGATTGGAAGTGGCAGCTTCCATAGAAGCTTCTTCTTGTTTTACTAATATGTTGAAAAGTATATCATTAACGAGAAAAACGTCTATGAATTAAACGATGCTTAGTTCACTTCAATTTTCCAGATTTTTGATATAAAAAGAACTGTTTTTTAACCAAAATTCGACCATTTACAGCCCAGACGGCTGAAATCGGTCCAACTTAAGTGACAGCTTCCATAGAAGCTTCATTATAAAGCTTTTTCTATAAACTGTACCAGGTGTCAACTTCCGTAAGAGCTTTTTTATAATTTGCAATGAAGATTAAATTTTCATCAAAAGTTGACCTTGTTGGTTTTCAGAAGTTTAAGCAATAATAATGATTTTTGTATATATATTCCGGTGATTAGTTTATCAAAATTGAATGCAATAGGCAAGTTGTAAGTGCCCACGCTGGAAAGCTCCTCAATTTTATTCACGATCAAAGATCAAATGATCGTCTTTTGAATACTTCTGTACCATTGATGTGCTTGCTACCCTTAGTACTCCACGAAACTACAAACTATTGCTAAACCCCCAATTAATTGATTTTGTCACATGGAGTGAGTGTCATATCCAATAAATGGAGGTACAAAGAAAAATATTACAAATTGCCGAATCATTAAATTTAATACAATTATGGTAATTTTATTTTTATGTACTGACAATAATTCCATTGACAATTGATTTAAAAATTTTCATTCCGCTACATGCAAACATGCATATATTGAAGACAATACATATGTATTTACATATTATAATATGTTTGTGAACGTATATGTATGTAGGTACATAATATCTAATTTCTTTGGAAAATTTATTATTATTTTATTACAATAAATCATGCAATGTAAAATAATTTTTTTTTATTGTGCTCTGCACCAATGTATAGACTATCCAGGTAGTAGTTTATGAAATGGTAATAATTTAAAAACTAAATTCAAATAATTTATTATTGTACATATTATACAATAATAACATAATACATTTTTTAAACAAAAAAATAAAATATTGTTTTATTTATAATATTACCAATCATACATAGTTGGTGTTTAGTAATCCCCAGAGGAACTAAAAATAATTTTAAAATGTTATTTTGAATTTATAATTTATAATTTTTGTGCTGTCTTCTAATGTATTAGCAAACCACTATGCGCAATGAATTGGTTCGGGGGTGAGCTATTTTTGTTAAATCGAAAAACTTCTTCTAATTAGGCGTTCTAACAATGATATAATAGTATCATAGATTAGCAGAACAGTGAACTTTTAAACTGATTTATTATGAAATTTTAAATTTAGCCTGGTATCTTATCAATTTACAGAAAAGCATCGTTAAAAATATACTTCACAGCTCTGATTATAAAAAAAAAATGATCTAGAATTTTAATTCCCTATAACTAAATTTTGGAAGATATCGCTCCTTCACAACAATTTACAAAATTTTCTCCCGCTACTGATAAAAATATTAATTCTGGGGTAGGATGTTGTAACACCACTGTCGCATTTATCGAAAGTGATGAACGAAGCGGAAAAGTGATAGTCGTTGTAACATTATCGACAGACGATCAATATTTTCATGAGGCAACCCATTTTCGAACATCAGTTTTTGTAAGAAAAGTGAAAAATTAATTAAAAAGTGGTTAATAATAATAAAATATTTATTTTAATACGCGTAATTTTAAATTCCTTTATTTATTATAATGAATACTATAGGAATCGTTATCCTAACGGCTGCTATCGCATAACTGGTTTTGGTTAAGTCCATTACAGAAATCACAACTCTGCTTGAAAATACTATTTGTCGGCAGCATATAAACTTTCCAGATGCACGAGCCAAAGGTATATATGAACAACGTTTCTTTGAGAAAACCGGTCATCCCGGCGTCATTGGGTGTAGCCGACTGCGCTCATGTTGACATAATTGCCCCTCTGGAGAATGAGCATATTTATGTAGATCGGCGCGGGAATCACTCAATGAATGTGCAGTTGGTAATTAATGAAATCAATATAAACATAACAATCTGTGTGAATACTTTTGTTATATTCGTTTTCAGATTTGTAATTACGACCTTCAAATTTTATCTGTTTGTGCGAGATTTCCTGGATCGTCACATGATGCTGCGATATGGCAAATGTCAAAAGGTCATGAAGCCCTTCGATCCTCATTTGATAGCGAAGAAAGAAACACGTTTTCGCTTGGAGATTCAGGCTAGCCACTGGAACCGTATTTGATGACGCCAAACCGTAACCCAAATCCACAGCAAATTTTGTATAATAATTTGCATGCCAAATTTAGAAACCCGATAGAATAGTGGTTCTGAAAAGCACGTTTCGGTGTTCGCTAGTGGAAGGAGTCCTCCGTTACAAACCATCTAAAGTGGTAAACATAGTTAACGTTTGTGCTGCTGTATATAACATATATTTAGAAAATAAGTTACAAATGATTGAACTGACACTAACTGAAGAAGAGGAGCCTGTAGAATACGAAGCAGATTTTGAATTTGAAGAATTAAACGATCACGAAACAGCTATACATGTTCGGGATGGTATTTTGAACTGTTTTTGACTGTATTTCATAAAAAATTTACTTTGTAACAAACTTGTACCAACTTCTTCCACTTTTAATAAATCAAAAATTACAAAATTCAGCATTTTTATTTCAAAATTTTCATTTCAGTTTACAAAAATAGTAAAAATATCACGATATTATAAAATATCAGTGATATTATCTATTTTACTTAGATACGACTTAATTTCAACCGTAGTAGATCTTCTTCCACTTGTAGTCGTTTTTTATTAATGTCGTTGAATTATTTTAAAAGGTTTAGTATATTTTCTATATTTTCTGTTTCTTGTTGTTTTTTTAGTTCCTCGAACAATTTAGTCGTATTATTTATTCTTCGACGTTTTATTCGATTTTGGGACACGACACGCACAGATACTTCGTGATTATCAAGATCGTTCTGCGTATCGGTGTCAGTCTGTGCGGTTTCAAGCACCATTTCTTCCTCTTCTACAGGCTGGCGGCCTGGATCAATACCAACAACGCCTATGGTTGCTTCCTGCATCTCTGTCAGCTGAACCACTAGTTCCTCAAAAGGACTTCTAGACAGTTCCAGATCCCCCACCTGTTCTATTAATATCTTGGTGCGCTTTCCGTAATTTTCTCGAGTTTTATTTTTTAAGTCGACCAAACCCTGTGAGCTTTCCTGTGGGAAAGATGTCATCGTTTCATTCAAAGCCCTTGGCAATTCAATCGTTCTGAGATAGCATGCTAGCAACTTGCTTGAAGGGATGATTTAGTTGTCGAGATATTAAATGTTCCTGTGACCATTTCCCTGTGCTCTTCCAAATACGAAACCATTGTTTCAAATTGTTGTTGCGTTGTAATTTTTATTGACTAATTAATTAACAATCATGTTTAAAAATGACTTAAATGTAATTTACAAAAACAATATAAGAATTACTTAGACACTCATTATTAATTTGTGCTTTAAAAAATCAAAAGTATATTTATTTAGTGGAATTTTAGTTTTAAACCGACAGTATCACTCAACTGTAGAACGGGTGATGATTTATCGTAATAATCGCTTATCGATAATGGTACAACATACCAACTTATCGGAAAAAGTGATAATTTTTAGAATTTCGAAAATTATGATGTTACAACATACCACCCTTGATTTACTTACGAAAAGTTGTACGATTTAACAAACAATTTATTTATTTATTCAAATAGATTCAGCATTGTTTAAAATAAACTATAACCTGTTTCATAATACACCGTTGCTTTAGCTAATTAAATTAATTTGAAAATTTGACAAGAAGCCCTTAAATGTCAAACTGCTTATGCATGAAAAATTATCTCTTCTTGTAAAAATTAATTTAATAAAACTGATCAGCATATTGTATTTTACGAAATAAAAAAATTAAGGGGTTAGTATGTTGTGGCCAACACCCATATTTTACCATGAATGTAGACATAGATCTCGAGCACACCACACTTTATTTCTAAAGTTAAAAATTAAACTTTCTTGACTTTTGGTCTAATCAAAAAACATTATTCCTGCTTAAATTTCACAAAACCAAGAAGGTCAACTCTGTTGAAAATTAAATTTTTAATTTTATTTGATTGTTTTAATTCTTTGTCGTTCTTCGTAAATATTAACGCTTCATTATCATTGACACTTTCGGTACACAGATTTTTTATGATTAATAAATATTAATATATGAAGTTTGATTCCAAACAGTCAAATCGTCAAAATTTTGTTTGAAACTTGTGAAAGTTTCCAAATATTATATATTTTAAAATAAAAAGATAAAAAATGTTAAACTTTAATTTAAAAAAAACTTTTATTTATTTAAAAATGGAAAACTATTTTGTATTTGGTAAACTCAAAAGTAAAATCGCACTAAAAAAACAAGAACTGAAACAAGCCGCTACAACCGCTTAATTTACAATCTTTTTTTCTAATCTAAAAAGCTCGTATGGAAGCTACAACTTCCGGTGAGTCAATTTCAGAGAAACATTACTTCGACGTTCCAATTAATGAAAAAAGCTTAAGCATCCTAATCAACCAATCCGTATGACCTGCCTGTACAAGAGTCGAATTTTTGTTGAGAGACATTTTGTTTGCCAAAAATCGTCATCGGTGGCGGATTTATTTTAAAATCATTTAATTCATTAGTTTGGCTAGTTCTGGCTTTGACTTTTACGCCATTAGAACGTGTTTTACGTTTTTACCCTTATGTTTTTACAATTAAAAATTGGTTTAGTTCAAACCGATAAATTGAAATTAAGCAACGGAGAACACAATCCACATCGCGCTTTAGAAGAATTTACTAAATCTTACTAAATATTTTTCTTGAATGATCGTGTGATAAATTGAATGATAATGAATGATCAAATGTTCATTCATATGCCTGTTACACAAACAACAAAATTTTACCCGTTTACAAACAAATGAGTTTTGATGACAGGGATGACCAACTGAAATAATTGGCACGTTTGATAAATTGCTCATACTTGTGGCCTGATATAGAGGGGTGGTTTTGATTGATGTTCAAATAATTCATTTGTGAACAAGTTTAGAGTAGTTTACTAAGCCATTAAATATTCCAAGTCTAAATAAGTTAAGCATCAATCAAAACCACCCGTCTATATCAGAGTATCGATTTTGTGCCAAAAATGACAGTGCGAGCTAGCGAGATGAGCAATAATTTTGTGTACATATACAGTGTATAATGTCAATGGTTTTGGTTGAACCGGTAACATATGTAGATGCTGACGTCTACCTCACCTATTCTATTCGATTCCTTTTGAGCAGTGGAACCGATTGTTTACTATGTATGTGACTTTGATTTTGCATTTTCAAATATTTTAACAATACGAAGCCGCATTTGACACATCAAATCAAAAAAAATATATATATATATATATATATATATATATATATATATATATATATATATATATATATATATATATATATATATATATATATATATATATAACCAAGATGACGCGGATGCGCTCAAGCAAACCAATATAGATAAAATAACCACTACTATGTTTTTCCGGTTTGCTCACCTTGCGCTTTCATTGTTGGTACAAAATCGACACTCAGGTCACAAGTATGAGAAAGTGGTGAAACTTGTCAGTTAGTTCAGTTGGTCATCTCTCTCATCAAAACTCATCCGTTTGTGAACGTGCAAATAGTTTATAGTAGTTTAGTAAACGATTAAATAGTTCAAGTCTCACCAATTTGAGGATCAATCAAAACCACCCCTCTATATCAGACCACAAGTATGACGATGTGGTCAAACTTGTCAATTAGTTCAGTTGGCCATCTCTCTCATCAAAAGTCATTAATTTGTCAATGGGCATCGATCAAAACCATCTCTATTTATCAGGACACGAGCATGAGACGTTTCTCAAACTTGTTGGGTAGTTCAGTTGGTTATCTCTCTCATCAAAATTCGTTAATTTATGAACGGGCAAATAGTGTTTAGTAGTTTAGCAAACGACTTAATAGTTCAAGTCTAAATAATTTGAGCATCGATCAAAACCACCCCTCTGTATCAGGCCGCAGGTATGGCAAATTTATCAAACTTCTCAGTGCATCAATCAAACCCGTTCAAACAGGCCACGGATGTGACAAATTTCTAAAACTTGCCAGGTAAACAATTTGATCATCGTACTCATCAAAATGTATCCATTGGTGGATGGCGAAATTGTATTGTAGTGTAACAGCAATTAAATTGATCGGATGTGAATAGGTTGAATTCTAACTCGGTGTCACATAAACAACGTTATATTGTTATTTTTGCCATAAAACATTTCCAGTGGTTTTTGTTATTATTTTGCAGGCCAACATATTTCTTTACACAAAATAAAATATTTTCGATTTTATTAATTGATCAATATCATTCAATTTACGACACAGTCAATCTACAAAAAAATTAGTAAGATTTAGTAAATACTTCCATCGCCTATATACGCGGAGGAAGTTTTTACTAAAACATTACTAAATAAAAAAACGTCACTTAGTAAAATATAGTAAAATGTATCAAAATTATTTCTTGTTAATTTTCCGGTGGTTCAATTAGTGAAACAATGCCTGGCTACGCCAGAACGAAGCATAATATAACAATTAGGTACCGCTATTAAGCGCGAATTAGAGTAGGGCAAGGTAGATTATACAATTAATCTTCGCGGCTGTCGGCACAAAATTTTTTTTGTAGATTTATAGCTATTTCTTGCATCCCTGACGTTGATAATATAGAGAACGTCGACAACCTGAAAAATGAAACTTTCTCGTTATTTGCTCATTTTTTTAAATAATTTACGTATTTTACGGTCTTTTAAAGATGCCGTCTAGCTATTTGGTAATTGTGTTAATATCATAGGGACCAACTGAGTTTATATTTTGATACTAAATCACACAATAATTAATAATAATATGAACCGACTAATATGAAGTTCTAACTATTTCTCACTGAGTATAAAACACTTCCCGTTGAACGTGTCATTATGGTGATTAGACGGCAAACCAACCAAAATGAACACACTTACAATTTTATTCCATAACTAAAACGCAATCATAGCCTTGAGCTGCGATGGAAATGAATTCATATACTCGTATTTAGTTTGAATCTATAACGCTTAAAAGCTCTAGTGCCTGGTAACAATTTTTTCGACTAAGTTTCTGATTCAACTAATTTAAGGTGATCACTACTGGCGAAATAACAAGTTGTCCACGAGTAGGTGACTTTGTTGATAAATAGTCAACGTCGTCTACTTTGCCGACGAGTTGTCTACCCAACCACGTAAATGCCAATCAAAATTTGAATTTTGTTTTATCGACTTCAGTTGTTGTTTTCTTGTACAAAATGATTTTGTAGCAGTTTGGGGTGCATACAGTTTTTCGTAAGAAAACATTTATTTTGGTTTATGGATCTTTTGCCCCAGCGCAGAGTTCACAATCCATGACAAATGAATCGTACTTATAACAAGGCCACGAGAAACCCATATGATATGCGAGACAATTGGGCTAGCAGCCACATAAAAAGAAGAATGAGCCCTCCATCCAATATGTCTACATATTTTAATTACTAACTGCAATTTTTAGATTATGTGGATTATTCCGTAAGTTGCACACTTTAAGCTTTTTTCGGTTCACCGAAAGTAGCTGCTTCCACAGGAGCGTTTTGCAACTATATCATTTACATTTGATTTGTTATTGAAAAACAGTTTATTGTCATACAACGAATTGTTGCAAATTTAATTTAGAATGGTTCGCTTCTAATCGTTTTACTTGTTAATGATATACGAGTACTTTCCAAAATATTTGCAAAAACGAAGAACCTTCTCCGGAAGCTTCCACTTTCGGCGAACCGATTTCGAGCAAAATCACTTTGATCCTTTAATTTAAACAAAAAGTTTAGGTATGAAATTTCATCGCGATCAATCAATCCGAATGTGCTGTATAAGAAAATAATTTTTGCTGAAGACCAGATTTTTATAAAAAAACTCGTGATTTCCGCTTAATTTTTTGAAAAATCGGTGTTGTTGCAAAATTTATTTACAACCTTTTAGTTCATAGTCGTTTTTATTAAAATGATGTATTTTTCAAAATATTTGCAAAAGGTGTATAAGCTCGCATGAAAGATGCCACTACCGAAAGAACGGAATTTTGGTGTCGGCCAAACATCACTATGACCTTCCAATTTATGGGAGACTTTGACCAGCTTAATATTACCGCAAGCTAAACCTAAATCTGACAAAAACAAAAATAAGATAACAAATCAAGATCTAAATACTGTTTTGGTCCGAATTGTTAATAATGTTCTGCTAGTTTTCAATTAAATTATCCAAAGCTTGAGTAGAGCGCAATAAATCTTAATAAAGCCATTTGGTTAGGCCACAATGAATCATTAATTATTTATATATCAATAGATCGTCGTTTTCCGATCTAATTTCGGGTTTTCTCCGATTATTGATTTAGGTTCTGCTAGCTTTAAATTGAATGACCAAAAGTTTGATCGAAATGGGAGAATCCCAAAATTATTAGTGGGACATTTTAGGACGCCATAAAGAGCGTTTAATTATTTCTTTGTCAATATATCTTGTCGGTTCTGACCTGTTATTTTTCATTCGGTTCTAGATCAGTGCCTGAAATGGGTCCTGTTAACTTTTTCAAAACGTAGCAGTTAGTTGTTTAATTGGCTTATAGAGACATTCTGTGAAATGCCACATATAACTCAAGATTTTACGTTGCCTATTCTTAGACTAATATTACTTTTGAATAGAACTCTCTTGTCGAAATGAAATTCTATTTCAAAGTTAATTTTGAAAGACAACGAAATCAAATTCTAACCGATTGCCATCTAATACCAATAAATTAGACAAAATTTTAGAAGGCGATTAAACGAGTTAATATATATTAAACAATTGAGTTCGTACTTTGTAGAACTCAGAATTTTGGCCAAACATTAATTATACTGACTGGAACAAGGTTATTGTTAGAAATGGTTAGAATTTAAAAATCCAGCAACCTAATCAACAATTTAAATATATTCTTTACTGGAGCGACATCGGTAATTTCGGATTTCACAGTTCACATAAATCAAACGCGGTCTGTTAAAATTCACTTCAAATCTCTCTTCGAGTTCATTATAATGATACTTTGGACAAAATAATTTAATTTTATCGATTGATTGCCATATTGATAGAAACACTTTGATTAAGACTGAAAACCCACGTACAACTTTAGAATTTCGTAAAAAATTTCTTCGTATTCGTATTCTGAAATAGGGACCCTTCTGTTACAAATAACTACTTATATGATGATGTGGCGATGATGATGATGTTAGCTCTATACTAGTATAACGAAATCCACAAATGCTTGTTCACGAAAATGTTCCAACTTGTTATCAAATTGTTTATCGATCTATTCGATCTATGTCGCTTGTGTGAGGATATGATAAAATGCTCACATCTCGGTTAACCGTGCCTGAATTCCCGCATTCATTTATTCGCTCTCAAATTATACTTAGGTAATTATGCGGGGTACCATAGCACGCGATTCCTATTCAAATTTCCACGGTATATAAAGAAGAAGTTCCGGTTAATTAAATCTACTGCCGACCCCAACCACAAGTGCCGCATGCAGTAATATAAATTATTTTAAACATTAAATTTCATGTTTTACTATCGACACTAGTACACAATTTTTTTTTTATTTAATTTGGAAAATAGGGAAAACTGACAAATTCGATATTTACGATGTTTGTAGTACAATAGATCATAAAGCAACATAAAGGAGGGTGTGTTCAGAATTTTATTTTTATTTTGCTTCTAATGTATACTTTGTATAGATTACTCTTGTATAATTATTTGCGTATATGTACATAGTGATAAAATTGGAATGTGTACATAACATAATTTATTTAATGTACTTTAATGTTTTATATACAGTTTTAGATGAGAATATTTTACGCTATTACATCATGGTAATAAATAATTTTGGTTGTTGATCGTGTGTGTAGCATAAACCACATTAGTTAACTAAAAGCTTTGAACAATCATGTCGAATCGACTTATTTTTTTGTTCCCCAACCAAAATAAACTCGAATGATGTCAGATGTTTAGCATTCATATGTGTATATAAAAGCTTTTGGGATTTTTTATATAAAAAAAACACCTCCAAACAAAAATATCTATTTTAGGTCGCTGTAATGTATATTCGCGTATAATGAATCTAATTTACCGTAAAGAAGTTTTTTCAATTCAATTATTTATAAGCATTTCAATTTAGATTCCCCATTAAATCCTGAAAATGTATTTCCGATTTTCTTGTTTTTTGTTTTCAATCATTAAAAGTCTAAAAGTATTTTTATGTAAATTTATTTTTATAAAAAAATAACGAAATTTCCAGTAATGAAAAATGTCAAACTTGAATATATATACATATAATATGCATGTTTATTGTCAAGGATGGTACTTCTATGTCAGCAAAAAATATTTGTAAGAAAATTGTATTACGTAGGAGGATTAAAAAATATTTGTATTATGTCGTACAAAAATATAATATTTGTATTGTCTAGACGATGATTAGGATATTTAGATATGATTAATATATCAGATTTACGGGTTGGTACTTATCGTCATTGAATACTAATAACTTTTGATTTCACTAAATATATTTGACTTTAATAAAATAGCATATATATTATGTTATGATTTTCTCTTCGTGCTTGTAATAAATTTTATTGATTAGCTTTCATATACTGCTTTAGAAAACTTGAGTGCACTTTAAGTAAATTATATACCCCTGCTAAAAATAGTTCTATTTAAAGGGAATTTGTAAAATTTTGCACTGTTGTAGTGTTCACTTAGGTCCAAGAAAATTTTAATTACCCTGCATACCGGAAGATGCATAGATGAAAACAAGTTTAATAAAACATCATAAATTATTTGATGTGATATGATATGATATGCTATGATTGTTACAACGCAAGGCAGCGGTTAAGCTGGTATCCTATAACGCATACTTTCATTATGCGCCCATGCCAAATGTACCCACATTCCTCTATACATCGCAGCAACTGAATTTCTTGAGCACATGCATACTACCACTACTGAATTCGATAATCACCTAATTAGACATAGCAATGAAATAAGTATAAGATACGATTCGGTGACCGAACTGACTAGAATTCCTGACGCAGGGTCTCTAAATCTACATGATTAGGAAATGTCGGAATCCGAAATTCGTATTTAAGCATTTTCGGAATTCGATCGAATTTCGAAATATTTTTAAATTTTTTTCTGATCAATACCAATACTTAAAAACTTATTTAAAATATCAAATTGAAATTTATAGTTATTTCTTGTATTAAAAATACGCTATTTTAAATTAAAAAGAAACATGTTGATTGCGCACAAAAATTCAGTTAGTACTTAGTACAGACAATCAAAGTTTGCCTAAAATATGCTTTGCGAAAACAGAGATCACTTAAAGCTACATCACCTAGTCTCGATCGAACCTTTGTACAAAAGTTACCAGCAACTGGGAACGCTCGCTCAGACTCTACATTCGTTGATGGACTCGAAATCAAAAGTGAGTATACGGACTCTAAAATATTTCCTCGCACGCCGTTCGCTTCAAAGAATTTCATTACGGATCTAATTTTTAAAATTAAGCTCCGATTGTGGCTTGTTGAGTTGAACCGGAGGAGGATATGTTCGACGACAAATTCG
Source organism: Nephrotoma guestfalica (assembly GCA_963691935.1). Lineage (NCBI taxonomy): Eukaryota > Metazoa > Arthropoda > Insecta > Diptera > Tipulidae > Nephrotoma > Nephrotoma guestfalica. The sequence continues at coordinate 15,501,732 of OY829915.1, forward strand.
AAAAATTTTGTTCTCCAACTTTTGGTTTAATGACTGGGACTGCGCATTGTGATTCGTTTATTCTTCCAAAATTACTTCTTCCAGATCGTCAGATTATTAATCTCAAAGCTATTGTGCAAAACTTTCAATAACTTTGGCTATTATATTTTTCAATGGTCTGATGAAAGATGCATGAATCTCACTTATTCCACCATTGTATATTTGAGCGTGCTTGGCTTAGTCGTTCTCCTAAAGCGTGTTTCAATTTTAGTGAGAGTTCATCGGGTTCGAAGGTCTCAAGCATAAAAGACAGTGTTGCATCAGCAGAAAGAGTAAGCTCCACTGGGAGAAGTGCAGAAATAATGTTATTAATTAACAAAATTTCAATATCTGTAATAACAATATCAGATGCGATGTCAATCAAAGCTTTTTTTAGTTGGTTAAATCTTTCAAGCATTTGGACTAGACTTTTTCATCTAGTTCTAGTGTCCATAATAAGTTTCAATTATTTTTCAAATTCTTGTTTCGCATACATTTGAAGAATACCATTCGATTTTCTCGAAAAACGGAATTTCTTTACAATCAAAGGAACTTTGATTCCTCGTTGTCACTCCCTGGTTCTTCTACACGAACATTTTCTGTATTTATATGCTCCACTTCAGTAGTATTCGATTTATTATAGAGAATATTAATTACAGTCAAGTGAATCGCGTGTGCGAAGCACAACTGCTGATTACATGGTAAAAGGCGATCAACTTTTTGCATAACTGCTGCTCCATCAGTGGTCATAGACGTTATGTATTGAGCGAAATTTAGATTTTTGTTTTACAATGTGGTTTTCAGGGCCGCAATGCATTTATCTGCAGAGAAACGTCCTTCAACGCGAACTAGTCCTAAGTTCCAGAACTTTTCCTTGGAACGTGCTTTCACATTCGAATAGCATCGGTTTCTTGATGATGTCCATTCATCTAAAGTTAAGCAAAACCACGTTCCATTTTCTTTTGCTATAATAAAATCCTGCAACATTTTAGAACGCGTCTTTTGCGCGTATGCTAAAGCCATTTTTCGAATGGAGTTTGGTGATTTTGGTAACTCATAATATCGAGCACCTCTAGCCAAAATGCAATTTCTCAAATCAATAGACGTACAAAAAACTTTGAATGGCACATTATCCACGGCACGTAATCTTGATACGATTGCAGAAAGTGATTCATCTCTTTTGTTAATCAAATATTGTGCAATCGTTATTCTTGAGGGCATCCCGTTTTAACACGTTAATATTGTGTATTATTCTTAAATGCGTGTGCTGAGGAGTTGTCGTCGACCCATTGGCCATTATAGTGGTCCCTTTTCGATAAGTATAAACACGTGTAATGTACATATATTGTGTCACGAAATGTGCGCTCGGGACAGACTATAATCAAGTTCGAATGGTTTATTCCAACTCGTGTAGTATACAAAAATGGACAGCAAATTGAGGTCGAAACTCTTAGGTTAGATGATGGGTTATTCTTTGGCCATGGGTTTCATCCAAATCCGTAAAAAAATTTGAAATCTTTATTGTCCGGAATGATCGTCCGGAAGATAGTTGATAGATCGCTGGATGGCAGTGTTATGCAATTACGTTTAAGAAATAATTGTTTACATTTTTTACGTCAGTAATGTAAAAAATGATTAATTACGGTAAAAAAATTTAATAACTGTATACAAAATGTAATTAGTTAGCGACATCTACATGAAAACACTTAAATAAGTAAAATAATTTAAAATACATTATTTTCTAGTAGATCATACAGCCATTACAAGCAGCTACATCTATTGAAATTTCATTAATATACAGGGTGTCCGCCGGGAAGGTATACTACTTTGTTTGGCCGCCATTTAGGCGAATATTAGTATTGACAGTTCATACTTGACAGTCGTGAAGTAGACACGTGGCAAATTCTTCCACAAGACCATTTACGCCGCCGTACATATGCCAATAGGATGTTACAGCTCGCCCATGACAACCCCGATTTTCATGAAAAAATCATAATGAGTGACGAGGCACATTTTCATTTAAATGGATATGTGAATAAACAGAATAGTCGGTTCTGGGCAATGGAAAACCCTCACATTATTCATCAGTCACCTTTACATCCATTAAAAGTGACAGTCTGGTGTGCAATTTGGTCAGGAGGAATCATTGGACCTTACTTCTTTGAAAATGAAAACGGCGTAACGGTAACTGTGAATGAGGAGCGATATCGTGATATGATTGAAAACTTTTTAACGCCACAACTGCATACTTTGGGCTTGATTAACATGTGGTATCAACAAGACGGTGCCACATCGAATACAGCCAGGATTACAATGGAATTACTGCGAGAACTCTTTCCACAACAAGTTATTTCAAGAAATGATGATGTTGATTGGCCTCCATGGTCGCCTGATTTGACTGCTCCGCACTTCTTTTTGTGGGGATATCTAAAAAGCAAGGCTTATGCAAACAAACCAGAAGCGCTTGAGCAACTCAAACAAAATATTCGTGGTGAAATTAATGAAATACCGCGTGAAATGTGTGAGAATGTAATGAAAAATGTGCTCAAAAGGGCTCGCATTTGTGAGGCTAACAGAGGCGGATATTTATCTGATATTGTATTCCATACATAATTGCCGACATTAAATAAAACATTTATCAATATAAGATCTATTCTCTTTCATTTAATCAAAAATCATAAATAAACAAAGTAGTATACCTTCCCGGCGGACACCCGATATTATAGATTATTTTGTGGGTCTAACATCTGCAATTAATGACGTTACTAAGATTAATGTGTAATTTATTACGTACATATTCATTAGTATCAATATTTTTAATAAATGTCAATCGACTTTACTGTCAGCAGATTCATATATGATTCAAAGGATGAAATATATTAGCTCATGTAATCACCTAATCACCTTAGGTGGCAATAAAAATTTGCAGGGGCTCGGGGAACTTATACAAATTTTACTGGATTTCTGGGAGCACCAACTAGGATGTGGCACATTTAAATTGTGTGGTATGATTGCTGATGTTGGAATAACGCTGGGTGAGATTTATTTACGAATGTTTTCAAATTAAAAAGAAATTGTAATTCAAATGTCAAAATTCCAATAGATGTAGTTGCATGTAATGGTTGTATTGTCGACTAGAAATTGTGCGTAATTAATAGCGTAATTAATGTAACGTAATTAATCTGCACAACACTGCTTAATTTCTTTTACTCGAAGCAAGTATCCCGAACGATAAAATTTTGGTTGGAGTTCCCTACAATTCGGCAGGTGGCAATGTCGACATTATCGAAGAATCGTTTCCGTTTATTTACTCAATTACAAACATGGCTTGATCGCGGGGGATTTCAATATTTACATGCCCTCTTCTAATGGATCTGTGACCTTAAAAATATAACTACTCCACTTCGTTAAAATTAGTCATACTCGCCACTCGACCAACCGACTTATTTCTCGGAAGCCTATACCAGTAATTAATGATTACTTCCAATGAGAATCTAATAGTTTGTAATAATATAGCTTATTCACTACAAACGTCTGAGTCACCTACAGCAACTTTTAATTAGAGATCTTACAAGGATATAAATCATGAGTATCTGATTTGTACCGTCATTCTCTGCCGAAGAAATAAATTACAAGTAACTTGGTCTCTCATTGCAATTTGACACAAACAGCCTTTCTCAGATTTTACTTTATAGCGCACTATTAAATCTAATGCAGTTGGTGACGATGGCATACCCTGAAAATTTCCTAAATTACTATAACTCCTCCTCTTCCTCCTGCCCGTAGCAAATAACAAATTACGTCCCATCCGAATGCTTCCAGTTTTACAAAACCATTTGAAAATTTAATGAGAGGTCAATTTAACTGCTACATTGGTAAACATAGTAGTATGCGCACCGTACAGGCTATCTTATACCTAGACCTATAAACGAGGGAAATCTGTCTTTTGAAATCAATTCGCGGCATACAAGTGTATTTAGATTGATCAAGACGGTTTAACTGACCCTCGATGTTAGGTAACAGAATATGATTCTTTTTTAGTATTCTCGTTTAATTGCCTCTCTCGAAGGATGTGTTCTATTCGTTGGGTATTATGATATCAACCGTATTGTAAAGAGGAGGGACAATTAAATTTTATATTGAACTATTTCAGATTACTCAACAGTTGGAACGACCTCGCGTGGTTGGAGGTTTCCAAACTTTATCGATAATGTAATCAAAGGAAACCGATACATAAGGTTTTGTTGTTAATATAAAAATTTACCAATTCTGATTTTGGTTAAAAGCAGGTATTTATGACTGCGGCTTTCTTTGCAGGTCTGAGGGTGTGTAAGGTTTTTTTCGAAAGGTGATCAATCCCAGGTGCAGATGTCCCCGTTTCCGCGTTTCTGGAATACAAATTACAGCGAAGTCAGTTTGTAACACAATGTACCGAACCAAAATAATCCCAGCAATAAATTTATGGGTTAGAAATAAACAAAGTATTGGGTGTTGAATTTATGGCTAACGGTTTAATGAGAGGTTTCTGAGAGATCAGAGTGGTTCGCTTGATCAGAATCTGCATGTACATAGTGCAGATTCACAGGGGTAATAATTAGTCAAATTTGGTGGAAATATTTGATTCGAGGATCGAAAATTCTTGGCCGCCTACACCAAAGCTTAGGAATCAATTTACCTTCAAGATCTTTCACACTTTCTATTTTCGATTCTTTTAATCAAGTTAGATAATAAATCCTTCCTCAGACCATTCTTCTTCGAGACATCAACATAGAGCTATTAAATAATATACTAAAGAAAATCTTTCACTGACGGTAAATTAAGTTTAACTTGGTCGCATGTTCCTGATGAGTAAATTATTCGTTAGGTTCGTCGATCCAGTTCGGTTTTAATATTATCATTTGTCCTATGGAGTCGGGGAAGTAACATTGCATTTCGCACGTTCAATTCTCTTCCGAAGCATCATTTTATTACAAGTATCCGAGTTCCTTAACTAGTTACTATTGCGATATTTGCAAGGTATTGGCTAGGTATTCGACTTCAAAGAAGAATTTAATAACTGCTTTGTTATATGTATTGCCATTGTATTTTGGGTTCCAATTTTTTAATTTTTTTGATTTTAAGACCATCTCGTTGATAATTCCCATAAAAATCATTCGTATTAGGCGCAATATTACAAGTTTGCATGACTGGTATACCATTAGAACTTGGGGAAGAAATAGGGTTTGGATTAGGCAATATAGGCGTTAAATATATTTGTGATATACTTTAATAATTTGGATTATTAATAAGCAATTTTCAGAAGTGGTGGGCTTCGATTTCCAGGACCGCTAACCATTGAGCTTTGGCATTATGCTTCCTTGAAGGACTATTATCAAACAATTTATTAATTTTCAATTCTTCGAATTTTGGTGTTAATTCGAAAGTTATCTCGGCGATTGGTCCTGAATCAGATACAACATTTCTCAACATATTTCGAGGAATAGATGAGTGCGATGGTGATTCAAAAGATTCTTCAAAATAAACCCGCTTAGACGGCAGCTATTTGATCTACACTTTCAGCAGTTCAAGTTGAAACTGAATATCAATTGCAATCTGATCACTATAGGTTTTATAGCATTATCCAGACGCTTTACTAGAGAGTGGAATTCTTTAGATTCGGTTTCATTATCAGTTGATTCGACCATCGAGTCTTGCAAAGTGGAGATATAGGTTAATTATTTAATGGATTCCTCATCTAAATTTTTGGTATTTGTATTCGCATCATGATCGATATTCAAAAGTTACGATTAATCTTTGAAAACAGACGCTTTGGCGTGAAAATTTTCGGCTAGTAAAAGTTAAACTTGAAAAACCTTCCTCACAGGCACAAAGATGAATCTAACGAGTGAGGTTTTTCTTTGCATTATTATCGGCAAAAACTCGTTTTGTTCGAAACATTGGTTTCCCCCTTGGTTGTAAGCCACTAAAAGCAAACCGAATTTTAGATTAAATGATAAATATTTACTTAAATTTACTGACCCCTAATCATCTTTGACACTAGACTAACTCAAATTATTTATACAAATATTTACAAAGGTTCCTAATTTTGACGATGAGTTGTAGTAGATTTGTTGCGGCGCAACCAGATATACTACATAAACAATAAAATGTTCCTAAAACTCAACTAAAGCTCTTAGACAGTAAAATTGATTGTCGAATATTAATTATAAAAGGCTTATTATTTATAAATTGCCACTTCTAGGAAATAAACCCCCATATAAAACACCAAGACAAATATTTTATTGTCAACTAATGAAATGTTACTAATATTTCATAACGAATCACAACATAAATTATTAGTTACATAAAAGAGCATACGTATATGCGTATACCAATGACCTATATATGTTGTTGGATTTCACTTTGCTCATACACACGTTGTGCGTTTGGATTATATACGAAATGCTAGAATCACGCATTAATTCTATATACGAGTAACATTCCAGAAATCCAAGTTGTTTCTATTATACGCTTTTGCCAACAATTCCACGAATCTACTTAATTCTAAACATAAATCAAATTTTTATTTGATTTTTATGCTATGCCTAAGTTGTATAGACGCCACGTTTGTATATATTGGCAAACAATTACAAACGATATCTTGCACGAACAGTTAGTAAAAAAATAATGCCACAACGAGAGGATGGGAGTATTGGCTCTCGAAAAAAATAAAATTAGGCGGCACATTCTAGAACCAGAAATTAAGAAAACCAAAGTAGATTTTTATGTCGGTCAATAATGAAAGAAATTTTTATATAAATTTAAGTACAAATCGCGATAGCCATAAATTTAAAATTTAACAAAATTTGATCCCGAAATTCGTGCGCTTCTGTAGAATAACTTTGATTTTCCTGAAAATTTGCTTCACCATCTTTATCATCCATTTCATTTTCCTCTCTGCTTTTGGTGGTGTATAGTGCAAATGTCGGGCAACACCAAGCAGACATCTGCACCAATTCTTCCAAACGCATATTGTGCGCTTGACGACATTGCGCCCGGCACTGTGACTTGTATTGAACCGGCTTTTTGTAACAATGGATATCCAGCATCACCTACGAGGCAAAATCAAATGTGTCAACAAAATAAAAAATGAATTTATTATACTTGAATACATCCTTACCAAGTAAATTTTGAGTTCTATCTCCACTGTTGTTATAATGATTTAAAGTATCCTGAGGAATCAGTATTGCCCCAAATGAGTGAGTCTTGAATTGACCCTGGAAAAGTAGCGTCAATGCTTCGAATTTGCAGTTTATGACCACATATCTTAAATAAAATAATTGATTTTGTATGACAAAATAAAAAATTAATGAAAATTTATTCTTACTATCATACCATTTAAGCTGTAAAACTCTTTTATATTGTACGGAATCCTCGATTTGTTAAAAAAAGTAAAGTCTAGCTACAATTTTCTCCGTTTCGGCCATCTTTAGGGCCACCCATTTTGGACACAAAATATTTTATAATATGCCTAACACTTCAGGTAAAATAACTGAAACAGTTGGCTGTGCCATCCCTACAAACGAGTCCCGGCCGACACCATTTTGTTGACCGCCTCCCGCCAAAAACCTTTAACATGCCGATAATTTATACTCCGCTGTTAAAGATGACGATTCCCCTACCGGTGGTAATTTACTTTTAAGCTCTTTCGAAACGTATTTAAAGGCTTTATTAAGCTTGACATTTTTAATAAATCTAAAAAAAAATCGTTTTAAAATACATAAATCAAAAATAAAGACAATCAAATTCACTGAGCATTTGACAACTGGAATATATCTTCATGTCTCTCTTCGACATTGGGTCGAGGAAAACTTGAAAATAATGGAATAAAACCAAACATCAAAATTTTGACAGAATGTGAAATTGCAGTGTCATTCGAATCGATAACACAGTTTTCCGTCGGATTATATAATACAAAATATTTTAATTGCGCAGCGAATGCGAATCAGATATACTTCCGCCGCACTCCATTCAGCGAGTTGTATAATCGACATGAATATAAATTGGCATTCTCATCGTCAATACATCATAATGCAGTGAAGTTTGTTTTAATTTGTAGCGAAGATAATAGTGCCCACCGGTAGTGAAGAATCCAATTGGATGTTACCTGCTATTTCAATGAATTGTTCGCCATGAACGTTAGAGTGGCAATTTCATGAGGATGTAGCTGGATTTTCGATCGTAAACTTTACGTAACCACGTCTTATTGAACATACCAAAACTAGCTATGTAAGTTGAGTCGGAATGAAATGCTGTTCTGTAATCGAAATTTATAGATTAACTATTTATTTATATATATATATATATATATATATATATATATATATATATATATATATATATATATATATATATAAAGGGTGTTTTTTTAGGAGGTTTGTTTTTCCGATAGATGTCGTTTTATTTTATGACAGTTGTTTTGACAGCTCAAAGTGGCATTTCTACTCAGTATTGTTTGGCAAATCATTATGAATAGGTTAACTCCAGAACAACGTTTTCAAATCGTGGAAATTTATTTTCAAAATCAGTGTTCAATTAAAAATGTTTATAGAGCACTTCGTGAATTTTATGGTGCACATAATCGTCCGTCAGAGACCACCATAAAGAACGTAATTACCAAATTTCGGTCTACATTCACTCTTTTGGATGCCAAGCCACCGACAAGAATGAGAAGAGTTCGTACAGAAGAAAATATTGCTGTCGTTGAGGCCAGTGTCGAAGAAAACGACAATTTATCGATTCGTCGTCGTGCTCAGCAAATTGGACTTTGTCCATCGACTTTATGGAAAATTTTACGTAAAGATTTGGGTTTGGTGCCATACAAAATTCAATTGGTGCAAGAATTAAAGCCACACGACCATCGTTTGCGCCGTGAATTCAGTGATTGGTCGTTAAATCAATTGAACGAAGATCCATTTTTTTACCGTAAAATTCTCTTCAGTGATGAGGCGCATTTTTGGTTAAATGGATACGTCAACAAACAAAATTGTCGCATTTGGAGCAAAGATAATCCACACGCCGTTCTAGAATTACCAATGCATCCTGATAAATGTACTGTTTGGTGCGGTCTATGGGCTGGTGGGATCATCGGTCCATATTTCTTTAAAAATGAGGAAGGACGACGCGTTACCGTGAATGGAAATCGATACAGAACCATGTTAAATGAGTTTTTGTTGTCAAATCTTGAAGATATGGATATGAATGAAATGTGGTTTCAACAAGATGGTGCCACTTGCCATACAGCACGTGAAACAATCGACTTATTGAAAGAAACTTTCAACGACAACATTATTTCGAGAAATGGTCCGGTGAATTGGCCTCCGCGTTCGTGCGATTTGACGCCACTCGATTACTTTTTGTGGGGATACGTGAAGTCATTGGTTTATGTGGATAAACCTCAATCGATTGACGCTTTGGAAACCAATATTCAACGTGTCATTGCTGACATACGCCCTCAAATGCTTGAAAAAGTGCTGGAAAATTGGACCTCCAGAATGACATTTGTGAAAAATAGTCGTGGTAGCCATATGCCAGAAATTGTGTTTAAATGTTAAATGCCAAAAAATTATCTACCAAATAAAAAAAAATTTTGGTCATTTCATAATTTTATATGTGTTTTATTCAAAAAAAAAATCGGCAACCTCTTAAAAAAACACCCTTTATATATATATATATATATATATATATATATATATATATATATATATATATATATATATATATATATATATATATATATATATATATATATATATATATATATATATATATATATAATTTGTTTGGAACTTGAGTGAAATCATTTTGCAATATCGTTGGACTGTCATTAGCCGGGCATCGGTTGCTGGAACAGATGTGGTAAGCCTGCAAAACGATTTATCCGCTAAGATGGATTTCGTGAAGACACTGCTCGATTTTAGTGCTGTACATTATATTTCCCAACCAAAAAAGGCACTTGAAAATGCGGAGCTCGAAAGTTCCTCTTAATCTAACTCCTTTGATGAAACATCACCGTGATGATTTATATTTTTGGCCGAGATTTTAAAATAACGTGTTGCATAACATTTCATAAGACGTGTGCTGTAGTCGTTTCGAGACTTCATTCAAGTGAACTTGTTTCTTTAAAACCTGTGCAATTTAATAAACAAATTTATTATTTTAGGCACTATTAATCGTAATTTTATTAATAATACGGTTATTAGTTGTATTTGGTTGAGAATTGGAACGTTAGAGGCCAGTTTTCGAGTAAACAGTTGGTTGTGTTCAAATTTGTCGTAGTAAAAGGGATTTGTTCATCAAATTTGGCGTATTTATCAGTAGTAATGAAATAGAAGATTGCTTTACATAAATCAAAAAAATTTCCGGTTTATACAAATCTATTTTGAATCATAATTATTACTGATAGCGAGGCCAACTATGATGAGCAAGTTCCATTTACTGTGGTAAATTCAGATACAGACACTTCTAATTCGAAAACGGACCTCTGGTATTTTGGTTCTCAACAAAATACGGCGAATCATCTAAGTTTTTCACTTTTTTCAACAATTTAGCAGCATATAATTAGAGCAAGTTTTTATTGCATTAATCAATAAAACTAGAAAAATTATCGGTACTTAATTTGGCTAAATTTATCGGGATATGGATTATGATGGTTGGGCCATATAATAAACCGACAATTTTAAGCAAGTGCTGTTTAAATTTGTGAAGAAGTGAAAAATTCCCAATTTTTAGCAAAAAACCGCAAGCAGGCATTTCAACGATTAATGGTTCTGAAAAATTTTTACAATTAACTTCTACCAAAACTAATAAGCAAATTTACATTCTAAAATTGTGATTACGAGTATATACTTCAACAATTTAATTTTCGGTGATCGTTTGATTTCATTGTTACTAATGATGTGTAAATCTGATATAATATTATTGTATATAGCCATGCCAGTTCTAAGATAGATAGGGAATGACATGATTACCATGCTTGATAATCACTAAACAATGACCTTCGTAGATTTAAAGAAATGACGAAAAACGGACTTGCAGAGTTGCATAATCAACATGTGATGAGATGACCCCAAAATGTTACAATTGAGATGTCCATGCCAGTCGGAAAATTGCTGAAGACGAATATATGAAAAGGAAATTTAGCAGTCCCCTATTAAATTAGTAAACGGTTCGAAACTTAGATCTTATTCAAAATACCAGCCTAGTTAGTTCGTCATAAAGCAACTTCAACAGCCCTGTTGAATTATAAACGAATACTGATCGTATCAGAATTGGGTAATAGGGAACCAACTGTATAATCAACATGCGATGAGATGACCCCAAAATGTTACAATTGAGATGTCCATGCCAGTCGGAAAATGGCTGAAAACGAATATATGAAAAGGAAATTTAGCAGTCCCCTATTAAATTAGTAAACGGTTCGAAACTTAGATCTTATTCAAAATACCAGGCTAGTTAGTTCGTCATAAAGCAACTTCAACAGCCCTGTTGAATTATAAACGAATACTGATCGTATTAGAATTGGGTAATAGGGAACCAACTGTATAATCAACATGCGATGAGATGACCCCAAAATGTTACAATTGATATGTCCATGCCAGTCGGAAAATGACTGAAGACGAATATATGGAAAGGAAATTTAGTATTCCCCTAATAGTAAATTAGTAAACGGTCCGAAACTTAGATTTTATTCAAAATACCAGGCTAGTTAGTTCGTCATAAAGCAACTTCAACAGCCCTGTTGAACTATAAACGAATATTGATCGTATTAGAATTGGGTAATAGGGAACCAACTGTATAATAAACATGCGATGAGATGACCCCAAAATGTTACAATTGAGATGTCCATGCCAGTCGGAAAATGGCTGAAAACGAATATATGAAAAGGAAATTTAGCAGTCCCCATTAAATTAGTAAACGGTTCGAAACTTAGATTTTATTCAAAATACCAGGCTAGTTAGTTCGTCATAAAGCAACTTCAACAGCCCTGTTGAACTATAAACGAATATTGATCGTATTAGAATTGGGTAATAGGGAACCAACTGTATAATCAACATGCGATGAGATGACCCCAAAATGTTACAATTGAGATGTCCATGCCAGTCGGAAAATGACTGAAGACGAATATATGGAAAGGAAATTTAGTATTCCCCTAATAGTAAATTAGTAAACGGTCCGAAACTTAGATTTTATTCAAAATACCAGGCTAGTTAGTTCGTCATAAAGCAACTTCAACAGCCCTGTTGAATTATAAACGAATATTGATCGTATTAGAATTGGGTAATAGGGAACCAACTGTATAATCAACATGTGATGAGATGACCCCAAAATGTTACAATTGAGATGCCCATACCAATCGGAAAATGACTGAAGACGAATACATGAAAAGTAAATTTAGTATTCCCCTAATAGTAAATTAGTAAACGGTTCGAAACTTAGATCTAGTTCAAAATACCAGGCACTAGCCTACTAATGATGTGTGAATATATGATGTAATATTCTTGTATATGGCCATGCCAGTTCTAAGATAGATAGGGAATGAAATACAAGAATGTATAGTGTGGTGTAGCTAAATAGTTATCTATGTGAAATACATTATAATTTGAATTAAATAGTTTTTAATGCATTTGAGAATTATTAGGACTTCATGAGTAAGGCAACCCTGTTGAATTATAACCGAATATTGATCGTATTAGAATTGGGTAATAGGGAACCAACTGTATAATAAACATGCGATGAGATGGCCCCAAAATGTTACAATTGAGATGTCCATGCCAGTCGGAAAATGGCTGAAAACGAATATATGAAAAGGAAATTTAGCAGTCCCCTATTAAATTAGTAAACGGTTCGAAACTTAGATTTTATTCAAAATACCAGGCTAGTTAGTTCGTTATAAAGCAACTTCAACAGCCCTGTTGAACTATAAACGAATATTGATCGTATTAGAATTGGGTAATAGGGAACCAACTGTATAATCAACATGCGATGAGATGGCCCCAAAATGTTACAATTGAGATGTCCATGCCAGTCGGAAAATGGCTGAAAACGAATATATGAAAAGGAAATTTAGCAGTCCCCTATTAAATTAGAAAACGGTTCGCAACTTAGATCTTATTCAAAATACCAGGCTAGTTAGTTCGTTATAAAGTAACTTCAACAGCCCTGTTGAATTATAAACGAATATTGATCGTATTAGAATTGGGTAATGGGGAACCAACTGTATAACCAACATGTGATGAGATGACCCCGAAATGTTACAATTGAGATGTCCATGCCAGTCGGAAAATGGCTGAAGACGAATATATGAAAAGGAAATTTAGCAGTCCCCTATTAAATTAGTAAACGGTTCGAAACTTAGATCTTATTCAAAATACCAGGCTAGTTAGTTCGTTATAAAGTAACTTCAACAGCCCTGTTGAATTATAAACGAATATTGATCGTATTAGAATTGGGTAATGGGGAACCAACTGTATAACCAACATGTGATGAGATGACCCCGAAATGTTACAATTGAGATGTCCATGCCAGTCGGAAAATGGCTGAAGACGAATATATGAAAAGGAAATTTAGCAGTCCCCTATTAAATTAGTAAACGGTTCGAAACTTAGATCTTATTCAAAATACCAGGCTAGTTAGTTCGTCATAAAGCAACTTCAACAGCCCTGTTGAATTATAAACGAATACTGATCGTATTAGAATTGGGTAATAGGGAACCAACTGTATAATCAACATGCGATGAGATGACCCCAAAATGTTACAATTGATATGTCCATGCCAGTCGGAAAATGACTGAAGACGAATATATGGAAAGGAAATTTAGTATTCCCCTAATAGTAAATTAGTAAACGGTCCGAAACTTAGATTTTATTCAAAATACCAGGCTAGTTAGTTCGTCATAAAGCAACTTCAACAGCCCTGTTGAACTATAAACGAATATTGATCGTATTAGAATTGGGTAATGGGGAACCAACTGTATAACCAACATGTGATGAGATGACCCCGAAATGTTACAATTGAGATGTCCATGCCAGTCGGAAAATGGCTGAAGACGAATATATGAAAAGGAAATTTAGCAGTCCCCTATTAAATTAGTAAACGGTTCGAAACTTAGATCTTATTCAAAATACCAGGCTAGTTAGTTCGTCATAAAGCAACTTCAACAGCCCTGTTGAATTATAAACGAATACTGATCGTATTAGAATTGGGTAATAGGGAACCAACTGTATAACCAACATGTGATGAGATGACCCCAAAATGTTACAATTGAGATGTCCATGCCAGTCGGAAAATGGCTGAAGACGAATATATGAAAAGGAAATTTAGCAGTCCCCTATTAAATTAGAAAACGGTTCGCAACTTAGATCTTATTCAAAATACCAGGCTAGTTAGTTCGTTATAAAGTAACTTCAACAGCCCTGTTGAATTATAAACGAATATTGATCGTATTAGAATTGGGTAATGGGGAACCAACTGTATAACCAACATGTGATGAGATGACCCCGAAATGTTACAATTGAGATGTCCATGCCAGTCGGAAAATGGCTGAAGACGAATATATGAAAAGGAAATTTAGCAGTCCCCTATTAAATTAGTAAACGGTTCGAAACTTAGATCTTATTCAAAATACCAGGCTAGTTAGTTCGTCATAAAGCAACTTCAACAGCCCTGTTGAATTATAAACGAATACTGATCGTATTAGAATTGGGTAATAGGGAACCAACTGTATAATCAACATGCGATGAGATGACCCCAAAATGTTACAATTGATATGTCCATGCCAGTCGGAAAATGACTGAAGACGAATATATGGAAAGGAAATTTAGTATTCCCCTAATAGTAAATTAGTAAACGGTCCGAAACTTAGATTTTATTCAAAATACCAGGCTAGTTAGTTCGTCATAAAGCAACTTCAACAGCCCTGTTGAACTATAAACGAATATTGATCGTATTAGAATTGGGTAATGGGGAACCAACTGTATAACCAACATGTGATGAGATGACCCCGAAATGTTACAATTGAGATGTCCATGCCAGTCGGAAAATGGCTGAAGACGAATATATGAAAAGGAAATTTAGCAGTCCCCTATTAAATTAGTAAACGGTTCGAAACTTAGATCTTATTCAAAATATCAGGCTAGTTAGTTCGTCATAAAGCAACTTCAACAGCCCTGTTGAATTATAAACGAATACTGATCGTATTAGAATTGGGTAATAGGGAACCAACTGTATAACCAACATGTGATGAGATGACCCCAAAATGTTACAATTGAGATGTCCATGCCAGTCGGAAAATGGCTGAAGACGAATATATGAAAAGGAAATTTAGCAGTCCCCTATTAAATTAGAAAACGGTTCGCAACTTAGATCTTATTCAAAATACCAGGCTAGTTAGTTCGTTATAAAGTAACTTCAACAGCCCTGTTGAATTATAAACGAATATTGATCGTATTAGAATTGGGTAATGGGGAACCAACTGTATAACCAACATGTGATGAGATGACCCCGAAATGTTACAATTGAGATGTCCATGCCAGTCGGAAAATGGCTGAAGACGAATATATGAAAAGGAAATTTAGCAGTCCCCTATTAAATTAGTAAACGGTTCGAAACTTAGATCTTATTCAAAATATCAGGCTAGTTAGTTCGTCATAAAGCAACTTCAACAGCCCTGTTGAATTATAAACGAATACTGATCGTATTAGAATTGGGTAATAGGGAACCAACTGTATAACCAACATGTGATGAGATGACCCCAAAATGTTACAATTGAGATGTCCATGCCAGTCGGAAAATGACTGAAGACGAATATATGGAAAGGAAATTTAGTATTCCCCTAATAGTAAATTAGTAAACGGTCCGAAACTTAGATTTTATTCAAACTACCAGGCTAGTTAGTTCGTCATAAAGCAACTTCAACAGCCCTGTTGAATTATAAGCGAATATTGATCGCATAGAATTGGGTAATAGGGAACCAACTGTATAATCAACATGCGATGAGATGACCCCAAAATGTTGCAATTGAGATGCCCATACCAGTCGGAAAATGACTGAAGACGAATATATGGAAAGGAAATTTAGTATTCCCCTAATAGTAAATTAGTAAACGGTTCGAAACTTAGATTTTATTCAAAATACCAGGCTAGTTAGTTCGTCATAAAGCAACTTCAACAGCCCTGTTGAACTATAAACGAATGTTGATCGTATTAGAATTGGGTAATAGGGAACCAACTGTATAATCAACATGCGATGAGATGACCCCAAAATGTTACAATTGAGATGTCCATGCCAGTCGGAAAATGACTGAAGACGAATATATGGAAAGGAAATTTAGTATTCCTCTAATAGTAAATTAGTAAACGGTCCGAAACTTAGATTTTATTCAAAATACCAGGCTAGTTAGTTCGTCATAAAGCAACTTCAACAGCCCTGTTGAATTATAAACGAATACTGATCGTATTAGAATTGGGTAATAGGGAACCAACTGTATAATCAACATGTGATGAGCTGACCCCAGAATGTTACAATTGAGATGCCCATACCAGTAGGAAAATGACTGAAGACGAATATATGGAAAGGAAATTTAGTATTCCCCTAATAGTAAATTAGTAAACGGTCCGAAACTTAGATTTTATTCAAAATACCAGGCTAGTTAGTTCGTCATAAAGCAACTTCAACAGCCCTGTTGAACTATAAACGAATATTGATCGTATTAGAATTGGGTAATAGGGAACCAACTGTATAATCAACATGCGATGAGATGACCCCAAAATGTTACAATTGAGATGCCCATACCAGTCGGAAAATGACTGAAGACGAATATATGGAAAGGAAATTTAGTATTCCCCTAACAGTAAATTAGCAAACGGTCCGAAACTTAGATTTTATTCAAAATACCAGGCTAGTTAGTTCGTCATAAAGTAACTTCAACAGCCCTGTTGAATTATAAACGAATATTGATCGTATTAGAATTGGGTAATAGGGAACCAACTGTATAATCAACATGCGATGAGATGACCCCAAAATGTTACAATTGAGATGCCCATACCAGTCGGAAAATGACTGAAGACGAATATATGGAAAGGAAATTTAGTATTCCCCTAATAGTAAATTAGCAAACTGTCCGAAACTTAGATTTTATTCAAAATACCAGGCTAGTTAGTTCGTCATAAAGCAACTTCAACAGCCCTGTTGAATTATAAGCGAATATTGATCGCATAGAATTGGGTAATAGGGAACCAACTGTATAATCAACATGCGATGAGATGACCCCAAAATGTTGCAATTGGGATGCCCATACTAGTCGGAAAATGACTGAAGACGAATATAAGAAAAGGAAATTTAGTATTCCCCTAATAGTAAATTAGTAAACGGTCCGAAACTTAGATTTTATTCAAACTACCAGGCTAGTTAGTTCGTCATAAAGCAACTTCAACAGCCCTGTTGAATTATAAACGAATATTGATCGTATTAGAATTGGGTAATAGGGAACCAACTGTATAACCAACATGTGATGAGATGACCCCAAAATGTTACAATTGAGATGTCCATGCCAGTCGGAAAATGGCTGAAGACGAATATATGAAAAGGAAATTTAGCAGTCCCCTATTAAATTAGTAAACGGTTCGAAACTTAGATCTTATTCAAAATATCAGGCTAGTTAGTTCGTCATAAAGCAACTTCAACAGCCCTGTTGAATTATAAACGAATACTGATCGTATTAGAATTGGGTAATAGGGAACCAACTGTATAATCAACATGCGATGAGATGTCCCCAAAATGTTACAATTGAGATGTCCACGCCAGTCGGAAAATGACTGAAGACGAATATATGGAAAGGAAATTTAGTATTCCCCTAATAGTAAATTAGTAAACGGTCCGAAACTTAGATTTTATTCAAAATACCAGGCTAGTTAGTTCGTCATAAAGCAACTTCAACAGCCCTGTTGAACTATAAACGAATGTTGATCGTATTAGAATTGGGTAATAGGGAACCAACTGTATAATCAACATGCGATGAGATGACCCCAAAATGTTACAATTGAGGTGTCCATGCCAGTCGGAAAATGACTGAAGACGAATATATGGAAAGGAAATTTAGTATTCCCCTAATAGTAAATTAGTAAACGGTCCGAAGCTTAGATTTTATTCAAAATACCAGGCTAGTTAGTTCGTCATAAAGCAACTTCAACAGCCCTGTTGAACTATAAACGAATGTTGATCGAATTAGAATTGGGTAATAGGGAACCAACTGTATAATCAACATGCGATGAGATGACCCCAAAATGTTACAATTGAGATGTCCATGCCAGTCGGAAAATGACTGAAGACGAATATATGGAAAGGAAATTTAGTATTCCCCTAATAGTAAATTAGTAAACGGTCCGAAACTTAGATTTTATTCAAAATACCAGGCTAGTTAGTTCGTCATAAAGCAACTTCAACAGCCCTGTTGAACTATAAACGAATGTTGATCGTATTAGAATTGGGTAATAGGGAACCAACTGTATAATCAACATGCGATGAGATGACCCCAAAATGTTACAATTGAGATGTCCATGCCAGTCGGAAAATGACTGAAGACGAATATATGGAAAGGAAATTTAGTATTCCCCTAATAGTAAATTAGTAAACGGTTCGAAACTTAGATTTTATTCAAAATACCAGGCTAGTTAGTTCGTCATAAAGCAACTTCAACAGCCCTGTTGAACTATAAACGAATGTTGATCGTATTAGAATTGGGTAATAGGGAACCAACTGTATAATCAACATGCGATGAGATGGCCCCAAAATGTTACAATTGAGATGTCCATGCCAGTCGGAAAATGACTGAAGACGAATATATGGAAAGGAAATTTAGTATTCCCCTAATAGTAAATTAGTAAACGGTCCGAAACTTAGATTTTATTCAAAATACCAGGCTAGTTAGTTCGTCATAAAGCAACTTCAACAGCCCTGTTGAACTATAAACTAATATTGATCGTATTAGAATTGGGTAATAGGGGACCAACTGTATAATCAACATGCGATGAGATGACCCCAAAATGTTACAATTGAGATGTCCATGCCAGTCGGAAAATGACTGAAGACGAATATATGGAAAGGAAATTTAGTATTCCCCTAATAGTAAATTAGTAAACGGTCCGAAACTTAGATTTTATTCAAAATACCAGGCTAGTTAGTTCGTCATAAAGCAACTTCAACAGCCCTGTTGAACTATAAACGAATGTTGATCGTATTAGAATTGGGTAATAGGGAACCAACTGTATAATCAACATGCGATGAGATGACCCCAAAATGTTACAATTGAGATGTCCATGCCAGTCGGAAAATGACTGAAGACGAATATATGGAAAGGAAATTTAGTATTCCCCTAATAGTAAATTAGTAAACGGTCCGAAACTTAGATTTTATTCAAAATACCAGGCTAGTTAGTTCGTCATAAAGCAACTTCAACAGCCCTGTTGAACTATAAACGAATGTTGATCGTATTAGAATTGGGTAATAGGGAACCAACTGTATAATCAACATGCGATGAGATGACCCCAAAATGTTACAATTGAGATGTCCATGCCAGTCGGAAAATGACTGAAGACGAATATATGGAAAGGAAATGTAGTATTCCCCTAATAGTAAATTAGTAAACGGTCCGAAACTTAGATTTTATTCAAAATACCAGGCTAGTTAGTTCGTCATAAAGCAACTTCAACAGCCCTGTTGAACTATAAACGAATGTTGATCGTATTAGAATTGGGTAATAGGGAACCAACTGTATAATCAACATGTGATGAGCTGACCCCAAAATGTTACAATTGAGATGCCCATACTAGTCGGAAAATGACTGAAGACGAATATATGGAAAGGAAATTTAGTATTCCCCTAATAGTAAATTAGTAAACGGTCCGAAACTTAGATTTTATTCAAAATACCAGGCTAGTTAGTTCGTCATAAAGCAACTTCAACAGCCCTGTTGAATTATAAACGAATACTGATCGTATTAGAATTGGGTAATAGGGAACCAACTGTATAAACAACATGTGATGAGATGACCTTAAAATGTTACAATTGAGATGTCTATGCCAGTCGGAAAATGGCTGAAGACGAATATATGAAAAGGAAATTTAGCAGTCCCCTATTAAATTAGTAAACGGTTCGAAACTTAGATCTTATTCAAAATACCAGGCTAGTTAGTTCGTCATAAAGCAACTTCAACAGCCCTGTTGAATTATAAACGAATATTGATCGTATTAGAATTGGGTAATAGGGAACCAACTGTATAACCAACATGTGATGAGATGGCCCCAAAATGTTACAATTGAGATGTCCATGCCAGTCGGAAAATGGCTGAAGACGAATATATGGAAAGGAAATTTAGTATTCCCCTAACAGTAAATTAGCAAACGGTCCGAAACTTAGATTTTATTCAAAATACCAGGCTAGTTAGTTCGTCATAAAGTAACTTCAACAGCCCTGTTGAATTATAAACGAATATTGATCGTATTAGAATTGGGTAATAGGGAACCAACTGTATAATCAACATGCGATGAGATGACCCCAAAATGTTACAATTGAGATGCCCATACCAGTCGGAAAATGACTGAAGACGAATATATGGAAAGGAAATTTAGTATTCCCCTAATAGTAAATTAGCAAACTGTCCGAAACTTAGATTTTATTCAAAATACCAGGCTAGTTAGTTCGTCATAAAGCAACTTCAACAGCCCTGTTGAATTATAAGCGAATATTGATCGCATAGAATTGGGTAATAGGGAACCAACTGTATAATCAACATGCGATGAGATGACCCCAAAATGTTGCAATTGGGATGCCCATACTAGTCGGAAAATGACTGAAGACGAATATAAGAAAAGGAAATTTAGTATTCCCCTAATAGTAAATTAGTAAACGGTCCGAAACTTAGATTTTATTCAAACTACCAGGCTAGTTAGTTCGTCATAAAGCAACTTCAACAGCCCTGTTGAATTATAAACGAATATTGATCGTATTAGAATTGGGTAATAGGGAACCAACTGTATAACCAACATGTGATGAGATGACCCCAAAATGTTACAATTGAGATGTCCATGCCAGTCGGAAAATGGCTGAAGACGAATATATGAAAAGGAAATTTAGCAGTCCCCTATTAAATTAGTAAACGGTTCGAAACTTAGATCTTATTCAAAATATCAGGCTAGTTAGTTCGTCATAAAGCAACTTCAACAGCCCTGTTGAATTATAAACGAATACTGATCGTATTAGAATTGGGTAATAGGGAACCAACTGTATAATCAACATGCGATGAGATGTCCCCAAAATGTTACAATTGAGATGTCCACGCCAGTCGGAAAATGACTGAAGACGAATATATGGAAAGGAAATTTAGTATTCCCCTAATAGTAAATTAGTAAACGGTCCGAAACTTAGATTTTATTCAAAATACCAGGCTAGTTAGTTCGTCATAAAGCAACTTCAACAGCCCTGTTGAACTATAAACGAATGTTGATCGTATTAGAATTGGGTAATAGGGAACCAACTGTATAATCAACATGCGATGAGATGACCCCAAAATGTTACAATTGAGGTGTCCATGCCAGTCGGAAAATGACTGAAGACGAATATATGGAAAGGAAATTTAGTATTCCCCTAATAGTAAATTAGTAAACGGTCCGAAACTTAGATTTTATTCAAAATACCAGGCTAGTTAGTTCGTCATAAAGCAACTTCAACAGCCCTGTTGAACTATAAACGAATGTTGATCGAATTAGAATTGGGTAATAGGGAACCAACTGTATAATCAACATGCGATGAGATGACCCCAAAATGTTACAATTGAGATGTCCATGCCAGTCGGAAAATGACTGAAGACGAATATATGGAAAGGAAATTTAGTATTCCCCTAATAGTAAATTAGTAAACGGTCCGAAACTTAGATTTTATTCAAAATACCAGGCTAGTTAGTTCGTCATAAAGCAACTTCAACAGCCCTGTTGAACTATAAACGAATGTTGATCGTATTAGAATTGGGTAATAGGGAACCAACTGTATAATCAACATGCGATGAGATGACCCCAAAATGTTACAATTGAGATGTCCATGCCAGTCGGAAAATGACTGAAGACGAATATATGGAAAGGAAATTTAGTATTCCCCTAATAGTAAATTAGTAAACGGTTCGAAACTTAGATTTTATTCAAAATACCAGGCTAGTTAGTTCGTCATAAAGCAACTTCAACAGCCCTGTTGAACTATAAACGAATGTTGATCGTATTAGAATTGGGTAATAGGGAACCAACTGTATAATCAACATGCGATGAGATGGCCCCAAAATGTTACAATTGAGATGTCCATGCCAGTCGGAAAATGACTGAAGACGAATATATGGAAAGGAAATTTAGTATTCCCCTAATAGTAAATTAGTAAACGGTCCGAAACTTAGATTTTATTCAAAATACCAGGCTAGTTAGTTCGTCATAAAGCAACTTCAACAGCCCTGTTGAACTATAAACTAATATTGATCGTATTAGAATTGGGTAATAGGGGACCAACTGTATAATCAACATGCGATGAGATGACCCCAAAATGTTACAATTGAGATGTCCATGCCAGTCGGAAAATGACTGAAGACGAATATATGGAAAGGAAATTTAGTATTCCCCTAATAGTAAATTAGTAAACGGTCCGAAACTTAGATTTTATTCAAAATACCAGGCTAGTTAGTTCGTCATAAAGCAACTTCAACAGCCCTGTTGAACTATAAACGAATGTTGATCGTATTAGAATTGGGTAATAGGGAACCAACTGTATAATCAACATGCGATGAGATGACCCCAAAATGTTACAATTGAGATGTCCATGCCAGTCGGAAAATGACTGAAGACGAATATATGGAAAGGAAATTTAGTATTCCCCTAATAGTAAATTAGTAAACGGTCCGAAACTTAGATTTTATTCAAAATACCAGGCTAGTTAGTTCGTCATAAAGCAACTTCAACAGCCCTGTTGAACTATAAACGAATGTTGATCGTATTAGAATTGGGTAATAGGGAACCAACTGTATAATCAACATGCGATGAGATGACCCCAAAATGTTACAATTGAGATGTCCATGCCAGTCGGAAAATGACTGAAGACGAATATATGGAAAGGAAATTTAGTATTCCCCTAATAGTAAATTAGTAAACGGTCCGAAACTTAGATTTTATTCAAAATACCAGGCTAGTTAGTTCGTCATAAAGCAACTTCAACAGCCCTGTTGAACTATAAACGAATGTTGATCGTATTAGAATTGGGTAATAGGGAACCAACTGTATAATCAACATGTGATGAGCTGACCCCAAAATGTTACAATTGAGATGCCCATACTAGTCGGAAAATGACTGAAGACGAATATATGGAAAGGAAATTTAGTATTCCCCTAATAGTAAATTAGTAAACGGTCCGAAACTTAGATTTTATTCAAAATACCAGGCTAGTTAGTTCGTCATAAAGCAACTTCAACAGCCCTGTTGAATTATAAACGAATACTGATCGTATTAGAATTGGGTAATAGGGAACCAACTGTATAAACAACATGTGATGAGATGACCTTAAAATGTTACAATTGAGATGTCTATGCCAGTCGGAAAATGGCTGAAGACGAATATATGAAAAGGAAATTTAGCAGTCCCCTATTAAATTAGTAAACGGTTCGAAACTTAGATCTTATTCAAAATACCAGGCTAGTTAGTTCGTCATAAAGCAACTTCAACAGCCCTGTTGAATTATAAACGAATATTGATCGTATTAGAATTGGGTAATAGGGAACCAACTGTATAACCAACATGTGATGAGATGGCCCCAAAATGTTACAATTGAGATGTCCATGCCAGTCGGAAAATGGCTGAAGACGAATATATGGAAAGGAAATTTAGTATTCCCCTAATAGTAAATTAGTAAACGGTCCGAAACTTTGATCTAGTTCAAAATACCAGGCACTAGCCTACTAATGATGTGTGAATATGATGTAATATTCTTGTATATAGCCATGCCAGTTCTAAGATAGATAGGGAATGAAATACAAGAATGTATAGTGTGGTGTAGCTAAATAGTTATCTATGTGAAATATATTCCAATTTAAATTAAATAGTTTTTAATGAATTTGAGAATTATTAGGACGTCATGAGTAAAACAACCCTGTTGAATTATAACCGAATATTGATCGTACCAACTGTATAAACAACATGTGATGAGATGACCCCAAAGTGTTACAATTGAGATGCCCATGCCAGTCAGGAAATGACTGAAGACGAATACATGAAAAGGAAATTTAGTATTCCCCTAATAGTAAATTAGTAAACGGTCCAAAACTTAGATCTAGTTCAAAATGCCAGGCTAGTTAGTAACTTATTAGAAGTACGAAGAGCTTATAATAAAATAGGTTAAAATCAGTTTTCTGAGCGAAATCAATAAGTAATCACTAAGTGAAAAGTGTAAATAATAAAGAGCAGTAAGAAGTAGAAAGAAAGTATTACTTGGTAAATAATAAGAAATGGGTTTAAGCCAATACTAAGGTTGATAAAGCTTGATAATCGCTAAACAATGATATTCGTAGATTTGAAGAAATGACGATAAACGGACTTGCAGAGCTGCATAATTACATAGATATTGATATAAACATACAGAGGTCCAGAGTAATAACAATAAGTAGCCAGTTAAGTGTAAAGATTAAATAGTAAAGAGCAAAGAGTAACAAGTAGAGAGTAAGTAGTAAAAAGCAAACAGCAATGTGTAAGGAGTTAATAGTAAGACACCAATTACTAATTACTAATTATACATTGCAAAGGATTTTTTTTAAACGGCTACTAAGGCATATTTGCTTTAACGGCTATCACGGATACAATTAAATAGGCACGCATATTGTAACATAATCTATTTTACAATACGATTTTTAATTTTTTAAATTTAGTTTGAAATGTTAGATTAAATTAGTTAATTTGAAATTAATCGTTAAATATCAATAAATTGTCTGATTGATCAAAAACTGATGAAGGGACCTAACTAGAGCAATTGTGGAAATTTCCGTCCTCGATATTTTGATGTTTCTAAATTACGTGAATATTTTAAATATACTAGTGCAGACGATTTAGCTTTAGGATATTATTTGGTTTTCTACAACGGGGAAAGCTCACTCAGTACCGCCCACACAAATGCCCATGGAATAATTCGAAATAAAGCTCTGAATATGAAAAATGGAATCTGGATAATGTGGTCAATTAAACGATGAGGTCCATCTGCGATAAGAAAATAAAATAGTTAGCTATAATATATTTAATACCAAATTTTTTATTTCAAAAATTGAGAAAATTTTTGTTGCTAACAAAACTTTTTACTCGTGAATCAACAACAAATAAACAAAATAATTATGATTTGCTGAAAATACCAAAACAATGCTAATCGAGTATTTATAAATTGCCTTAAGCCAAGACACATTGATTGGAGGCCTACTTATTCTGATCAGTGGCCTTGCGAGGGTATTTTTTTGAGTGAGTAGGTTTCTATAAATGTATATTTCTATTCGAAATTATCCAAGTTGCTTTTTACTAATTATTTACTTTACATATTACAGATTCCATATTGCATATTAAATGTTACCTTATATCCGGTTACATATTACTCATTGTCAATGGACTAATTAAATTACTAATTACTTTTAAAACTTAAATAAAATAGATAATTCTGGGTTCTGGGTTCTGGGTTCAACAAGTGAGCAAATATGAAACATATTATACCAATTCTAAAAAACCGAAACCAGTAATCACAAAATCTTAGTTATACACTGTTTCGCAGTTAGAGGAACAACTTTATAGATAGCATGTGATGAGATGTCCCCAAAATAAATATGTTTGATTTTTTCAATCGGAAAGTCGATTTCATGAAAATAAAATTTATAGTATTCTAATTTGAAAATCTTAGAAAATAAATATTTTGAAATAACACAACTCCTGATTTACACAAACCTAAATACTTTGTAACGGTTTGCCACGAGGTGTAAGTTGATTTTTTCCATTTAGCACATATAACTTGCTAAGATTATGACTATTAACACCAACCGTCATCAGAAAATGTATTCACGCATTTACTTTGGAGCGGTCAGCAAAGGCCGGCTCGAGCTCAGGGTACGTCGTGGGGTTTTCCAAAGAATTTGTGAATCTTGATAGACCGCGTTAGGGAGAATTGGAACGAGGAAATGGGAGGGAGGAGATAGTCGAGGGCTTGCTGTAACTATAACACTTACTTACCGTACATCATCCAAAGATTATAGTTTACTTTTTCATCATGCGTAATTCAAACGAAGAAAATAAAAGAAAAACCCGAAATAGCATAAAAGTATAAATTATAGTTCAATAGGTAAAATAGCACTTAGAAAAATAGAAACGCTTATGTAGCTTTGTATTTAACCATTAATTTAAGCAGTTTATTTAAATCAACCATAGAATATAAGATATGAAAAATTGTGAAATTTTCGAATTAGCAAATATGTATCGATTTTTAAACTTAACTATGGGAAGTCGACTTGTTGGATAATAATTAATTATTGTCGCGCAAAAAAAAAATTAATTAAAACTTGGAAAAAAAAAAAAAAAGAAAAAAAATTCTTAAAACGACACCATTCCGATAGCAAATAATTAACCATTACCAACCCCTTAACTTATAGTCCAAATAAACTTAATAGTTTTAGCAAAATTATCAATCAAAACAGAAAAAAAATATAGAAAACTTAATACTAATAAATAATAACAATAATAATAATATTGAAAAATAACGTAATAATAATAATAAAATAAAAGAAAATTTGAAAAGTAATGCCTAACTTGGTAGCGGCTTGTTAATGATGCATGTTGCTCCCTCGTAGATCAAGTTGAACTCCATCTTGTACTCAAATATGTGTGTATGCGGTACGCGTATATCCAATGAGCGATTTTTATTTTTTTGTTTTATTCATTTGCTTAAAATATTAATCACTTATAAATAATTACTCGTATTAATATTTGTTATAAACTTATCAAGTATTAATTATGATATTTTATTATGATAGCTTCGTATACACAATCTTACACTTATCATCCGAAGATGTTTATTTTTTTCCTTTAGCCGATCAACTGGTTACTTTTATAATTTTATTATTGTTGTATTTTAACAAATCAGTTGGTACGTATTGTTCAATGCAATTGATTTTTATTTATGTATAACGTTATTTGTGGGATTTATCAAAATGGTTATAGATTAATTATTATTTGCTTAGTTTGATAGTTTATTATTATTAATCACTTCCACTATTAATTTATAGATATATTACCGAGAACACCTCGAAATTTATGTGAGTATCGTACTTTTATTTTGTGGTAATTATTTTTGTTTAATGAATCTAGGACTCATTTTCATACACAACGTCCATTTAAAATCGCGCACTTTTCGAACAATTTATTTCATGTACGTAATCGATATCACTATACGAGTATATGCTCGTACATAAAAATTTTTTTTTTATTTTTTTTTTTTTTAGTTTTCGTTGCACTCGAATTTTGACCCGTTAGGCACTTATTTAAATGTACTTATAAAACTTTTACAATGTGGTTTGTGATTTTAAATAAGAGTTTATATAAACCAATTTCGCATATAATTAAAATTGCGAATTTAATAATTTCACAACATCTTTAATTTATTTTTATTTAATTTTGTCGTCTTCACGATAACCAAAAGAAAACCAAATTAGAAGTTCTAGATTTTTCTATTGAACACTAATCAACTTTATCATGACAAAAATAATTTAATGATCAGTGTCATCGATCATATCTCACCATTTAAATTAAAACGACTACCCGTATTACAAAATTGTTTCCAATTTTATACCCACCAACATTCGTTACAACGGAAACCCCCACCAAAAGGAATATAGGAATATAACAGTTTGTCCAGTACGCATAAGGCCATAAAACTCGACATAAACAACATTTAGTCCGTTAGGATGAACAAGAAAGAATACAATAATAATGACCGCAAGTAATCAATGAAACAATATAAATTGTGTATCAGGGATGGCAAACCTCTCATTCTTGGAACGATTTTCATCAATCGTTACAACTTATATTAGCATAACTTCCTTGAAATTTTACTAACAATTATTTTAGAATCACTAAAAGCTTATTAAGAAATAGGTTGGAAATAATCTCCTTCAGTTTCGCTACCTGCAATTACTATACAAAATTACAAAATTGTATCATACTGGAATCCTTATAGAGTTTGGCTATTACGATTAATATACTAATCCACATCTGATAAGTTTGTGAAACAAACATTTATCAAAATTAAATATGGTTGTTAGGCGCTAAAATACTTCATCATTCATTATCAGGTATCAATCGATGTAAGTAATCATAAGTATTCAGAAGAAGGCTGAGCCGGATGTGTTTGTTTTTTTTGTGCATCGAAAATTAGTTTATATTGTGAAATTAATTTTAAAATATTAAATAATTTAATTATAATAATTGTGAAATAGTTTTAATAAGCATAATACTAAGCAAATATAATATATAGTGTTTAAATATTTGTTGTTGGTGTCAATTTTTGGGAGTTACTGACAGTGTACATATCTTCGTTTTTGTTCATTTTGGTGCCTGTAAATAGTTAGTGTAAGAGCTATGGAATGTGGAAAATATGCTATTGATATAAAGAAGAATGAGAAAATTTCCTGCTCTGGTTTTTGTGGCAATTCATTTCATTATGGTTGTGCGGCTATTGACCGTGCAGCTTGCAACCTAATTCGGAAATGTGCAAATTGTATGTGGTTTTGTGATGATTGTAGAGACCTAATTAAAAATAAAACATTCCGTTTGCTTGAGCATCACCAAATGTTGGCTGATAATACTCAGCTAACAATTTTTCATAAATTGTCGGATGAAGTCATGAAAAATAAAGAAGAAATTGCAAAAATTTTAGAACGCATTTCTCAGATTGGTCTACCTTCTGTGTCATCAAATATACATATACAACAAAACGTACCAGATCTGCAACTGCCGCCTTCGCTAAATACGGCACCATATGAAAACCCTGCTGCTTTGCCGTTGGATACCTTGTCAATACCTTTGTGCTCGTCACGTGATATTTCTGCAGGGGTTAGCTTACCTCTAATTGATGTTGCCGTATCTTCTAATACGAGTTCGTTAGAAAATCCATTTTCTGAATTGGCTGCATTCAACCCATCTTCCACAGTTACGAGGTTGAGAAAATCGTCTTTGTCTTTGGGTTTATCATCTGCTGAGTCTACAGCAGTCAATCAACAATATATAGGTGCTGTTACATCTGACCTTCCAAATAGCATTTTACCTGTTATTAAATCTGCCAGTCAAGACGATAGTTCTACTTCTGGTGTAACAAATAAACCGATTTGTCGTACTAAGTACTATAATGAAATTGTAAGGTATTTAAATTAGTGCCTAAAGGAAGAGATCTTGGCTCCTTACAATATACATGTTTCAAATTGGGTTTATCTGCTGATTTACGTCTTAAAGCTCTTGATCCTAATATTTGGCCAATTGGAGTAAATATTCGGGAATTTAATAATGTAAATTTTCGGACAAGATTGCCTCATCATACGAAGTTTCGGATTCCTGCTGCAATCAACACATTAATAGATTAAATTACCCTTCATGTAGTGGTATAGCTGTTCCAAGTGACAATCCGCAGGTAAATATGGATTCATGTTTAAAGTTCGGCCACTTAAATGTTCGAAGTTTAGTAAAACATTTTGATGACGTTACAATTTTATTAAATGAGTACAAATTTGACTTCCTTGCGTTAACAGAAACTCTTCTAAGCTGTAAAATTTTAAACAAGTCACTTCGTATCAATAATTATAATAGAATCCGTTTTCACCGAATTAACAATACGCGGTGGGGTGGAGTTGCCATTTATTATCGATCTGCATTAAAAATCAAAAAATTATTCTCCGGTGCCTTTGGTAAAGTAGAAATTTTAGTATTGGAGCTTACGGAACGTATTGGTAAAATCCTTATAATTATTATTTATAATCCTCCTCCTGCTTGTGCCGATGATGTTAATAATATTGAATTGCTTTTTTTTAGAATACCAATCACAATATAAGAAAGTTATATGTTGTGG
This sequence comes from Nephrotoma guestfalica, assembly GCA_963691935.1. Taxonomy (NCBI): domain Eukaryota; kingdom Metazoa; phylum Arthropoda; class Insecta; order Diptera; family Tipulidae; genus Nephrotoma; species Nephrotoma guestfalica. Next base: position 15,531,942 of record OY829915.1, read on the forward strand.
AGATTTTAATTTTAACATGTTGAGAAATAATAAGCTAAGTGATTTGTTGAGGTTACATACTTGTGCTACATAAGTTTTAATCCAATTAGATTAGACAGCACTTTATTAGATTTAATTATTTTGTATGTGCCCGATAAATGTAATATTATTTCTTTTGGTCAATTGGCGGTACCTGCCATTTCGGATCATGACTTGATCTATGCTTACTACAAATTCTGTCGTACTAGAGACAAAATTTATTATTCCATAGTTCGCGATTATAACGCTATTAACTATGAACATTTTATAGACCATTTCCTTTCTTTAGGTTGGGGTGGATCCTATTTTTATAATGACATTAACGATATCGTTCATAAATTTAATACATATGTGTTACAGTTAGATTCTGCTTGTATACCTCGGAAACGAAGTATTAAAAAATGTCCTACTGCTCCTTGGTTAAATGTACAAATTTTGGACTTAATGGCGCGTAGAGATTTGGCTTACCAAAAATATAAAAGATCGAATTTAGTAATTGATTTGGAATCGTTTAAATTTTTTAGAAATCAAACTACTGCGTACATCAATCAAGTAAAAAATAAGTTTTATTTTGGGAATATGCATAATCCTAAATTAACATGGAACAACTTAAAATTGCTTGGTATTTCATGTTCGTCTACTGAAGGAATTATTACTTTTTCTGCTAATGACATATTAGACGGTATAAGTAATTTTAGTGAATCTTTATGTGTTTTGCCTTTACCGAATTCTGATTATAGTAGTTTCAATGGTTACACATTGACTTTAAAATATTAATTTATGGAAAGTGGCTTCGATTATTCCTCTTCCTAAGAAGGATGTTATTTCCACTGTTTCTGACATTCGGCCGATCAGTATTTTGCCAGCTCTTTCTAAAGTTTTAGAAAAAATTATGCAAATACAAATGCTTGAGCATCTTAATTGTTTCAATTTTCTTTGTAAATTCCAATCGGGTTTCAAATCTGGTCATAGTACTACAACCGCACTTATTCATATAGTCGATGATATTTCTGCTATTATGGATAAGCGAGGCTCATTTGCGATTTTAGTACTATTGGACTTCTCTAAGGCTTTTGACTGTGTTAATCATACACAATTGCTTCAAAAGCTTCAGTTGTATTATAAGTTCTCTAATTCTGCTATTTTATTGCTACATTCATATTTCAATAATCGCAAACAATTTGTAAAACATGGTGATGATATTTCCAATCTACGCGATGTTTTTGTTGGTGTTCCTCAAGGATCAATTTTGGGTCCTTTGCTTTTTTCTATTTACATTAATGATTTACCCTGGCATATTTTAAATTGTCATTATCATTTTTATGCTGATGATTTGCAATTATATATTGGCGGTGACTTGTCGGATATATATGAAATTGTGAGATATCTGAATCACGATCTTAACAATGTTCCGCTATGGTCCAAAAATAATGCACTTACCATAAATCCAACTAAAAGCAAAGCATTATTTTTCTCGAAAAATGGCTCCCATAGTATTGTACCTGAACTCTTTTTAAACAATGATACTATTTTATTTGTTCCTAATGTTAATAACCTAGGTCTAATCATGAATTCAAAGTTGACTTGGAATGATCATGTAAGTTCGTTGTGTCAGCGAGTCAATTATAGTTTATACTCGCTAAGGTTAATAAAAAAAATGTGTCCAGTTGACTTACGGATATACTTGGTCAAAAGTTTGGTTATACCAATTTTCTCATATTGTGATGCAATATTTTCAAATTGTGACAGTTCGTCAAAACGTTTGCTTCAGGTTACTTTTAACAATTGTGTACGTTATGTTCATGACCTAAAGAAATTTGATCACGTTTCTGAGTTTAAACATACGATTCTTGGTTGTGACTTGTTTGAGTTTTATCGTTATAGGACTGCTCTATTTATTTTTCGAATAATTAAATCAGGATGTCCACTGTACTTGAATGATAAATTAAATTTCTCTCAGTCATTACGAACAAAAAATATTAATTTACCCATTAACAGAACTAATGTTTATAATAATTCGGGTTTAACAAATGCGATTGTCACTTGGAACAGTTTACCATCTGCGGTAAAAAAAATAACCTCTGTTAATAATTTTAAAAAAGTTATATTTAATTTAATAGCGGATAAATAATTTTTGCTATGTTTAAATTGTACATATTTGTAAACATTTTGTATCATTTATTGTTTTATATATTTCTGTATATATTATTGCCATAGTTTTTAATATTGAATCATTGCCTGAATGTAGGATTTGTATGTCCAAATTGGTCTCTTTGCCTAATGCTTCGGGTGTTTTTGTTGGAGTTTGCCGTCGATTTGGCGGCGGCTGAATCATTTTGGGAGTTTTGGTATGATCGGTCGTGCGCTGAAGTTTTTGGGCTGTAGGGTTGCCATGGTTCGTTTGTGATCTGTCATGGATTCGTCACGGCTTTGTGAAGCGTGGTTTTTGTTAAATGGTGGTGTTGGCAGGAGGTCGCTTGGTGGATGGTAGTGGTTTCATGGTGGGAAGATTCATGCCGTCTGTTGGGATCGTTTCGAGGTAATTTTAGCTCCTGGATGGACATTGCATAATTCTCTTGGTACATTTTACTACGATTGTTTGTAGAGGTGGTTTCTTCCACGCTTTGATTTCGGAGATTTTCGGAGAGAGCTATTTTCGTGATGTTCCTTCATCCTATTATTCAGCGTTTGTCTAATAAATTGTTATATTTTTATTTTGGTTTGATTAGCGATAGAATTTTCCGTTTCCGTATTTCTTCTGTGCATTGAGAATATAGTGTTCGTAATTTATGGTTAGCTGTTTTCTATATTGTCATCGTAACTGCCCATGCTTTTATTATAATTTTTTTTATAGTTATACCTATTATAATTGGGGGATTCGGAAATTGATTAGTCCCTTTAATATTAGGGGCTCCTGATATAGCATTTCCCCGAATAAATAATATAAGTTTCTGAATACTACCTCCTTCTCTTACTCTTTTATTAGCCAGTAGTATAGTAGAAAATGGAGCCGGTACAGGTTGAACAGTTTATCCCCCCCTGTCAGCCAGAATCGCCCATACAGGTGCCTCTGTAGATTTAGCAATTTTTTCATTACACTTAGCCGGAATCTCTTCTATTTTAGGAGCTGTAAATTTTATTACTACTACTATCAATATGCGGTCTAAGGTAATTCCTCATAGTCATAATAATGATATTAGACTGCAATTCTAAAGGAGTAATAATTACTAAGGCTTAAAAGAATTTGACTTATATTTATAACTTTGAAGGTTATTAGTTTATTTAACTTAAAGCCTAATTAAAGGGCTAAATTAAAAAATAAGAAAAATTTACTAATAACATTCCGGTTATAGAGATGAAAGAAAAAAATAACAATAAAATTAATTTTATTGGTCTTAATTGAATTTTGTTGAATCAACTGATTTCTCAATAATTGATAAGAAATGAAGCATAACAGATTCGGATATAATAGAATAAAGTGATTAATGTTAGAGAAGTTATTAAAATTATTAATAAAATATCCTTATTTATTGTTAAATATTGAATTACTAGTCATTTTGGTGCGAACCCCAGAAATGGTGGCAGTCCTCCTAGAGATAAAAAAAGAGTGAATATTAAAAATTTAATTAATGGGTTATTATTTATAACAAAAAAAAACTTGATTTACATGAAAGACTTTTAATCTATTGAATAAAATTAAAATAGTTAAAGATAAAAAAGTATAAATGTAAAAGTAAAATTCTCATAAATTTTCATTTGACAATATGGCGGCTAATATTCAGCCTAAATGATTGATGGATGAAAATGCTATTATTTTTCGTAAACTTGTTTGGTTTACAAGTGTATTTAGATTGATCAAGACGGCTTAACAGACCCTCGATGTTAGGTAAAAGAATAAGACTCCTGTTTAGTATTCTCGTTTACATTTCGGATATCCAAGCATATTGCTATCTTACCGTTGGCCTTTCGGACTAACATGAAGGATATGTTCTATTCGTTGGCTATTGTGTTATCAACCGTATTGTAAAGATGAGGGACAATTAAAGTTTATATTGAACTATTTCAGGTCACCCAACAGTTGGCAACATGTTGCCGCCATGAATTGAACGATCTCGCGCGGTTGAAGGTTTGCAAACTTTATCGATAATGTAATCAAAGGTAACCGATACATAAGGTTTTGTTGTTAATATAAAAATTTACCCATTTTGATTTTGGTAGAAGCAGGTATTCATGGATAGGTCGGGGAGTGTGTAAGGTTTTTTTTTCGAAAGGTGATCAATCCCAGGTGCAGAAATTCCCCGTTTCCGCGTTTCTGGAATACAAATTACAGCGAAGTCAGTTTGTAACACAATGTACCGAACCAAAATAATTCCAGCAATAAATTTATGGGTTAGAAATAAACAAAGTATTGGGTGTTGAATTTATGGCTAACGGTTTAATGAGAGGTTTCTGAGAGATCAGAGTGGTTCGCTTGATCAGAATCTGCATGTACATAGTGCAGATCCACAGGGGTAATAATTAGTCAAATTTGGTGGAAATATTTGATTCGAGGATCGAAAATTCTTTGCCGCCTACACCAAAGCTTAGGAATCAATTTACCCTGAAGATCTTTCACACTGTCTTTCTTCGTTTCATTTAATCAAGTTAGATAATAAATCCTTCCTCAGACAGTTCTTCTTCGGGTCATCGACATAGAGCTATTAAATAATCCACTAAAGAAAATCTTTTACTTACAGTAAATTAAGTTTAACCTGGTCGCATGTTCCTGCTGAGTCACCAAATAATCTGAGGCTCTAAACATGTCGTTGATAAAGGTCATAAATTATTTGATGGGTTCGTCGATCCAGTTCAATTTCAATATTATCATTTGTTTACGAAATTAAATTATGAAATGTTTCCACGGGGAATTGGGCGTTCACAATTCACTCCCGAAGTATCCTTTTATAACAAGAATCCGAGTTCATTAACTAGTTGCTATTGCGATATTTGAGAGGTATTGGCTAGATGTTTGAACTTAAAGAATAATTTAACAACTGCATCGCATCTCGCTGATAATTCCCATAAAAATCATTCATGTTAGGCGCAATATTAGAAGTTTGCATAATTGGTACGAATAGAACTTGAGGAAGACATAGGGTTTGGATTAGGAAATATAGGCGTTAAATATATTTGTGATATACTTTAATAATTTGGATTATTAATAAATAATTTTCGGAAATATTAGAGTCTGGCAGAACTCTACACACAGCAATAGATCTACTGGTGGGCTTCGATTTCCAGGAACGCTAACCTTTGAGCTTAATTTGGACAGACATTTCCGAGTTTGGTGTAATTAAGCTTCCTTGAAATACTATTGTCAAACAATTTATTATTTTTCAATTCATCGAATTTTGTGTTAATTCGATAATTATCTCTGTGATTGGCCTTGAATCAGATACAACATTTCTCAACATATTTTGAGCAATAGGTGACTGCGATGGTGATTCGAAAGATTCTTTAAAATAAACTCGATATTAAATATCAATTGCAATCTGATCACTATAGATTTTATAGCGTTATCCAGCCGCTTTACTAGAGAGTGGAATTATTTAAATTCGGTTTCATTATCAGTTGATTCGTCCATCGAGTCTTGCAAAGTAGAGATATAAGTTAATTTTTGAATGGATTCTTCATCTAAATTGTTGGTATTTGTATTCGCAACATGATCGATATCCAAAAGTTTTCACAATAAGCCATCATTAGTATGTCCCCGAACAACTTTCGAAATAGCGTCAACCATCCTTTAATATGTAACAGGCACGATTAATCTTTGAAAATAGACGCTTTGGCGTGAAAATTTTCGGCTAGTAAAAGTTAAACTTGAAAAACCTTCCTCACAGGCACAAAGATGAATCTAACGAGTGAGGTTTTTCTTTGCATTATTATCGGCAAAAACTCGTTTTGTTCCAAACTTTGTAGTTTTCTCCTTGATTGTAAGCAACTAAAATCAAACCGAATTTTAGATTAAATGATAAATATTTACTTAAATTTACTGACCATTACTCATCTTTGAAAGTGGAGTAACTCAAATTATTTATACAAACATTTACAAAGGTTCCTAATTTTGACGATGAGTTGTAGTAGATTTGTTGCGGCGCAACCAGATATACTAAATAAACAATAAAATGTTCCTAAAACTCAACTAAAGCCCTTAGACAGTAAAATTGATTGTCGAATATTAATTATAAAAGGCTTATTATTTATAAATAGCCACTTCTAGGAAATAAACCCCCATATAAAACACCAAGACAAATATTTTATTGTCAACTAATGAAATGTTACTAATATTTCATAACGAATCACAACATAAATTATTAGTTACATAAAAGAGCATACGTATATGCGTATACCAATGACCTATATATGTTGTTGGATTTCACTTGGCTCATACACACGTTGTGCGTTTGGATTATATACGAAATGCTAGAATCACATTAATTCTATATACGAGTAACATTCCAGAAATCCAATTTGTTTCTATTATACGCTTTTGCCAACAATTCCACGAATCTACTTAATTCTAAACATAAATCAAATTTTTATTTGATTTTTATGCTATGCCTAAGTTGTATAGACGCCACGTTTGTATATAGACCAAATTTAATTTTGTGAGAAATTGACAGCACTCTATGCGAGGACACTGAGGGATTGCGCAAAACGATCAAACGCAAAACTTTATACAAATAAATACCTTTGAGATTTGAAAATATATCACAGACCTGCTACGAAAGCGTGGGAATCACGAAATCTTTTCTATTTCGGAAAGCCCTATAAACGGGGAATAGCTTTTAACGTGTACACGTTTTACATATCAAATATATTTTTTATTTTAATTAAAAGAAATAAACGAAATATTTTTATTTTTTGGAATCAAACCGTTTGTAATTTGATTTTATTTAATCAACGGCAAAAGAACTTTTGTGCTTTGTGTACATAAAAGCTCATAACAATATATACTTATACTGCTTTGTATATGATAATATGTATAAAAATCCGGTATATAGCATGAGTCGAATCATGAAAATCATTCATAGCCTTTATACATTTGTATATACATATTCTAGTTTTCTATTACATGATTTATTAATCTCATGGGAACAACTCGTATTTATATACGAGTATATATAACATTCTCGCTCTCTCCGGTTTACTTAAAAAAATACGAGCTTTTATTCCATATATCGACAGAATACCATATGCATTGTGTAATCGTGGGCCTCATCCAAAACAATACCGAAAACACTGTGTGTAATAAAAACGACAAATTTTATTTTATTTTTTTTTTGTTAAGGACATTCAAAGTTTTATGTTCGTCAAACATAAAAATTATTTAGCCAATTCTCAACACTATATACGTGGCATAGAGTTCTTCACGAACAATATACATAAAATATATTATGAACAGAGTGAATTTCTCCAGAGAATTCTCCTGAAAGTGTTCATTTATTATTATCCTTTATAGAAATTGGCCCGAGTTTCTGTAAGAGTTTTAGGAAGTTCGTACCAATATATTTTGTGGTATTAGTGTTCGTTGGCTTCTTATTATTTTAATTTAACAATATAAATATAATAAATAACTTTAATTTACTTCCTTTGACGGGGACGATCCGATATGCCATGAATATCGAAAAATATGTTAAGCCGATAAGAAAAATGTTATCAATTTATTATTGAAAATTTTTGACAATTTTCCAATCGTATATTTCCATTTTGATTTTACTATTTAGACGTATCCGTAGAAAGAGTAAAGCTATCTGTTTATACGCAACAAAAATGATAAAATTGATGAAGGAGATTTTGATGGATTATCTATCAATTTATCAAGGTATGGACTGTTTGCACATTTTGTATTCGCATCTATCAGACAGCTCGTTTTCCATGACACGCACATACACAAAATATGTTTGAAATAAGTTAAAAAGATTTAAATAGGCCTCCGGGTAAAAACGATGATGATGATTAGTATCGAATTTTTGTTATACTGTTTATATACCAACGATATCGAAAGGTTGGTATCTATCTCGTTTAGTTACAAGGATGCGTATAAACTTCATGTCAATTTTGATATTTTTGAGATTTATTTTACGTAATTGGGTAGGTCATATATTTTGGATTTAGGTTGGTAAGATTACATAGGATATATATTGTATGCCCTTCTATGAATACATATTGTTCGTATTATTTATATAATACAATCCATAATGATATGAAAAAAGATTGATTGGGAATAAGTACTTGGGAACTTATTCATAGTAATCACCATTGGTATAATACGTAATATATCTATCCAATCTTTTATAATGTATTAAAGAATTTTGCGTGATGGACGAGTTTTCTATAACGTCCTGTGGAATTAACAAATTTTTATAAATAAATATAAAAGCTCAAGCTTTCATTTTATACAAAATGTAATTTAGGCTTTTCTTATTTTGGCAGTTTAACCGAAGTTTTCAACAAACAAATTGTATCTAGAATTAAAATATTCTTGAGCCGATAAATTAAATAAATTTATCTCAATTCAAAACAAAAAATTGGGTGTAGTTATAATTGCTAATCCATAATGATTACAAAAATATGTCTCATATATAAAATTATGTACCTTGTCTCTAATTGATAAGAAAAGCTGTGTATGTCGATCATCAAGCAAAATTGGAATTTATGACTCATCGCACTCGATTTCTGGCACTCGAAAACTACTTTCACCCATTTTGACCAAAATCGCTTAATACGTATAAATGTAAAAAAGGGACACAGGTCATACAGGTGGGACAGCTAAATGGATTTTCCCAAAATTGATGTTCAATGTATAATTAATTCCTGGCCCTCGAAAACAATAATTTCCGATTGTACCGGGAGGTACTGGCACCAATGGCAGGGTAAAAAACGAAAATTTCATTAATTTCCTTACGAACGCCGCCAGAGAGTGTCAGCTGTAAACATTTAAAAAACATTTGATCCCTCATCACGAAGCAAAGTTTTTAAATTGAATAGAATATTAATTGCATTAGGATTTTTACGTGATAATTTCCCGTGTCCAATTTCAGCAGGGGAAAAATGGTTGTTTGTGATACGTATCGTTTGCCTCGTTAGATCATTGGTAAGAATTTAATTATTTCGGTGGCATTTGATAGCAATATGCAATCAGAAGTGCCAACTTTATTGGTTTCTAAAAAGATTTTTGTTAGAAAGTCGTTCATTCAACGTTCTTTGTTGTTCAATGGAATTGGGCCAATTCTGGATTTGCCCAAATTCAGCTACTATATTATTCGGATGGCAATGAACATACCTGACAGTCATATACTATCTCAATTGCTTATGACTTGCACATTTTATTTCTATTGTTTAATTTGTTGTTCAACACAATATTATTGAACGCTTTACCTTAGTATTTTTGTGTGTAATATAGTATCAGTTAGGGGCAAGTTTGTTTTCTCTCGATTTATGAATGAAAATTTATGTAAATCATATTTCTACGATAAGCACTAGTTCCGTCAGTTTAACTGCCTTTGGACAGTGTTAAAAATTGGCTTAAATTATTTCTGTTTTTTTGTCTAGAGATCGGGTTTTATTTGTTTCGCCTTTCAGGCGAAATTTGAAATTTTCATTTCCACTTTTTTCGGCTCCTGAACTAGCACTAATTTGCACAAATTGGACTTAATCGATATACAAAGTTTCATTTTGAAATTCGAAAGTTTCCCTGCTGCAGTTACCCACGCCACCATACATGCCTGTCTTAAATATGGTGTTAACGACGTAGGACGCATATTCTATTATGACTTTTCAAAAACTATACTTGGGATATTATCCGGACTACTAATAAAATTTAAAATTTCAGGTGGGGTTGGTTAGGGTCAGAGAAGGGAATTAAAGTATTGAAGTATTATTCGAAATTTCTTGATTTCTTGATCACTGTTAAGTGACGTTTAGTACTGAAATGGAAGATGGGTTGGCCGATGAATTCTACACCTCAGTTCTACACCATAGTTTGGTTCATTTTCATCACCGATCGAAGCCTGATGGTGAAAAATCTTTTTTGCATGCTGCCTCTATCGAGATTCGAAACCCCCAATACTCCTGATCAAAACGCGAAAGCCTGCGATACGTTCCCGTATCATTTCTTGATACGATATTTGTAGTATCGAATTTAATCAAGGAACCCGGAAAATAGTAGCATCTTCAAAGAATTTGTCTGCATACAGTGCTACATTAAAAAAAATAAAGATTTCAATTATAGTCGGAATCGAGTTCATCAAAATGTATTGTAACGAGATCAAATAAAATATCAACATCAAGCAAGATGGTAGCATACAAATGTGGCACCACACGAATCTGTGTTCAATTGTATTGCTTTGTCTGTTAAATTTACAATCTTAATATAAATATTACGGTATTTGAGTCATTTTACCGGAATAAAATTTGTACTGTGTGAAGTACCATGGCTCAAATTAGATTATTTTAACAGTTTTGAAATATTACCTACACAGCTAAGGTATATGCAAGAATTTTTATCATTGCAATATAAAATCTTGCCTTCAAAATTTTCAAATGTGAGCCGAAATTGTTTCATCATCAAACAAATCATAGAAATTTTTTGATTGCTAAGATTGTTTGTTAGTGTTCTACATACAGTCTCTACACACGTAGAATATCAATTATTTATGCGATGCAGACAATACGACACAACGCTGAATACAGAAATTCAGAAGATTTTATTATTAAGAAAGTTACGTTACGTTACAAAAAGTTTTTACACATGTTCTCTGCGTAAACACATTTAAAACAGGTTCTCTGTCCGCCTTCAGTTGGAAGGTGCCCTTCCGAACCTTGTTGACTGGTTTGCATGACAACTTGTAAACTTATGCGTTATCACGCGATTGAGTTATTGAAGAAAATTTAAGACTTTCGGAACTAGTCGAGCGTCAAAGCGTTTCACGTCGAAACAATCGTGTACAATGTACGAATTGAGTCATGAGGCAAAGAAAGTTCAACGGCTATCCCTTTCAAAAATAAATGACCAGTTTTAATCATATTTTCTCCATTTTATTGATGTTAACTTCAGTTGAAGATGTTACGCTGACACTGTACCACTCGTATGCATGTGTTTTTGATACAGTCCTAGCCTTCTGTAAATTTTCAGTAATTCGGCACACGAAATGCCACTTACAATACAAAATTTGAGAAAACTCTTTGTTCAACATTTTATTCATTATAAAAATCGCAAACACATATTTGAGATGTAAACAAATTAAATGACATATCGCGCTCAAACTTCACGTCAAGATAGAGGACAATTGTGGCAACCTGGCAACAAAAAATTTATATAATCCCTTTAAACAGACTTTTTAATTGATCATTTGCAGCGATCGATTCGATGTAGCTAATTTTTCCCCACACTTTCACACATATCGGGTGGTACGTTGCCCGTTTTTCCGTTCGATATTGTTGCTCCTCTAACGTTGTTAATTTGTTGGAATAAACCAACGATAACCCAAGCGATAGACGAAAGAAAAATTCTCCACCGCCTAAGAAGTCCAGCTGTTACAGGCTATCTGATTAAACCGGATGGCGAATGCACGGCTTCTAGTGAAGAGACGTTTGATCTTTTGATGGAAACTCACTTCTCGGGAAGTGAGGATATGTCGTTTGCGAGGTGCAACTATTGTGTACAGAGTATATTCTGAATATACGGAACATAAAATGAGCAATTAAAAGTGTTAAGCCCTTTAAGTCAGCTGGTTCAGACGGGATTATACCAGCAGAAATTCATAAGAACTCGGAGATCTTATTCCCCTGGCTGGAGGTTATGTTCAAAGGATGTCTGAAGCTGGAGTACATCCCTAAAAATGGAGGGAGGCTAAGGTGATTTTCATAACGAAACCGGATAGAAGCTCGCACAGCAATTTGGAAAGGCTGCTAGATGTCCGTATTCGTTCGAGACTTGTTCCCAGAAACTCTTCACAATCTCAACATGCCTACTATAAGAATAAGTCACTGGATTTTCAGGAAATCTCGTTGGTGGCATTTCTCGAAATCGAGGGCACTTTTAAACACTTGAAGGTGGTGGCAATTAGAAAAGGATTGTTACCACTTGACACTGAATGCTTAGTAATCAGGCTAATTAACAGGTTGTTCGGGGAACACTTCAGGGAGGTTTCCTTTCTCTCTCCTTCTTTGGAATGTAGTAATCAACGGACTACTATTGGAACTAGATGGGAAAGGGATAGGTGTGCTTTCTGATGCCAATCACGTAGCAATAGTTGTGTCGGGAAAGCATCTGCGTATAATCAGGGATGTGATGCAGAATGCGCTATCAAGCACTGCAGGTTGGGCCAGCAAATGTGGTTTGGGGATCAACCTATTTAAAATAGGGCTGGTCCGTTTCACTAGGACGTATAAAATTCCTGATCTTTACTGATACGAAGAGATTCCTAGGGATTCTTCTGGACAGTAAGGTTAGTTGGAAATCAAATACGACAGAAATAGTGAAAAGGTACTGTGGCACTCTACTCTTGCAAAAATGCCATCGGAAGTAGTACTAGTAAGTAGTTGTAAGGCCCGTACTTTTGTATGGTGTGAGTGTAAGGTGGCCAGCTCCGGAGAAATTATGATGGGGTAGGTGTAGCGGGCAGCCTACTTAATCATTAGTGGGAGGCTGGAAACGACACTCACTAGTGCCTTAGAGGTTGTGCTGAACCGTCTCTCATTGGATATTATCGGTAGGCAAATGGCGGTCAATACGGCCGCCCGGATATTAGCGGTTTCAAGGTGGATTTGCCTGCAAAAAGATCACTCAACTATAGTCAATTATGTGAGGCATAACCTCGTGAATTTGGATTATATAACATCCCTTTTGTGATTTTGCAAGCATTTTAAAGTGATTCGCCCCTCTAGGGAGGTTGGGAAGAATGGTCTCGTCGTAGAGACCGGGACAGTAAAATTCTTCACCGACGGCTCCAAGCTCAGTGGTAGAGTGGGAGTTGGTGTGTTCTGTGGGGAATTAAATGTGAGTATCCTTTCGTTTCCCTGATTACTGCATTACTGCAGTGTGTACCAGGCTGAAGTTATAGCGATTGCAGAGGTCAAGAACTGGTTGAAGAATAGTGTAATACCATTCACTGATATCGCTATTTATGTGGACAGTCGGGCGGGCATTCTTTCACTGGATTTAGTTTCTCTGGCGTCAAGGGTGGCGTTGGATTATCACACATCTCCATGGCGTTGGATTATTCAGTTGGTCTGGGTTTCGGGTTATTTTAATGTTGAGGGAAATTTTAAGGCAGACGAATTAGCAAAGTACGGTACGACTCTCAATTGCCTTGGCATATGCTAAGTGACTTGCAAGTCCGACTAGTATGGTAGCGACTCAAGTATGGCCTGAGCTGAACTTGAAGCGCTCCAAGGCCTTAATCACACTATGGGGAAGCATGATTTAGGTAGAATTGTAAGGGTACTTACCGGGCACTGCCTTTTCGGAGATCATGCAAGAAGGCTGGGTCTGGATGAAAATGGCTTCTGCAGAAGCTGCAACAACAAGGAGGAGGAAGAGGAGACTCTTGTTCACTTCCTATATGGTTATGCGCTGTGCGATATGGCAGAATACATGATAACTTGGGTAAATTAACTATAGACAGCCTCTCTCTGATATTAAAACCTGTAATGTGCGAGAACTTTTACGCTATGTGAATAGCACTAGATGGTAACAATAGGAAAAAATTGGCCTAAGCATGCCATAGCAACCACTGAAACTTAAGCTAACTTAACCTAACCTAAATCGCATGAGCAAGGTAGCCATTCAACCGGGGCATTTAGATTTCACGGTTACCGAACTTCCCATTCACTATACCAATAGTTTAACCCGTTGTGTTGCATATGGTACAGTTTTATTGGAACCACATATCGATAGTGTCAAGTTCATCCAATTCTAACCAAAAGTAGTTTTTCAATATGGCACGATAGCGAACTCTCTATTGTTTAACTTCATCATTTTCATCGCCAAAAAATATGATCCAATTACACCTCCGGCATGAAATGATGTGACTTGAAACACATGTGGGTTGGGCACTGTAAAATAACGTATATTTTGCTTATTTCCAAAGCCATCAATATTATTTTTCGATGAAATTCAGGACCCTCTTCAAACTTTGGAAGAGCCCACCCGGAGAACTTTCGGCGCTTGTTCAAGAGGCTTCAGTTCTTGAATTAATTTGGGTGTAAGCCAAGATCTTTACGCAGAATTCGAAATAATGTGGTTTGAGAGATTACCAATTATTGGATTGAATCGTAGTAATTTTTAATCATTTCCAAACGTTGCTCGTTCGTGAACTTCACTTGAACTTGACTCACGTTCTGGCGTTGATATATCATGAAAAACATTCAAGTGTGCGTGTGTTCGTATTAAAATACAAAAGTGTTATGTCCCTATTAGAAAACCGGATACTGCTTAAGATGTAAAATCTCCTATATGTCCATACCAGGTGGAAATAACCTTTTTCGTTTGTTTATTTAACTATAGTATTCAGTTTAATGTGGAACTACGGTAGCTACAAAATTTCGCTGTTCGGTTACATAAACAAACCAAAAAATTGGTTATTTCCACCTGAAATGGACATATGTGAGATTCCACATCTTAGGTAGTATCGGGTTTTAAAACTAGGTGTTTGGCCTTTTTGGCTATATAGCTGGATTTTATTTATTTTTAAAAATTATTTATTTATTCCCTTTATGGTTTTAATATTATTTACAACTTTTTTCCATTTCTTCATTTTCTTTCGGGATAAGGCTTCATTCTATTTAGTATTGTACTTGTTTGGGATGACTTCACTTATCTAAGACAACAATCAACAAAATTCGGGTTCGGGGTAACTTCAACGACTTACTAAAGGCTGCACATAAAATAAAAATCATATGTTGCATTTACCTCCTTAATATTCGGATCCTTACTATATAAACTAAAAAATTAAAGACAAACCATCAACCATTACTATTCCTTTACCTGAAACGAAATAAAAATACAAATTATTGTTAGTAAGCATATTTAATTATTCGCACGTCATAAATATCGAATTATATAAATAATTAAATATCGTTAATTCTGTGTTTGTGCGACGAAAGGATTATCATCAAACAATTAATTTTTTAGCCAAATACTTTTAATTTTCATGATAATCTTCCAATTCCCACACCCCATACATACGAGTAAACCTAAACCAGAAAGTTCCACTGTGTACACTGTACAGTACTTTATTTAGTAATAAAAATAACAATAATAATAATTACTATTATTATTCGTTTTAAAGAAATTAAATTCTTTAGAATGTATACAAGTAAATTTACACATACATAAAGCTTTCTAGCTTTCTAGCTTTTATACTCCGTACGTACACAGAAAAAGTTTCCGAAAATTTTTCTTCATCAATTCAATTTATTTTTATTAGCAAAAGGAATTTTTATTTTTATTTTTTATGTATAAAAGGAAAATTAAAACACAAAGTTTTACTGTTCCTTATCTTATCGCCATTTTTAAATATTATTATTGCTTCTGTTTATTTTAATTGGGTCACCTTTAAAAGAAATAAATATTCAAGATAATAATTCCTGCAACAATAAAGCATAAGAAATGTGATATAAGACGTATGCTTAAGAGATTACTATTTATAGGGTAGTGCTAAATATGAGGAGAACTTTTCACAATTTTAGGGTGCGTACATTATCCTGAAGTGTATACGTGTATTTTAATCAGGGCCGGGGAGAGCTTCAACGGGGCCCGAACCAAACATATTCCTCGGTGTCCACATATCATATTTTTTTAAATTGCAAAATTTCTGCCATTTGGTCTCGCAATTATTTTAAAAAGGGTTCGCGCACATTGAAAAACTATCTCCGGTGGTATTTGAGATACTGCTATTCAAATGGTGGATATGCCATTGCAGACTGTTTTAGATTTTGATAATTTGAAGAGTAAATCTTTGCCATCAGAACATAAACAGAGAAGGCCAGACAAACATTATTAGATTTAAGGGAAACCGGAAAATTATGAAAATACAAATATTATGACTGCAAGCTTGGTTTTGAAAAAAATAATGTTAAAAGTAATTTGGGAAAATTGATATCTTTGTTTGAAAAAAATTATAGAAATACTATAAGCAAGAAATGTACTGGTATGTTACAGTTAAAGTGCGGATGTACAAATTTACCAGTTAATGTATACACCCCTTACTTGCATATGTGGTAAACGTACGTTCAAAATACTTTACGTACAAATGTAGATTTTGTAAAAGTTGATTTATCCTAAAAATTATTTCAGGCCGTTTAAAACTGGGATTCTAAAATTTATTTTGGAAAGATTTCTAAAGATTAAATTTTGATTCGAAAGTGAATGTAACTTGTTTAAAACTTAAAAGTTTTGGAAGATGGATATCATGATTGGAACTATATGGGATTTGCTTAAACTTCATCGATTAGGGTAAATAGGATTAACTGATGGTGAAGTTGTTATATTTTTTCAACAGTCACGACCAATCGATTTCATTGGGATTAAAGCCTAAATGTTAAATTTAAATTTGACTAACGTCCTAGAGTATTGCTGGAAATATAACAATAATTTTGGTTTGGTTCTCGAATAGCGCTATATTTCTAATGAAACTAGGTGACTAGACGAGAAGGATGGGTGGAATTTGATTCTGTATCACTATTGGTCTTTTAAATGTTTGCGATCCCTCGCACATTTTGTTATATTCGCGATAAAAACAAAATCATGAGCATACCATAATGCTGTTTTGCAAGGAGGCCATGCAACAAAATTTTGACTCGGATTTAACATTTTTAATCATACACTAATTTAGTTTTAATCGTTTAATACATGACCTGATTCGGTTCGAGAAAATTGTCCGCAGTCCAGAAACGCCAACGCTAATTATTTGATCAATTTTCGAGAGAAATTAGGGATTTGAGCAATCTGAAAATAAGCAGAATACCCTCAACCATCAAATCCAAATCCAATAACAACAAATGTTTTAATTGATCATACTAAATTAAGCGAATTTATGCAATTTATTTTACTGAATGACAGATCTTGGTATTTGATCAGACTGGAACAAAACGAACTGACTGGCTCAAATCTGAAATTTTTACGACCAAAACCATTAAAATGGCCCGGTCAATTGTTTCTTTAAATTTTTGGCAAACTAAATGCATAATTAATTCACAACAGTCATTCATAGATGGCACAAAACAAGCCGCATCTGACGACTATCTAAAATTTTGCTAAACAAATTAACTAACCAGTCTTCAATATATTTGATATCCGCAATTAGGAACCCTGAACTAAGTTTGCAATTTAGAAATAATTATCAAGCTCATTTTGGTTTATGAACGTTAGAGACATCTACCAATAGCTGGTATGAACTAATCGTCAGTTTAGTGAGTTAAAAATTTCAAAATTAACGTCGATCGCCAGAAATTTTCAACTAACTATAGGTCACTCAAAACTGCACTGACAAGAATAAAATTGTTCAGGTAGACTCTCCATTTTACAAATTTTATTTCACCATAATTAGTTCCATTCAGAATTGCCGGACCGTACCAGAAATTCTGTTAAATTTCGTTAAAAATGACAATACTATAAACAATAGCCCGCATATTTTAGGATCAATTGAAAGATGGATAAACCAAACTAGAAACCCAATTTTACACAAACTTGGTATGAGGGGTAAATATAAATCTGAATTTACCAAATATTTTGAAAGATAGAATAATTGATTGATTTCACTGTAGGACTAAGTACTGGACAAGTATACCGGATAACGCCAATTCTATTCCTACAACTTCTTTACACATTTTACACATATCAAGAGGGAAGCATATAAGAGGTATTTTAGGTCGGAACGACCCGATTTCAGACATCTAGTGATGGTATAGGCACAAGACAATACAATTATATTCAACTAGCGTCACACTGTTGTTGTTGCAACATCATGCCATCGACGCCTGCTTTATTTGCATTATAGTAAAAAATTGCTTCCGGTTTCAATGACAAAATTTCGTATAGTAAACGGTGGAAAGGCTGTTTACACACGTACGAGTATTATTTTCTTTTACGCAACTGCAAATTGAAACTTACACGGCGTGAAATCCAAAACAAGATGAAATAACAGGATAACGGGGATTATTTTTCATTTTAGGGGTACATATTTTTTGGATCGAATTGTGCCAACGAGAGTGAGATCAAGGTCGTTTAGTCCCTTCTTATTTTGGGAAAAATTTATCCGCGGTAGTTGTACAGCCGGGGCCCTGTTTGGGTACGTTTTTGCGAGTTACAATATAACATTTTCGCCTTGATTCATTTCACGTTCAGCTCCTTCTTCTCGACCAGTGTATAATTTTCGTTGTAATGGATATTCTGTTTTTGAATCGCAAGCACACCAAATTGTATGAATTTAGTTTTACCACGATATGGAAACAGCTGTTGGTGAAGTTTTGATTTAAATAACGTGTTCGCCCACATTACATTTTCGAATTGAAAGTTTTCCATTACAACTTGTTTCGGTGTCGATAATGAGCACAATGTTTAGTGTAAAAAATTTCTTGAATACGTCAATTGGAATAAAATTTTGTACCTTAGGACTAGCTCGAAAACACATAACATTGAAATAATGTTCAACGGCACTATGTGATGACTCACATACGCGTTGGCGCTCAACTAGAAATATATTTAAATTGCAATTAAAACCTAAAAAGGTCTGGCCAGATCTATGCGCATAACGGAGGGATAGAGAATGATGAAATTCGCGGTAAACATTGTCGTTTAATTCCAATTTTGGTTTTCTCGCCTTCTTTAAACCAATGTACTTTTACGAAATGCTACAAACATTGACGTTGAGCCCGATATTTCAATTAATATTTATTTTATCATTAAACAATCACACACAAAAATTATTCTCAAACTATTAATGCGTTTGAGTATGTTGCAAATCAGAGTGTCAAATTTATGTGGAGCATCCCCTTTTAACACGGTATTTAAACTATTTTAAGAGATATCGTTATGGTCATTATCGTTATGGTAAAATTAAAATTTATCATCCTCGTGAAGTAATTTGAAATTGGGGCCCTTTAAAAGTGGGGACCGGCGCCATATGGCCCTCCTAGCTTCTCTCTATATAGGTCTGATTTCAATTATGGATAAGTTAAAATCGATTGAAATTTCTATAAATCGAAATGGAGTATTATGATTATTAAGCTTATAACTTAAGTATGAAGTTTTACCCCAAACAGCCAATATGCCTGGGCCATAAAAAGCCGATATTATTGCTAATTTAATTTATAATCTTTTAGTTTATAGTCGTTATCCTCATAAATAATGAAATTTTCAAAATATTTGCAAAAGCAAAAACGCCACTATGGAAGCTGTCACTTCCGGATCCAATTTCAAGCCATACTCACTGAGATCTCTCAATATGTGAAAAAGATTAAGAATAAGGAACACGATGTCTCAAGATAAAAAATAAACTTACCCTGGACTTTTGCTAAAATAGTTTTGTATAACCAAAATTCATCATTCTCGTTTAAATTTCAGAAAACCAACAATTCAACCCTTTGTTGGTTAAAAATTTATTCTTTGAATTATTTGAAACTTTTAATTCTTTGACGTGTTTTGTTTTTCTACAGTACATCATTTCAAAATTTTAGAACCTCCCATGGAATCTGCAACTTCCGACACACAGATTCCCACCAAATTTCGCAAGTATCTCCCAACTTATCCAATAAGGTGTGAAGTTTCATCCCAATTGGCTGCAGAGATTCGTTATTTCCGATAAAGTCTAAAAAAATTATCTAAAAATTTTTGGTTGGAAACTTAATTTAGAACTTTGCTTGAAATCGTTTTTGGTAAAATCTATTTACTTTTTAAAATATTTGTAAAAACGGGAAAGCTCTTATGGAAACTACCACTTGCGGTGGTTTGGACAAACAAAATTTGGAGCGCCATAGTGTTGTGGGTTGGGTCCTCACGTAAATCAACCTTAGACAATCGACTTTTGCATAGACTATTTCTGCGTTTATCCCCAGGCTAAATTTGCAATGCTATAAGCAAAATAACAAGTTTAGCACCGATATAAATGCGACATTTTCATCAGCCAGCTAAAAATTCGATTTTATATGAAAATGGCATTTGTAGCATTACCTTTAGTTGTGGAATAAACAAGCAAATGTCAAAAATTTTAAGAATATGTAGGCAATTAGTATATAATATTGATAAATAATTTAATATTTAGTTAATTAATTCTCTAAGTGGATGGCATTTTTTGTTACGAATAGTGCCACGAAGTGAAAAGTATATGTATTTTCAGATTTTGACTGCTACATAGTGCACCGTGTTAGGAGAAGGCATGGAAACTCTTAAACGCCTGAAGGAACTCAGTATTTTTTAAAAATCTATCTAGTCAAACCCGTCACCACCCCCCCCCCCCCCGTCCCCCCGCGATTCATCGCCACAATGTGTGAATTTTAAAAAATTTAAGGTTTTATCATGGTATGAACAACTTTTTTTACAATTCAACGTCATCTATTAATAAAAAAAACATATTTTTACATGTATGTGACTGAATGAGTACAATTGTACCCAAATGCATATTTTACTCTAATTTTTTTTATGATACAGTGTACGTAGGTGGTTCAAGGTTAGGTTTCAGTGGTTGCTTACTGCACACTTAGGCCAATTTTTAGGCTCATTGTGATACCACTCATTCACTCCACATCATTAACCCACCTACTTCACCTACTCACACAACTACAGTATACCACCTGCACATTGCAAGCTCCATGTCAACCTGTACATTGACATGGAAGGTGGGTCGGCGCGTGACACGGAATAAATCTCCCCTTTTAGAGGATATGCATTTGTAGCATCACAAGCACAGCATAATTTGATGCCATACTTGGCTGGCTTTGAGGGTATATACTGGGTGCGTTTTGTGTGCCCTTTGTATGGAAACATTGGTCGTCGACAGAAAAGCATTCATAAGATTTGTAACCTTTTGTAAATTATTATTCAGCATAAGCCATAGCACGAGTATTTTCATTGTCGAATCGGATAAATCTGTGCAACATCTTAAAGCTATCACGGGGCATTGATGCTCGAAAAACAGGCGAAAAATCTAACCTGCATAATTCGTATATATGCTCATTATTTGGCTGAAACGGCTTCCATTTTTTTATTTGGTCTTTTAGTCGGATCAGGAAACTTAACCAATAACTCATTGTTTAAGCTGTCACGACCAAAATGTTTCTTTCGATGTAAATTGTCTGCTAAAGTTCGCTGCTCGTAACCCCGTTAGTTTTAAATTTTTGAATTCCTTTTTTCGTGTCGATTTGCTTGTGGAGATATATACTTTTTATCTCTATGTACAACAATTCTATAAATAATCATTTAGTCAAAGTGAGCCAGAGTGAGCACCAATTTTCATGTTTTTCGATCAAATATTTATTTTTTAGGTTTTTGATGGTATTCTTAATTTTTCCTCACTCGGTATAGTTCGAAATACGTTTTAATTTAAATTTGAATATCAAAAAGTACAAATAAATAAATGCACAAGATAAATAAGTACTTATCTTGAATAAAAGTGAATGATTATGTATTTTAATCTAAAAACAGATAATTGACATCCTTCATTGCAGTACAAAATCTAGGCCAAATTGAATTAATATTAACCCAGTTCACAATTTCTTAGTTCTTGGAACTGTAGTAAGCAATGGAAGCCGGATGGTACACAATATACAAATATATAAAATTTTTATTGATTGATTAGAACAAATAGAAGACTTTATTCTTTACATAAGTAAATAAACAATGTACATCAAGATAAATAAGTCCCAATACAAAAAAAAAATATTTTGTTTTATTTAAACTGCCTCTGAACCAATCTTGTTGGAAGATTAAATTTTTTTTCTGTGTTTAGTACGTGTGTCGAGTTTATCCTATACGAAATGCCTTGAACTGAACAGAATATTTTTCGTCTTCTTTTCAACTACTTTCTTAGAAAAGAGATTAATGATTTAATGTTAGTTTGAATAAAGTTTTTTTAGTAATTAATGATTCAATAACTGGGCTTAATGATAGTTTGTGATTTAAGTACAATTAACCTACTTGTTTCAGACATAACTGTACAAACAGAACAGATAGAAAGAAATATCTTCAGGTGAAAATAAATAAATGTATGCCAAAACTTATCTTTCCGTTTTCCTGCTTTTCTATAATTTCTAGCACAAATACACATACAAATTAATTTTACAATACGACATCAATTTATCATTGTAATCCTTGCTAGACTATAGAAAAGAGTGCTGTAAATTACTATTGTTTTCATAAATTATATCCACGCTGGAATATTGCACAAACTGAATATTATTCCAATTTCTTGGTACTGCTTTACACATATACATAACTATATGAATATGGTCGTCTTCTAGATACAGCACAACATTGTTTATTTATTTTGACAAGCGGAACAAACTATGTATATATAAATAATTGATTTGGCAATCTAAATAGAAAATTAAAATACAGAATAAGGAAGATTCATGCATGTTCCATATGTACAGTTAGTCACAAAAGTCTTCCTACACTACTAAAATTTGCAAAATCGAGGTAAATGAATCGAACTAAATATTAATTAATTATTAATTAAATAATATATTTAAACAAAAGAAAATTATTATTGCACAAAAAAAATTTAAAAAATTTTCAAAAATTCAAAAAGTTTGAATCACAAAAGTCCACATAAAGTTGCACGTTTCTATTTATTCTCTTTCAGCATTAAAACTTTGCATTCGTTTTGAGTGAGAAATATTTTTCGTCTTCGGCATTAAAAATGGTGCACCGAATGGAAGTGTCAATCGAAGTACGAAATTTAGTAATAAAGCTACGGGAACACAATAAGAGCTCTAGTGGAATATTTTAAATTATTGGTAAAAGTCGAGCAGTCATACAAACAATTGATAATCAACAATGGTCGTCCTAAACACTTAAAGCACGGTATGATCGAAACATAATCAAAAAAGTGGTATCCAATCCGAGGATTAGTGCACCAAACATAGTGGTTGAGATTCGGAATAGCCTGCGGTAAGGATGTTCATCCCGAAACAGTTTGTCAAAGTTTACAAAACAAAAGGTTTAATGGAAGAGTGCCAAGGAAAACACCATTTATAAGCCTAGTAAAGGCTTCAATTTACTAAAAAATACGTTAATAATGAATAATGATGAATCAATATATTTTGATTGGAGGGGGAAAAATTTGGCGAAAAGTTAACCAAGATATGACTCCAAAAAATTTGCTTGCCACCGTTACACACGGCGATGGCAATGTAATAGTTTGGCGATCTATGGCTGCAACTGGTTTCGAAAAATTGATATTTAAAGAAGGTAATATGGAGCACCAAATATATTTTAATATATTTCGTAGCAATTTACAAGCGTCCGTTGAGTGCCTAGGACTAAGCAACCAGTGGATTTTATATCAGGATAATGAATACAAAACAACTTCATTGGCCTCCCCAGCACCGAATCAGAATGCAATAAAGCATATCTGGTATAAACTGGAACAAGGGGTCCGAAAGTATAGGATTACCAATAGGAATTCATTAAAAAGTGCCCTTTCGAGTACATGGACTGAAATTTCGTGAGAGGTTACTGAGAACTAGTTCGTTTCATTTATCTCGATTTTGCAAAATTAAATTGTGTATATAGACTTTTGTGGCTGACTGTATATATTTATCCTACTTCACATAATGTCCAGATGTACCTTTAAAGTATATATGCGCAGCAAAACATTTTCGCTTACTTCAATTTAATCAAATTAAACATATTGGATGCACAAAGTACCCGTATACCGATGGTTGCTTTTCGCTTTATACAAAATATCGAGCAATTGAGATTAAATTTATGGTCTGTCGGTTTTAATGAAATTTAACACAAAATAAAATGTCTTGTATTCCTTAGAGTACTTTTATACAAGCGAACATTCCATTCGAACGGTCGTCCCGATGAATTAATAATGAAAGAACCAACAAATTAAAAGTTTCCCACGTTTCCCACATTTTCTATGTTGCATAAACATATTTATTCTCCTCTGTGTCGTTTATGTTGTTTTTGTCGAAAAAAATTAAAATTTTGATAATTTTTAGCAGATCAAAATGCCCTTTGTTGCTGTGATGGCTACCACAATATATAATTTTGTCACTAAGAACATTATCATATTTATACTCAATTTAGAATAGCCAAAGCTCTTCCACCATTATTATACTAAAGTAGGTAAGCCTATTTGTCTATAGAGACAAATCAATGTAAGAGTTACATATAACTATTTCTCCTTTATGTATTTTGTGGAATGTGAGTTTGAAATAGGATAACATGAACAGACTTAAAATAGAATTCGGTTTCACTTTTCTATGTTTAACATGTCACAATGTAATCAATTTGGAATCATAATAACATAAACAAACTATTTTCATTATCATATCAAAAATCCAATATGGTTTAGTTGTAAGTTGGTGTTGGCGTTATAAATACAAACTGCTAACCGAACGATGCATGAAAAAATGAAAATTGATATTTACTGTAAAAGAACAACGGGAAAATTGAAATTTGTGGTTCGTTAACTTTAGATGGATTATTAAAACTTTCATAGAAGAAGTATTATTACAAAGTTCGCAAGTAACGAACAATCAATTTGCTATTGGGAATTGAAAACTAAAAATCTGAGTCCAGATTTAATTGAAAATTAATCATTCGTAAACAGAATTCAAAATTTTAAATAAAATATGCTGTATATTCGAAAAGGATTGCCCTTTGGTGTTTTGTTGACAGGTTGAAGCTTTGATCAAAAAGATAGTTGTATATATAAAAATGTCAAATTGAACATGATTGTCAGATAAAAAAAATTTTATATAATCGCCCATTTTTTGCGTTTAGTATTAGACACAGCTATGTGACCTGTTGCTTGTAAATGGTGTAAACGGTGCTCTGGATTCATTTCGGTAATTCTTCCGAGCAATCACTGGGAATTCGTTTAATCTCCGATTTGACTTAGAACGAATGAAGTCCAAGTGTTCGGTCTAGAGCCAATAGTTTAACGATCTCAGAGTTCATATGTCTAATTATTTGCAGATGAGGGCATTTTAAACTTTTGAACGATACTTTAAATGTATTGACTTTGCTCTAGTTATGCAATAGCATTTAGTGGCGAAACGTTCTCCGAATTGGCATCGAAATGTTCCTTTAACAAAGTGCAGTGGGTTGTCTGACCGACCTTGCTGTTCGGCTATTAAACACATCAAGAATATGACTATGAATAATTCGTAGAAGTTTGTGTTATATTATGTCGCGGCTTGTACTTGCTTTGCGACCATTGATAATGACTTGTTTCCGTCAATGTTAATTTAAGCCTCACAGATCGCCTAACATGACCATTACCTATAGGGTTTTTTAGTAACCTAACATGAATTACCTCAAATGAGTGGTCGTGTAGTAGTTAAAATTCGACGCTCCGATTCGTTTAGTTTACCTTCCGGTGTTGGCTGGTACCATAATAGCACGAATTAGTTCGTTAAAATGCATCCAACATTTGTGGAATAAGGCCTATATTCATTCACATCTTCCGCTAGCTGTGGAAGAGCTGTGTACCCAATCGAAAATCACTTATAAGAAGTTCCATAAGTAAGTTTGGTCTTACTAAAAAGTCTTGCTAAAAATCTTGTTTTTCGATAAGTAATTAAAGATAGTGCGTACATAAGCTTGACAGAAAGCGCGCTGCCAAATAATTTTAAACGCAGCAAGGTAAAAATCTTCAGAGGTGATACGAGTTAGAATTGTTGTGTTGAATTAAAATTAATTCAAGTAGTACAGACAAGAACAAGTAGCAGGAAGCCGATCAAACAACAGAATGATCAAAGCTTTTGCGTTTGGATCGCAAGGTACCGAGTTTGAATCCCGCGATAGGGGCAGTATGCAAAAGAGATCTTTCATCATTCGATTAGTGATGGAGTTAAAAATTAAAAATAATAAAATCACTGGAGTCATAAAATTGCCTTAATCTACTTTTAAAATAATATTTAGTTTAGCAAAACTCGCATAAATTTCACAAATAGCTAATTTTATTAAAAATTAACAATTTATTAGGCCTGTAGGAGATTACCAACCTTTTAGCAACTCGCGCTTATTTTCTGGCGTTGCCAAGTTATATGATAAATGTGGTGCCTAGTTATATGTTTGTAGAACGGACACCACACATTTACAGCATATTCCAGCTGGGATCGAACGTAAGCACAATACAGGATTTTAATTGTCTCTAAATGAAAAATACCACTCATCCAAAGTTTAATAAAGTCACTCAAGGGGTTCACTCTAGCGATGCACAGCTCAAGGTCCTTAGTATATACAGCTCATGTTCTCAACGAAAGTAACCTCTAGGTCTTGAGTTTCAAGTATTCGACTGACTCTGGATTGTGGTGCACCCGAGGTTGCTTGTATAGTAATCGACCTTTAATCTCCTATTTCAATATATTGCATGCGATTACTCAAATAAGATTTGAACCAGGCTCAACGGCTTTTTACGTCCTATACCTCCTTTTACAATTCGAGGACGTACGATGATAGGCCCGAGTTTCACCATCTGCACATGGCACAAGAGGTCTCTAAAGTTAATACAACTGCTTATAACGTCGAAATTAAATGATGAGTACTTCATTCGAGTGGTACAACCCAGAAAATCAATCAATTAAGTTCAATCCGAACTTCAAAATGTGTTCGCTTTTGCAGAGCGATTGACGGAGACCAAAGCTTTTGCAAAGCCGGTTTTGCAAGCCTTGTTGTGCTTTTCATTTACATTAATAAATAGAAAAGGTGATAAATTCTAATAGATTTGTCGATACTGATCTAATATCTCTGTAGCAAGAATCATCATTTCTAGATCCAGCTTTGAAAATAGGCATCACTCTAGTTATTTTCCACTTTTGTGGAAAAGTCGGAAATTGTATTGACTGCTTAAACAAAACGCTTAAGCGAATTACCAAATTTTCAGGATTTTAAAAAAAATTAAGCTGGACTACCATCAGGAGCACATCCGTAAATTAATCGAATAGGCTTTTTTGAATTTGTAATACGGTTCTCGGTTTTGGTAAATTTGGGACTTGTTATTCACATTGGTTTCCAATATTATTTCTGTTCTTCTGTGGTGTATATCATTAACAACAAAATGTGTTAGTGATTCTTCTGTTTTTAATAAAACTGGTTCATTAGTATATATTAGGTTCGACTTTTGGTCCCGTCCATTTTTGGGTCAATATTTGAGTCAAATATTTTGCCGTTGAATAGGTCCTAGTTATCTCAATTCAAATTTACAGTCATAATCTCGATCGTTTCTACATCATAACGCAACTAATATTTGAGAACTTCACAATTGTATCGCAGCACTTGGTACACGATAATGTAGGCGAATCAGGTGGAATATACTCCACGTAAATTCGTATCGACTTATTATTGATGGCTATTTTAAAACACAGTTGCTCGGTCGATTCTGGATTCGTGGCACTAGTTTGCCCAGCTTTAAAATTTGCTTCTTAATTAGGTGGCGCGTATTGCGTATTTGAGAAAACGCCAGATTTGACCCCAATCAAATACCTTTAAACAGTCCTACTGGTCACAGAGTAGAGTCGATGGTGCTTTGAAAAAATTCACCTGAATGTTGATTTTATTCGATATGTAATCATATTTCAATTCGGCTAACGCTAAGCCACTTTTTGGGTAGTGCCACTCGAATGGAGTACTCGTCCATTATTGGACATCATTAATAGTTGTAATAAATTTAGGGACCGCTATGGTTTATTCTGATGTAGGCTGGCAAGGAGTTAAGCTATAAGTGCAGATGGTTCTACGAAAATCGGACCTATCACCGTACGTCCTCAAATTAGCTGGTAAAGGCGTCAGGTATAGGACGTAAAAAGCGAACGGTGAACGAGTTGGAAGTACTACGGCCCCGGAACAGAATGCAAAGATAATAAAATTAAAAAAAAACTAGTAAGAAATTATTTAGGGAATTTTAGTTCGAATTCTTGGCTTAAATTCGTATTGACAACAACAACATTTGTATAAAATTTTCATAAAAAACTACAAGAAATATGTGTGATTGACAACAACAACAACATAGAAAATTATTTTAAAATTTTTAGTCACTGGTCTGTTGGGCCAGCAGGATCTACCAGAATTGATTCAATCCAACCGGCTCATACTCGTTCAAATTCTTTCTATTCGTATTGACAACATCAGCTATGTTAAGGGTTGCCACATAAAACTAGTTTAAAATACGTATACCTTAAAAATTTGTAACTGAGATTTGCTCGCAGAACGCTCGGCAGAGCAGCACAACCATGCCAATAATAAATAACTTCATGTTTTAAAACAAATTGAGGTGCTTGCACGCCACTCGGTTTGCTCGTATTTTTTTGTTCCAAAATTGTTTTCTAACTAAACGCATTGATTCTTTGCCATTTTACGTTTCAATTCGTACAGCACCTGTAAATTTATATTCATCAGCCTTAGCGCATCTATAATGCTCGTTTTACGCTACGCAATTTGCATATTTGTTCTGCTGACTGGAATTCTTAGCATGCTTGAATGCATCAGACATCTAAAATACACTTTACATGAAAAAGATTTGTGAAAATTCCACTGGTCCAAGTAGGCCAAGTGTTCCAATGGGAATAAAATGTAAAACAATTTATGTCGTTTACACGGTTACTCCACCTGACATATGTAATGTCATTAACAGTAACATATCGGGTAACATAAAAATCAAATATGGCTTCGTGTGAGGTATATCTGTCATATATTTGACAATTTGACAGTTTTAAAAAAATTAAAAAATTTGCAGGAAAATAAAATAAGATTTCTCCGAGAAAAAAGAAAAAGAAGAAATACCTGATTTTTGGGTCAATCCTTTTTTCGTTAAAAGAGGAGAGCATGATTTGGAAATGCACCTTCTTAAAAATTTGGAGCAGTAATTAAAAAAACACAATAAACGATGTTGGTGAAAAAGAAGGTACTGGACAGGTTTGGGATGCAACTAAGCCTGGATACTTGATTGCACGGACTAGTGCTGATGATGGTGAAACAGATGGTAGTGGGCAAACACGGCTTTAAAACGGGTGTGCGGAATGTCAGGAAAATAATTATTCGCTTCTGTTGATGTTGATGACAACGATGGCGAAAAGGAAGAATCTAAACAAGTTGCTGAAGTAGGTACGGCTGGATAATTGAATACGCGCATTGCTTTTAATGTTGGCGAAATAGATGTGTGAGGTCTGTGAGATGTTAATTGGACCGTTAAAAGGTGATGATGGTGGTTGCTTAAAAAATGATTGCGGTAGGCATATTGTTATTGTACTTGAGCCCGGCGGGTGAATACAACGCACTCTTAATTCGGTCAATTGCTGCTGGATAGAAGACATAAATTGCAATACGTGAGTCTCGAGTAGTTTCCTTAATTTGGATGCTATACATTTCCCAAAAATTTCAAATTCGCCCTTTTGTGGTTCAGAATTTACGGTTGAAATAATCTTATTTAGTGCGCCATAAAAATCAGTAGTGGGCAAATCTACTGATGCCTCTTTTCTCTTTTTTGGAGTGGATTCATTTAATTCTAGAGAAGGAATATCAACATTTGATTCGTGATAAGAATTCCAGTCATTTAAAGTTTCTTAATCGGAATCGTCCGTTAAACTGCTTTCAGTCTAAAAAATACGTTCAACATCAATTAAATATTTCATATTTCGGTCCTTAATATCGTCCAGACCGGCTCCTGAATTTTTTGAACTATCAATTTTCTTCTCCTCTGCTGTATAGCAAGATCGAAGACTTTTAAATTTCTGTTTTATTGCATCTTCGTCTGAACCCATTTCGGTTGCAATTTGCCTGTAGCATTATTTCTTATGTCAACCCTTGTAAATATTTTGGATTGAATATTCCGCAAATATTCTTTATTTTTACATAACTCGATTAATTTTAAAGTTTTCTGTTTTTGATTTGACATTTTGATTAAAAAGGATCTGTTTTTTATTATATGTCAGGAAACGTCAAAACTTCGTGTCAACAGAAACTTCTGACATTAAAGTACTCGTATAACTTAATGTTTACACATATTGCAGCTCGTTGACATTTTGTGTTTTCGCCTGCAACTGTTCGAAAATTTATGTTATAACTTGATGTTAATGGCAAGTGGAGACTAGGCGTTAAGTATGCCAAAGTTTCTGATTACAAAAAAATTTAATAACAAATATTAGTCTAATAGTTTCTAGACTCCAAAGCTTTACCTTTAGGATGTGTGCGGTAGTCAGAAAACAAATGTTTGTCTCATTGCCAACAATGTGTCTATATTATTTGAGCAGCACCTCATTGGAAGAGAACACTACCAACGCCAGTCACACTTGCATCGCATTGAATAAAAAGCGGACGAATAAAATTGAATGAGTTGACTTTGGTCACTTTAAATAAATTTATTGTACTTCTTAAGAAGATCGGAGATGGGCGCAATATACAATGATTCTACTTTTTCTTGATCAACTTAAACATGACCGCCTACCACATATGTCAAATGTCGTATCTCTTTTAAAAGGAACTTGTTTTTACAAAGTTAGAGAGTAACACATCTTTTGCGACGTATTGTGAAGTCCGAATGGCAAGACCGTAAACTGATACAAGAGACGAACAGGGATGGTAAACGCTGTCGTGCCTCTGAACGCTTGTGCCAGCACGATCTGCCAGAATGCATCTTTGATGGTTGAGATGAATTTGGTACGACCCAACCGACTCAAGAGACCGTCAGTCATGGGTAGCGAATGCCTGACTCCTTAATTATTCTGAGAGATAACTTTCGATCTAATCCTTGATAAAGAGATTTTTGGACAGTTGGAGAGACAGCATATGTAAATATTAAAAATGTATGTATAATTCTATCCAACTGTTCTGACTGTTCAACAGTAAGATCATGCAATGCAATTTCAAATTCAATGCAATTTCAAGTTTGTCTTGAAATTCAGAGTCGTCAAATCCGGAAATAAACATTGGAATAATTTGTAGAAGCTTTTCCTAAGGCTATAGGCATAATGTGAAGTTTCATGACCTTGAAAATACCTTTGTAGTTTATTTTGGCATTAACATGACAGTGCCTACAGTTGAAAACGGATAATGTACCTTATCTCGAGGATCCTTTAGAAAAGCAACCAACCATAACGCAACCCAAACTAAAACTGAATTATTGGAGCATATTCATATTGACAATAACAACTCTGTTTAACAGTGTGATCGTTTGCAAATGAATTAACAAAATTGGCAAAAGCTATAGAAGCTTTTATTTGCCTTCAAGGACTTCATAAATTCATTAATGATGATAAAAGGTACTGGGTGCTTTTTTCTATAATTGTGGAATATGAGACAGTTATGCCGATGGCGAGTGGAACTATATGAGTTGCGAGATGGACTACGAGATGGACAAAAGATTTGTCTACAAGAGATAGTTGATGTCGCAATTCGGTAACGGAGTCGTTGATATCTTGTGGAAAAACAGGTGTCTTTATGGACGATTGGAACGAGGTACTCACAATGAAGGGCTTCCGTAATTGAGGTATGAAAATCTGATATCCAACCTGCACGGTCAGTGAATTCTGACCGTGGGCTAACAAAAGCAATTTGTAGAGAACCCTGACGACATAGACCTCATCGACACGTACATCGGTGTATCTGTGGTGCGTAAAAGATAAAACGTAATGAAGAAACAGCGTATTCGGCTGTTACGAAGCAAACTATCAAATTATTGTTAGTTCTGTCTGGACTAGTTAGGATCACATCTGTTGTTGTTTTTAGATTATTTTACGATATTCTTGAAAGGTTGCAATTAAATTATTAACTGAAAAAGGACTAAAAAGCATGCATATTTTATTTTTACTTTATCCTCTTCTCATTTTATGTTTGACGCGCGGTTTGACAAGATGTTTTTAGAAATTTTGTGACTGAGCTAAAGTAAGAAATACTCTACCATAAGTAACTTTTATCGTTTAGTTAAAGAACTTGTGGTTAAGTTAAAGTATGTGTGGGTTTGGAAAGTCTAGATTGAGACATTTATTTTCAAAAATGCGCCGAAAAATGGACCTAAGCAGTGATAAAAACATGCTATCGGAGCATTATTAAAAACAAAAAAAAACATTCATACCGCGAGATGGCAAGAACGACAAATGGTTTCTTGCTTATCAGTAAGTAATTTGGGAAAGATTCTTCAACCTGGGGGTACATTTTATGAGACCAAGAAAGAAACTATAAGGGAATCAGGAAAACAACGCCCAGAACAGACCGGAAAATTATTCAATCAGCCTTAGAAAAGCGCAGAGCAACGACGAGAGAGCTACAAAAGCACCTTAGTAAAGAAGGGATAAAGATATCAACGATGACATGGCGACGAAGAAACTCAGACTCACTGAAAAAATGAGGTGAGAACGTCTTATTTGGGATAAACTTCATAAGCACTGGACAATAGACGACTGGAAGAAGGTAAATTGAATTTGTACTCACTCATTATGTATTTTCAAACATTTAATTAAAAAAATTCGAAATTAAATAGTTTTTTAAATTTAAATAGGTCATATTTAGTGACAAATGCAGGCTAGAGGCCGTTACAGAATCGGTCCTGTTCGTCAGAAGAAGACCAGGAGAGAGGTTTAAGGAGAACTGCGTAGTCAGAAACATAAAACATCCACCATCAGTGGTGTTAACAGACGTCTTATTTTTCCTTACATGAGGTACGTCAAGGCTAATACTCTTACACTTTTTTGCAAGATGGAGCTCCTTGACATACCGCAAAATTAATAGAGAATGTCCTCCTTAACTAAAATATTGACATCCTCTCTTGGTCTGGCAATTCTCCGGATTTAAACCCTATCGAGAATTGATGGGCCTACTTTTAAGTCCAACGTATATAAAACTCTTAATTCTATAGTGTCCACCCTAAAATAATATTGAAAACATATGGGGGAATAGTGATCAAATTTGCATTATGATCACTACGTGCATGTGTAGCATGCCTGAAAGAATAAAAGCTGCTGATAAAAATAAAGGTAGTTTAGCAAATTTTAATTGTCTTCCAATTTATGTTACTCAAAATTATTTAATTTTAAATAATTAAACCATTCAATGAACCGGGACTGTTAAATGTTAAAACATTAAATTGAAATGAATTCTTTCATCATCACATTTCACCATCATTTACGTTTATTGACCCCGACCAAGATAATAAAAGTGATTGAAATTTATTATGTACCAAAATAACAGATATCCAATCTACCCACAGCTTTGTACAGAATAACAGATACCTCCGCCCAAATATTTTTTTCATAAATCATTCAGTTATTTGCTCTTTTTAAAAAACACATTTGTTATCATAAAAATACCTTTTTGTTTAACTATTATTTGTAATGTAAAATGATAACAGCAATCATTAAAAACGAAATTCTAAAGAACCGCAAAATGTAAAAGTAAACCGAAATGTTTCTAAATAAATCTTTAAGAAAATTCCATTTTGCGGGTATACATCTCCACTCGTGTATCCACCCGCAGTTGTCTTATATATCTCATTAAGCGCTGTACACAGTAAAATCGTGCTGTACGCACTCCCATACTCGCATATAATACAAAATATATCGATTTTAAGACAGAACCAAAGACTTTTAGCAATAATGGGAATTGAACGGTAGCATTACAAATAATGCTAATAAAATATCTAAGCAGAGCGTACACAATACAATAGATTCACTATACAGCGAAATGAACGAAGACAAAACAGTAATAATAATGAAGAATAAGATGAAAAACGGGAAATAATAATCGTAATCAAAAGTATTTCCTCTTCATGAAGTTCATAAAAATGATATATATTTTCGAATTTAGCTATTTATATACTCGTACTCGTACTCGTACTCATTCGAACCGGGATGAATGGGATAAATTGGGGATGTGCTTTTTGCCCATTGTCTAAATATAATTGGATTGCCGGTTTTTATGTGCGAATTAACTGATTTGATGCGAGAATGGTAATCGTAATCCTATAAAATCCAATAAAAATTTTCTGTTGACAGCGGTATTTTGGAGTATTGCGAAATTTTGATTGAAGGTGGAATAAATCAATAAATAATACTAAATTTGTGTAAGTATCCCCAGAGTATATAGACGCATGACCTTCATTACCAAAATGAAAATTTAACTGAGCGGACTTCTTCTTATCCTATTTACCCTGCAGAGCGATGATGGAAAACAGGTTCAAATAACATTGAATATACCGTCATAACACCCAAATAAATAAAGATTTATGAAAATTTCCAAGAATGACACGGTACACCGCAAAGAAAAAATATTTATTTTTTTTTATTAAAGAACGTCTTTAACATTCCTCAGACGACGAACAATTTAATAAACAATTTCCTTTTAGGGAAATATGTTAAACATATTAAAATTAGTGGTTAAATTGTTGAACTTTTCTTATCTGCTTAAAAAATCTATATACGAGTATCTGTTCTAGGAATTTTCCATTTTCTTCAGGATCTTCCCGCAAATATGAACCAAAAATACCGAAAAATCGGTATCAAAATTTCCAAGAATTAATGTTCTTATGCCGCGCATGCATATACAACAAATACGTGATTTGGAACATGTTTGTGATGGCAATTAGCAAATTCAAAATAATGTGACCTCGAACAAATGTACATATATAAGGAACAAATTATGTATACAAAGCAATTAATTAATTTTTGTATCTGATATCGATTTAAAAAACGAGAACGGCAAATTAATTTACCTTTGCGTGAATCAACGTTATATACTGATTTCCATTTGTAAAGTGTTTAATCAAATTAGTTACATTTCGTGATATTTTCAGCATACGCAACACAATTTTCTCTACCATATATACTCGTATACTCTTACTTGTATTCTGGGTATGTACAGTGCGTTATATATAAGAAATGTCGTCGGTCGTAGGGTGATGATAAAAGGGTTGGGCTGATTGCTTTTACACGACTTTCGTGCAGAATATATAAAAGTAAAACAAAAAGATCCTTGACATTATAACTTTAACTGTGTATGTGTGTGTGTGTGTGTTTTTACATGTACTTCCTTTATAAAATATACACAGACACATTGAAACAGTCCCTATATGTAATGTACACACACACGTATACACAATAATAAAAATTGTAAACAGAAATATTTTGATTGGAGGAGGAAACAAAAGGATGTTATATGCCTTTGTATTTTTAGATTAAAATTATTCTTAAGGCTTAGGATTGCGTCATTCCTAATGTAAATATACGAGTATTAAGATGTTCATCAAGTTGATGAAGATGATGAACGACCCTAAAGCCATGTGTATATGATATTTTTATGTTTGTTTTTGTTATGAAGAACCATCCGAATTTCGGTCTATAATTTGGTCTTTAAACATTGTTAACATTGGATAACAATTTTTTGTGTTCGTGTTTTAGTTGGGTACATTTTTGGGACAGCTATACAGATAAATTTGGTAGTTACTCAGAGAGATTTTAATTTTGAGTTAAATTTTGTTTATCTTCCATAAATTTTACGCCACATTATGTTGGACGAAACATGAATATTATTTAACAATAAATTAATGGGTGAGTGGATGAATCAGAAAATGGACCAGATAATTGAGGTCAGCTTATTATGTTCTAATACATTTACTAGATAATAAAAAGGAGAATGGTTTATATGCAAATTTTCTTCTTTCAGCACAGCTGTTCTCACCAAGAAAATCTGAATTGAATCGAAATCGATTTAAAAGTAGCCTGTTGTTACGGAAATTAATCAGATAACAATTTTGCAGGTCCTAGTCCACTTGTTAAGATAAACTGAGCTGTATACTATGTTGTGCTTAATATTTAGACTTAAGGCGTGGTCTTCGTTCAAATTTCCAGGAAATTAAACTACCTTAGCCGATACTATTAAGGTTAGCCGAAAGTAACGGGTGTTTTTTTAGGAGGTTTGTTTTTCCGATAGATGTCGTTTTATTTTATGACAGTTGTTTTGACAGCTCAAAGTAGCATTTCTACTCAGTATTGTTTGGCAAATCATTATGAATAGGTTAACTCCAGAACAACGTTTTCAAATCGTGGAAATTTATTTTCAAAATCAGTGTTCAATTAAAAATGTTTATAGAGCACTTCGTGAATTTTATGGTGCACATAATCGTCCGTCAAAGACCACCATAAAGAACGTAATTACCAAATTTCGGTCTACATTCACTCTTTTGGATGCCAAGCCACCGACAAGAATGAGAAGAGTTCGTACAGAAGAAAATATTGCTGTCGTTGAGGCCAGTGTCGAAGAAAACGACAATTTATCGATTCGTCGTCGTGCTCAGCAAATTGGACTTTGTCCATCGACTTTATGGAAAATTTTACGTAAAGATTTGGGTTTGGTGCCATACAAAATTCAATTGGTGCAAGAATTAAAGCCACACGACCATCGTTTGCGCCGTGAATTCAGTGATTGGTCGTTAAATCAATTGAACGAAGATCCATTTTTTTACCGTAAAATTCTCTTCAGTGATGAGGCGCATTTTTGGTTAAATGGATACGTCAACAAACAAAATTGTCGCATTTGGAGCAAAGATAATCCACACGCCGTTCTAGAATTACCAATGCATCCTGATAAATGTACTGTTTGGTGCGGTCTATGGGCTGGTGGGATCATCGGTTCATATTTCTTTAAAAATGAGGAAGGACGACGCGTTACCGTGAATGGAAATCGATACAGAACCATGTTAAATGAGTTTTTGTTGTCAAATCTTGAAGATATGGATATGAATGAAATGTGGTTTCA
The DNA here is from genome assembly GCA_963691935.1 of Nephrotoma guestfalica. Classification (NCBI taxonomy): domain Eukaryota; kingdom Metazoa; phylum Arthropoda; class Insecta; order Diptera; family Tipulidae; genus Nephrotoma; species Nephrotoma guestfalica. The sequence continues at coordinate 15,568,921 of OY829915.1, forward strand.
ACAAGATGGTGCCACTTGCCATACAGCACGTGAAACAATCGACTTATTGAAAGAAACTTTCAACGACAACATTATTTCGAGAAATGGTCCGGTGAATTGGCCTCCGCGTTCGTGCGATTTGACGCCACTCGATTACTTTTTGTGGGGATACGTGAAGTCATTGGTTTATGTGGATAAACCTCAATCGATTGACGCTTTGGAAACCAATATTCAACGTGTCATTGCTGACATACGCCCTCAAATGCTTGAAAAAGTGCTGGAAAATTGGACCTCCAGAATGACATTTGTGAAAAATAGTCGTGGTAGCCATATGCCAGAAATTGTGTTTAAATGTTAAATGCCAAAAAATTATCTACCAAATAAAAAAAAATTTTGGTCATTTCATAATTTTATATGTGTTTTATTCAAAAAAAAAATCGGCAACCTCTTAAAAAAACACCCTTTAAAAAAAATGGTTATGCCGATATTGTCTTTGATTTGACATCCAAAAATAAACAGACCCGTCACTGTTGATGAATTTTTTTCACTTCATTACTTTCAAACGTAATAAAATTTTAGAAAATGTAATAAAATTGTCCTTTGACAAATTAATACGTCCTCCGCATAAGTCGAACAGGTCGTCCACGATGTTGAAAGATTTAGACACTCTATTAATGGGGTTATTTACCCCATAGTTTATGGAACGGTGTTCTAGTGCTAAAAATTCATGGTTTCGAAATGTTACGCAAGGCACATGAATTGATATGTTTTCCAAAATGTAAGCTGAATCAATGTGACCAAGCAAAACGTTACCATTAAAAGCCGCGCCTATAAGTGCATCTTGTTGAGTACGGGGGTAACCGAGCCACATTTTCATGGAACGATAAATTGTGGTCGTAATCCCAGCCACTTTTCTTAAACAAGAAAATCAGAAACTTCTTTTGAATGCTTTCAATTCTTTTAATGTATACAGCATAGTATGGATTCCAGCTTGATACAGCGTATTCCAGTTGAGATCGAACGTAAGTGAAATAGAGTGGACATAAGGTTTGAATATCTTTAAATTCACCTGTCCATCTTTTAACAAATCCAAACATGGCATTCGCTTTCGCAATACAATATCCAATTTACCTATTGAAACTGGGCGCCTAAATCTATGATCTCATTGACTCTTTGTAATACTTTGTTGTTGACTTTGTAGGAAGTAATTACCGGATTTCTCTTACGATGGAAAGACATGATTTTGCATTTCTTAATATTTAAGTAAAGCGAGTTTCGATCACACCACTCACTTAATCTATCGATGTCTTCTTGAAATGTATTCGTATCAGGCATTTCATTAACAGTTCGAAAAATGTTCACGTCATCAGCAAATATGAACACGTTTGCGTTTTTATTTGATCTATGAAAAAAATAAATAAACACGGCGCGATGTGAGATCCGTGGGGAACACTGCAGACGTAACTTTAATAACGTTTGATTTCTCATTTCCCATTATTACAAATTGTAACAAAACCCAAATGCGAATAAACTCAGGAGTGCTTTTTGATAGCAGATGGAATCAAATGCTTTACTGAAATCCGTGTACAATACATCAACTTGATGTTTTTCTCTCTCATTAACTATTTTATTGGTGAATTCAACCTGATTAGGTGATGTGGATCGACCTGGCATACACCAGTGCTGGTTTATTGATAAATGACGTGCAATTGTGGATTTAAAGTTGTTGCATAATACTAATTCAAACAATTTTGTAAAATTGATGATGTAGTTGATATTCCTCTGCATCTTGTTTCCCGATTTAATAATTGGTGTAATTTTTGAAATTTTCCATTTTTCGAGAAATACTCTTAAGGAGTGATTGAATAGGTAACATAATGGAAATCCTAAAATGTCAGCGTACACCTCAGAATAGAAGAGGGTATATTGGCAAAACCACAACCGTCTCCAAACGCCTTTAAAGCCGATAAAATGTTATCTATAAATGTTATATATAACAGGAGGAATTATTGATATGTTGTTATTGCTGATTGAAGACTGATTTAGCGAGACTGATTGAAAAAACACCGCGCACTGTCATCTATATTTTTGAAACTTGAGGTGCTGGTATTGTTATAGGTCATATTAAAAGGGTATCCTTAAATTTCGCGTTTATTCCTAAAGTATTTCCAAAATTGTTTCGGATTTACTTTCATTTTTCCTAGAATTTGATCGAGATACGATCTGTAGTTTGATTTGAAATAAATTTCAAATTCGTTACTATTTTGTAGAAAAATTATTTTGTCCTCTTTTCAACATTTTGGCATACGCTTTCGACTTCCGATTTCTTAAGTTAACTAGTCTATCATCGAACCACTGAGGGTGAGCATTTTGTGGTTTACAGCACATAGGTACATAAAGTTCGAAGCCTTGCTGCATAGTGTCATTAAATTTATCATTGGAATTGTGAGTTGTTTGTCAGTTGCTGGATTCTAGGTAACTTTGTAGCCCTGCACTGTTTGTTTTTTTGAAGTTGTATTATTTGGTTGTAGGTGTTCCGAAGTCGCTATTAAATTAGGTGAGTCAACTACGATGTCTAAAGACTTGTGCTTGATATCTTTTATGACAAAGTCGTAGCTGAAGACAACGTCCAATAATCTATCACGATTATTAGCAACGGCGTCCACAAATAAGGATTCCGCATCTGTTGTTATATTGCATTGTAAAATATAGCCGTATATACCGCTAGTGTAATTTATCTCTGGTATTTGTTCCGCAGAATTTTAAAGTTTGCTAGAAATTCTCACTCGAGAAGTCTTTATCCACACAAATTCACATCAACATTTACATCATTTTTCCACCTGATATGAAAATGAAATTCGCAGGGTTTATTAACACAGCCAAGACCTAAATAACCGTATATACCGCTACTGCAATTTATCTCTGGCATTATGGTTTGCTTATTTTATTGTCATGAACTGCCAATGCACTTATTGGTTTAGCTTAATTTTCAAATTTTAATTTTTTTTTATGTTTTATTCCAATAGGCCTCGAGCTTTTTAATATTTTAAGAATGTTTTATATAAAATTATTAAATTGCACGGTTAGTCCAGAAGTTGCCACAATTTTTGACAGTTTTCAAAAAAATTTTTATTAAAACTGTGTAAATTGAAATTAAATTAGATTTTAATTTCGGGATAATCCTACATTTTTATGTAAAAAAAATCGGGGTTTCGGGATAGCACTACATTTTTGTAACGCCTACACTTTTTTCGGGTTGACTACACTTTAGCCAAGAAACATACCAAAAAAATTGGGATGGATTTTCGGGCTAACTTCACTTTCGTGGGTTAAAACACCCAGACACTTATTTAAATAAATCAACCGTCTCCTTCGAGAGACTAAAACTAACTAAATAGTATTTCCACATGGCAAGCAAATATTGAGGTTAGATTACATAAAGTATAAAGTTAGTCACAATTCGTTTTCTATGTTTTTTTACTATATTTTACGCTTGCGGTCGATCTTACCCAGGCGTTAGTGAGCGAGAGTTAACAGTTTATTGCGTGGTAAGAAAATTGACATTATAATGGCTCTGAATTTAGTTTAAAAATGAAACTGTATGTAAAGCACTTTTAACAACAGGTGTCTGTATTTACTTTTTTAGGTACTAAAACAGCCAAAACATATTGAAATATACATTTTCCACGTTTGTGTTATTTTTCGAGTGTGTTTTCAAATGACAGGTGTGAAGTATTTCTTGGCTGTGTGTACGTATCTGTGTTACACTGCTAAACCAAAATCTAATAAGACAAATTAAGATTTTTATAGGAAATTTGAGTGATAGTTTCACACTTTGAGCAATAATATTCAAAATTATGTTATTAAAAAAATTAACTAAACTTTAAGTTTGAAATGATTTTAATAAAAAATGATGGAAAATTAAATTTTCAACAGAGTAAAATTCATTCACTCTTCAAGTATATGGAAAATGCCTTGTAGCTAAAAAACTGTCCAAGATACCTATCAATTTGTTTAGTTTTCCCAAAACGGAATGTAATGATCTACGTCCAGTATCAACAAAAGCTGAATTACTATCTCTGGAGATGACCGATAATGGTGGCCATTCAACATTGAATAAAATTTACCTCTTCAAATACAAGGAAAATGGCGTGTAGCTAAACAACTGTTCGAGATACCTATTAATAAGTTTAGTTTTCCCAAAACGGAATGTAATGATTTATGTCCAGTATCAACAAAACCTGAATCACTATGTCTGGGGATGACCGATAATTGACATTCAACATTGAATAAAATTTACCTCTTCAAATACAAAGAAATGGCTTGTAGCTAAAAAACTGTCCAAGATACCTATCAATTTGTTTAGTTCTCCTAGGGATGGCCGATAATGGTGGCCATTCAACATTGAATAAAATTTACCTCTTCAAATACAAAGAAATGGCTTGTAGCTAAACAACTGTCCAAGATACCTATCAATTTGTTATTTCTCCTAGGGATGGCCGATAATAGTGGCCATTCAACATTGAATAAAATTTACCTCTTCAAATACAAAGAAATAGCTTGTAGCTAAAAAACTGTCCAAGATACCTATCAATTTGTTTAGTTCTCCTAGGGATGGCCGATAATGGTGGCCATTCAACATTGAATAAAATTTACCTCTTCAAATACAAAGAAATAGCTTGTAGCTAAAAAACTGTCCAAGATACCTATCAATTTGTTTAGTTCTCCTAGAGATGGCCGATAATGGTGGCCATTCAACATTGAATAAAATTTACCTCTTCAAATACAAAGAAATGGCTTGTAGCTAAAAAACTGTCCAAGATACTTTTCAATTTGTTTAGTTCTCCTAGGGATGGCCGATAATGGTGGCCAGTCAACATTGAATAAAATTTACCTCTTCAAATACAAGGAAAACGGCGTGTAGCTAAACAAACTGTTAGAGATACCTATCAATTTGTTTAGTTTCTCATAACAGAATGTAATGATCTATGCCCAGTATCAACAAAACCTGAATCACTATCTCTGGGGATGACCGATAATAGTCATTCAACATTGAATAAAATTTACCACTTCAAATACAAAGAAATGGCTTATAGCTAAAAAACTGTCCAAGATACCTATCAATTTGTTTAGTTCTCCTAGGGATGGCCGATAATGATGGCCATTCAACATTGAATAAAAGGTCTTAATGATGGTTATGGTTGGTAAAATATTATCAGGGCTATTTTCATGTGGGGAGGCCGGGTAACCTCATTTGAATATATCGCACACCCAAAATGTAAAAATTTCGATAAATTGACCGTTTAAATTGTTATAGCTGGAAAAAACTCAAATGGTATGGCTTAGTGATGATTATCATTTCAAGACATTTCGATTCAATTTTTATGTTGGAAAATCGTGAAAATGCGTTTGAATATATCGCTCACACAAAATCTTGTGGAAAGGGATTGAAATGAAAGGCCTTAGTAATGGTTACCTTTAGAAAAATTTCAAGTTAATATTCATGTGGATAGTCCAAGAAATCGTCCGGATTCATCTTAAGGATGAAAGATGAAACATCTTAGAGATGGTTACCTTTAGAAACAATTTAAAGTCAAATTTCTTACGCGATCCGGGAAATCCCGTTTGAATATATCGCACACACAAAACTTAAATTTTTTTCAAAATTGACCGTTTAAAATGTCATGGCTTGAAGAGGATTAACATAAGAGTTTTAGTAATGGGGACCGTTGGAAAATGTGCAGGCCAATTTTCGTGCGGCGAGTCTTGGAAAGCCTATTTGAACGTATCGCACACCGAAAAATTTAAGATTTCTTAAAAATCAATTTTTGAATCAAAGTTTAAATTGTCATGATTGGAACAACATTTAAATGAAACATCTTTATGATAGTAGCCTTTGAAAAATATTTCAATTGATTTTCATGTGGAAGATCTGGGAAAAGTCGTTTCAATATATTACACACATAATTTTGGAAGTTTCTAAAAATTGACAGTCACCTCGTTTGAATATTAGACACACACTGGCCATTCAACATTGAATAAAATTTACCTCTTCAAATACAAGGAAAATGGCGTGTAGCTAAACAAACTGTTAGAGATACCTATCAATTTGTTTAGTTCTCCTAGGGATCGCCGATAATGGTGGCCATTCAACATTGAATAAAATTTACCTCTTCAAATACAAAGAAATGGCTTGTAGCTAAAAACTGTCCAAGATACCTTCCAATTTGTTTAGTTCTCCTAGGGATGGCCGATAATGGTAGCCAGTCAACATTGAATAAAATTTACCTCTTCAAATACAAGGAAAATGGCGTCTAGCCTAAAAACTGTCGGAGATACATATCATGTGCGCATATTTCTTATTCAATACAAGTTTCATGATAGCTTTATCTGTCTCTTGTTGCTATCTCAATTTTACATGTTCACAAATTTGTGAATAAAATTTTGTAAATTAAAAATCATAACAGTGTACAATACACCAATATATACAGTACTATACAAAAGCTTAAAAAACGGTTTAAATTTTTCAAATCTGTGGTACGAATGAAAATCTCCATCTTAAAATAATCCCATTTAACTTAAATTCGGAAACATTTGCTGATTGCTAACAAAAATAATAAATTTCTACATTGTCGACATATTACCTACATTATCTACGTCATTTTTTAATTATCTACATATATAGATTGTCTACCCGTGTAGAATATTAATATACTACGCGGTGTAGACAATACAGCACAACACTGCATCTATGTGTCAGGCTCCAAACTTATTGCCTGACGGATTAGAAGTAAAAAATTTGTTTTTTCAAATTTGTGTAAAAGAGAAATTCGATTTAGTGAAATTCGAACTACGACGAAGAAATTGCTTAGAAGCTTAACTCAAAATGCTCCTGCCACAAATTAATTTCGATTTAACGAATAATATGACCAACATGTTCGAGCTGTCGAAGATTTACTGTACATCAATACGCCGAGACTTGTAGTCGAACGCGATTTATTTTCTAAGTAAATCGTTAATGAGGAGAGTTGCTTCAAAACTAATTTATTTAAAAAGTCTGCTAACTGAAGCATACTTTACCAACATACCATGCCACACGTTCATTAATTTTGCAACACGCAGACATCAAAATGGCAGCAAAATTATTGCTTACATTCTATCGATTATGCATAGCACATACACTAATTTATTGTAATTTACCTTTGTCTGCGGTAAATGATACCTTTTACTCTGGCATATTAGACAGATCTATTATTTAAAACTATATTTCAAATCAATACCAATTTATATTTTAGCTATCAATGTGCTAGATATACCATTCTTATATACCTAAATGTTCGTATATAGATTACTAAATAGCGATAGCGATTATTTATATAAATAAATAACAAAAACAAAAAAATTTACATTAAATATTACATGAGCAATATGAATCGGATACCTACATGTAATTATTACATATAGACAAAATTACAGCGTGTACGTGTTTAGATAAATTACCGTCATTAAAATATTTGTAGTCGAATAACAAAAAAAATTCTACCACACAACAACGAACGTGATTTATAGATCGGTTTAATTTCAAAATATTTTGAATTTTTACATTTAGAACTATATAATTTCAAATAGTCGTCTATAAACGAATATTGAATGCTTTCGTGTACTCTACTTCAATAATAATTTTGTTGTTAGGAAAAAGCTCGAAATTGTTTTATCGTCTTCTTGCGGTTGTTATACGTAACCAACCCAGTCGGGAAATTTTGGTTGAGGAAGGAACAAAAAACATAAAAAAAAGTTTTATATTTTTGAATTTAACACGTTTCCCAAATAATCAAGAAAAGTTTTCATATTTTGATTTCATTTGTAATGTTCTTTACGAAAAGCTCTCTATATATATTTGCAATGCAAACACAGTAGTATTTCAAAGAAACGTTTCACGCCAAATAGAAATGTATGCTTGTTAGTATTTAAGAAGAAATGAAAATTTCAACATTTGTTTCAAAATTAACATATTCATAAAATTAGGGCACATAAACGAGGCGTGGTGGGATGGAAATTGTTACAAAAGTATTTTCATCTTTACATAAGTATTATATCGCTGTATCAAAGACGTTATCATCATATATGAGTGTTCTACATTTTGGTTGCATTAAAATGTAAGTTTCTGACATAAAAAATATGGGAAACTGTGTGCATAGGATGTGCCTCTTTCCTTGACAAAATGGAAGTTTAAAGTTTTTTTTAATACCAAATAAGAATTGTGGCTATTATGTTTTATTGGGCAAAACTTTTGAAATTAGGTTAAACCAATTATGTTTCTGTTTTCGATAGTTTAATATATTGGATTCAAGTAGTTTTTATAGATCAATAAAGGATGTTTCAACAAGAATGCAACATTTTTTTTAAAATCTTTAATGTGTCCAGTATGACTTATCCAGATAGAATGGTATGTAAACCACTGGACTATCGTTTCTGGACTGCTAAGAATCTGTTCGTAGGCCATGAGGACAATGGTAATGCTTGGCGAAATTTGATAAGTAGGGAACTCATGCCTGAACCAGCTTATATTATAGAATGATTGGTTACTGCCATTCTAGAGCTTTGTTACCTTTAAGGAATATTGCTAAAATTTAAAAAGCTTTAAAATAACGCTAAAACAAAGCTTTGACCAGTTGTTATTTATGGTTTGGTATAAAAGATAGGTTACTTACTTAATTGAAACAATTTTATCTTCGTTTTCTTAAAGGCAGATGGTTTTTAGTTGTTAGTTAATATTCGCTAGCAAATTGGCGTGTTTTTCAAATTCGATTGTTTAGTTATTCAATCCATAGGTACTGATAAAAATGCGTCCTAAACTGTTGTAATTTTCCACAACTTGTGCCTTTTAAAGGACGCGTTAGGAGATTTTAAATGCCATCATCATATAATAAATATTTCGGTGGCAAAATATAAGGATGTGAGTCCCAGCATGCAATCGCAGATAAATTAAATTGTACATCAGGCATTTAGTATATGCCTTTTAGTAAGACCGATAAAAATCAACTAAAAATATTCAAATGAGAAATTTTCATTCCGGACAATTAAAACTAAAATACCAAACTAAATTTTTGTAAGTGATTTACTAAATGTTTGGGAAATTTAGATGTCGAATGCATTTTTATTGAAATGTTTGGAAGACTATTGAACTGCGAACTACTTATTAAATTATGAAATTTTTTAAAATTAACAGTTTAAATTACTGGAAATGGATTGAAATGAAAGGTCTTAATGATGGTTACGGTTCGAAAAATATTATCAGGGCTATTTTCATGTAGGGAGCCCTAGAAACCTCATTTGAATATATCGCACACCCAAAATGTGAGAATTTTGAGAAATTGACCGATTAAATTGTTATAGCTGGGAAAAACTCAAATAATAGGGCTTAGTGATGATTACCATTTCAAGAAATTTCGATTCAATTTTTATGTTGGAAATTTTTTAAAATTGATAGTTTAAATTGTCATGACTGGAAAAGAATTTTAATGAAACATCTTTATGAATTTTCATGTGGGAGATCTGAGAAAACCCGTTTGAATATATTTACACATTTGAATATGTCACACACAATTTTGGAAATTTCTTAAAATTGACAGTCACTGTCAGAAAAACCTTGTTTGAATATTAGACACACACTAAATTTCAAAATTTCTAAAAATTGACAATTTAAAATGTCATAGTTTGAAAAGGGTTCAAATAAAATAAAGGTCACTCCATCACTAATAGTTGCCTTAAAAATATCAATTTTCATATGAGGGGGGGTATGGGACAACCGTTTGAACATATCGCACATAAAACATGAAAATTTATCATTCATTCGTATTGGCATCACGGGCTACCAAAACTTTCAAGTTACAGAGTTAAAATTGGCGAGTGTTTGTTGAACTATAGTTAAGCCATATATGGTCATGAGAGCCTTGTAAGAATTGCATGCCTTAACGCATTGGAATAGATCTCGCTACTCAAAAAATCTAATAACAAGGCCTAGATGTTACAGAGTAAATTTCGACAAGTATTTATTGAGCTGTAATTTGGCCATATATGCGCATGAAGGCCTTGTTAGAATTAGGACACCTAGTTCTAAACAACAATTAGTTTTAAACGAAAAATGTAATGGCATTGCGGGTTAATATCAAAATTTTGAAGTTACAGACATTTGCGAGTTTTTATTGAGCTATAATTAAGCTGCATGTGGCCACGAGAATCTTGTTAGAATCCCATGATCCGACGAATTGACTTAGAAGTTACTGCGAAAAAATTGACAAGTATCACGAGAGCTTTATTAGAATCGCATTCCTTAACGCAATTGGCGCATGCCAAGACCAGAACAAATCGAAAAATGTGATGGCATTGCGAGCCAATATCAAAGCTTAGAAGTTACAGAGTACAAATTAGTAGTAGCAGGAGAGTAGCAAGTCTTGACGAATTGGTACTCATAGATTAGAACCCAAACGAACTATCATATTTCGAGCCAATACCAAAACTAAAAGAGTTCTGATAGTTTATGTCTAAACTTTGAAGATGCACAAATAAATTTGCATTCTTTAAATTAATTGTAACGATTTTTTTCAGGTCTTTAGTTTTTAATTATCCTGTATTAGTTTATCTTTAATTTTAATTTGAAATTAATGTTTTTAATTTGGTTTATTATTTAACATTTTATAATAAATTATTGAGGTGCAAGTATTAGATATAACTGGCGGGTCTCCCCCGCCAGTTATTGACCATGCCAGTTAATTTGACCACCAAACGTTGAATAATCGACTCCGCAGGTTGGTTGTGGCGACGATAAAAATCATGCTACGCGCGGGACGTTTCTCGAACGATATACAATTCCATGGTGATTTGCCATAAACTACTGAACAATTCACAACAAATTTGACAGATGTTGCTTTGGCAATATGGTGGCCATAACTTTACAATTTTGGAAGAGGTTTGTATACCTTGAACATGCAACATTTTACACAAAGTCCGGATCACATCTATCTGATCCCGCAACACTTCTAATGTTTAGTGCGTGTGTGAAATTGAAGTTGCTGTAGTATTGTAAAACCTAGAAGCATACACGAACGATTAACAATAAGCTACAAAGGGTTGTAAATACATTTCTTAGGCGCGCATACTTAGGTACTTCTTGTCCAACAAAATAACAAATGTTGAGCATCTTAAACAAGTGAATCAAGCGGTCGTTGGGATTAAATTAAAAGGCACAAGTAGAGAGGAATTTGTCACACCTTGAGGAAGAAACCAAATCACATTCATTAATTAAATTTCATAATTATCGAAAATTACCAATTATAAACTTGAAGAGCAAGGTGGTTCTTTAAAAGGGAGGTGGGTGATAATATTATTTTAGTTAGACTTACGTGCGCTAATTTTCTTTAAGAATACATTTATATATCTGCGTGTATATCTAATTTTATACGGCAACTTCCGCGAATAAATAATTTCCGTGTCTAACAGAGGTGTTCATTTAAAATTAATTAATTATGTAACTTATAGTTCACCGCTAGTGATTGAATAAATTGATTACCTTTACACGAGTACATAATAAATACAATATATCGTATATCCGACATTATTTGCATTGTAAGTGCCAATACCAATTGATTGATGGAAAAATTACCATATAATCGAATTACAACACACACAGCATAATATTGACAAAACCAAAAAGAAGACACAAGGCGGAAATACAAATCGAAACAGAAATTTCCCAGTTCCCTACTTTAGTTTAGTTCACTGGGGTACAAACATTTATTTAGTGTCATGTAGAGAGTAAAATCATGAAACGTACACAAGGAAGGTGTTTAAGGAAAAATATGTCAGAATATACCTATACCTAGGTAAAGAGCTTTAAATAAGAGCAAACAATTTGTCGTGCAAATATTATAAACGTAAATAATCGATATAAGATACACACATAAGAAGGTAGGTCGTGCAGTCATCCACTAAATTACGTCTAATTATAAAAAGGAAAGAACAATACAGGTACTTGTATTTATGTTACGATACCGAATCATACAAAATATGTAGTATACGATACCTTTTTAAAACACATAACATTATCACTAAAATCCTAATCATTATTTATTCACAATTTACCTTAATCTAATGCTTTTCTGATATCCATTCATTTAGAAAATTAATTTTAACAACAACAGCAAAATATTAAGTACTTTACTATATATACATATATATCACTTTCAAGATACCAAACCTACCTACCTGTATACGATCATAAATTTGTGTATCGACGTAAGCAATAAGCCAGTGGAATAGTAACGAGTAAATATTGTAATACAGGACGAATTTATGGATACTGACAACACAACATTATTATTTTTCAATGTAGCTTTTTTGATATAAATTGTTTTGCTCTGACTCGTTTCTTCAGGTATAGAAAGGTAAAGTTTCGAAAATCATGCAATTCAATAAAATTAAAGCATGGCTGGAGATGCTCACGGTAAATCTACCGTATAATAGGTATATGATATCTCCAATTTGCATGCAAAGTATCATTTTTCCACACCTTGTAGTCTGCAGAATTTTTTTCTAGGTAAGGAGAATTACTTTTATGATCGGATGCAGTCAACGGGTACAAATAATAGATCCTAGACTTTTTAATTTGTGTACACGAGAGATAATTTAGTCAATAGACGATACAAGTAAATTTAAAGTTGAATGTTCGGTAAAAACGCTTAGCAAAGACGTTCGATAACTTTCTAGTATCAACATCCAAGTTTTTTTTAATTATGTAGGCATGAATGGGTAATTACTGTGGTCGTAGCGTTACTAACACTGTTATATCGCCTAGATGTAAGAAGTTTAATTAGAATATGGGGAGGCATTGAAATGGAAGATTTTTGTCTAGACGGTGGTTGAATTATTTTAAAATTAATCAATATGATGAAAATAAAATTCATGTCTTTGATTAATTTCGTCAAAGGTCATTGAAGGCCGGCCAAACCTTTAACGAATTTAAATTTGAAGTCATCTCAATTTGTTAGTTGTTAATTATAATTGTTGTGCATTGTATTACAGCAAGAGTGAATATACTAACAGGCTGTAGTTTTTCTACTGATCAGACAGATTGGCTGTTTGGGATGAAACTTCATAATTAGGGTTTTCTTCTAAATGGGGAGATCCCAATAATTGTTGGGTAAAATTTATCCACTGAAAGTGACGGCCTCTGTAGAAGCCTCTAGAGAACTAAACGTTTGTAAATTAGTTTTGCAACAATACCAGTCCAGATCAGTTTCGAAATTTTTTAGCCAAAATGACGAATTTTCAAGTGAAACTTTTTACTTTATAAATACGTAAAATATATTTAACCGAAATTCGGCATCTCTAGTTCAGGCGGATCGACGATATTAGCTGATTTATCCAAAGTCAACATTTTCTGATAATCAAATAATGATGCGTTAAAAATTTAACATTTCAAACTCTAAGAAAAGAGCAATGGGATGCAAAGTATAATTTATACATTCATTAATTCTATGAAGAGTCTTATATGATGCAAAATTAAGAACCACTTTAATTTCTACGTAGCAGCTAAATTGGGTCAATGTCGTCCTCTTTCACATTCCAGCAAAAAGTTTTGTAAATATTCCCACAGTTAAAATCAAAGGAAAATCATTTTCAATGTAACACTTAAAACTCTTGAGCTTTCAAGTTCGAAGATTGCAAACATAATTATTCTAAATATTTAAGTTATTAACTAAAACATAATTTATGTTTAACGCTTAACATACATTTGGAGTGGTGTCGCATAAAATTATATATTAAAGCAAATTTTTTGCCAAACCATCAAATGTAGCTTCAAAAATTTTCTTTGTCATGTAAATATTATGTAACCAAGCACTTCAATGAGCTTCTGAAGAATTGGCTCTAAAGAAGTAGGATCGCGGGAAAAGATTAGTTGTATATATATAGACTCTCCTTTTATTCTAGTGTCAATTCCGGGAATTTATCAGCCACGTTCATTAAGACCTCGGTTAATATTTAATTATTGACGCGTGTACATCCTTGTTAAAGTAAAGGGTCATACTTCTACAAATTTTAGTTGTGATAATGTTGAACCATTTTACCGATGTCTTTTCCCAGAAGTATGTCTTTGTAATTTGATTAGCTAAATACCGGGTTATATACTGTTTTAAGTAATAAAATACGACGTGTAATAGCTAACTCTAGGCTTTAGCTAAATATAATTGAGCTGTCTGTTTGTTTGCGGCCAGTCCAGCTTTGACGGTAAATACGTGTCATATCACATTAAAGCATTAATAATTAAAGCATAATAATTAATGCTTTGCTTCAAGAATCTTACTTCTCACCCTTAACAAAATTTTTATTAATCCTATGAGTCTGAAAATTTCATAAGGTCACAAAAAATACTCTGTCATTTGATTGAATTTAGTTAAATCATAGATTACTATAAATTATAGGGATGACATTAAACACTCCCACAGGAAATTTGATGTCAATAAGAATGTAATCTCCTTGATAAAGGCTATTACATTCCTATTGACCTGACAGAAAAATTTGAATTTGGTAGTCGATTTTTTAATTTTTCGTAGTGCGTCGAATTGAATTGAATTTTATTTCCTATAGTACTTGACCAAATTGTGCTAAACCAATTTAGCTAATCCTCAGTCTTTCCAGAATATCAGGGACGATTTGTTATTTGCATTTAGACCGTTAATTTTTAATCGGATATTTTAATACAAGATTGAAAATGACTCCTAGCGATAATTTACAACTGCTTAAGATAACGTTGTTGTTAAAACTGCGTCCACTTTACAAACAACAATGGCCGTTATCACGTACATATTTAGAAAGCCTTTAGTCAATTAATGAAGAGAATTTTCTAGGGTAGTTTTGTTTGTCAAATAGCCAAATGGGGCAGATGAGCACATACGTCAGCACTAAATTGAATGGGTAAACCATTAATGTTGTTGTTTAGAACTAGGTGTCCTAATTTCAACAAGGCCTTCATGATCATATATGGCCAAACTACAGCTCAATAAATACTTATCGAAATTTACTCTGTAACATCTAGGCCTTGGTATTAGATTTTTCGAGTAGCGAGATCTATTCCGATGCGTTAAGGCATGCAATTCTTACAAGGCTCTCATGACCATATATGGCTTAACTATAGTTCAACAAACACTCGCCAATTTTAACTATGTAACTTCAAAGATTTGGTAGCCCGTGATGCCAATACGTTTTTCGACGAGTTTTTTCCCAATCTATACCAATTCAACGGATCATGCAATTCTAACAAAGTTCTAAGCGGCCATATATGGCTTTGGTCATTTTGGTATTGATCCGCAATGCCGTTAGATTTTTCGATTAATTCTGGTCCTAATTCTAACAAGAGATGGATGACCATATATATCCAAATTACAGCTCAATAAATATTTGTCAATATTTATTATGTAACATCTAGGTTTCTAATTAATTCTATTTTGAAACGTATCTATGCTTCTTGGTTTCTACATTTTATACACTAAAATTCCTTCCGGGTCGCTTTGCACAAGGGAAGTTTGATAAGTAAGTGACTTTTTGAGTAAAAGATATTTTTTCCGGCAAAAAAAAATTTTATTTCTCAATATAATCTCCTTTAAGCTCGCTACATTTAGTCCAGTATTTTTCCAATATTTTGTATTACTTCCAAAAAATAAGTTTGGAAACCAGGGCCATTTCTTCACGATTGGAAACAAAAAATAGTCGCAGGGGGCTAAATCTGGAGAATACGCTGGATAAGGTAGAAATTCATAGCCCAATTTACAGATTTTTGTCATGGTGACTACACACGTGTGCACCCGTGCATTGTCTTGATGGAACAGTACTCTTTTCTTCGCCAAATACGGTCATGTTTGCTTCAAATTAATATCGAATCTGTCCAAAAGTTCTGAATAATATTCGCCGATGATCGTTTTACCCTTTTCAAGGTAATCAATGTGAATGACACCTCGAGCATCCTACAAAACTGTGGCCATGAAGTTGTTGGTCGGCAGACCCACCTTGGCTTAATTTAATTCACCCGGAGAAACCCACTGTATTGATTGTTCTATGGTCTCTGGTGTATTGTGATGGATCCATGTTTCATCCACAATTACAAAACGGTGGAAAAACTTGTTCGGAGTGCGGCTGAACATCGCCAAACACTGCTTTGAAGTGGTCAGACGGTTCCGCTTCTGGTCTAGTGTGAGCAATCACGGCACCCATTTTGCAAATAGCTTTTTCATGTCCAAATATTCATGTAAAATGTAATGTACCCGCTCAATTGAGATGCATCCTCTCGCACTTTTATTCTCCGATCGACCAATACCATTCCATAAATTTTATCGACTTTTTTTAAAATTATAAAAGTTTTTCCCATAAATGTGGCTGTATTTCACCAATAATGCGCCGTATTTCCTCTTTAACATGTTCAACTGTTTCAGGCTTATTCGCATACATCTATTGCGACTTATTGTGCTTATGTAAGATAAATGTGGAAAATGTAAATCAGAAAGAAATGGCCGGGACGAAGTGTGCTCATGCAGCGGTGTCTGCAAATCAAGCTTTTACCTCAAATGTGCGGAGATCTACGTACAACCGGTTAATGAAATCAAAGCGTCCATATACTGCAGCCATATACTGTGATGAATGATTTTATGAAAGCATCAACTGAGCGATTGTCAGCACAGTAGTTGCAAATGCAGATTCCTGCTAACACCGCAATCAACTTGCTGCATAACCAATCTGACCATATTATTGCTACATCAGATTTAATTTGAATTAATGCTGCGCCCATTTCATTACAATCCGTTGAAGTGCCGGATAACGATGTCTTATATGTGAGCAGGCTGAATTCACACACTGAAGAGGCTGCATTAGTTATTTATTTAAAATCCATATGAAAAATCTGGACGTGGTTGAGTGTCATCTATACTGCTCCCTAAAGGCCAGGAAAAAACTAAACTGCGGAGTTTGAAATTGATATAAAAATGCCTTAAACTTAAGCTTATTCATTTGTACATTTATGGTAAAACTGAAGTCTTGATGGCAGAAATGATAGTAGTTTGCTACAATTCATCAACCTCCGTGCAATCCGTATTAGATAATTTTCAGGAATTCCTATCCTCGCATATTTTTTTAGGTTATAATCATTTTATAGTTGCTTGCGATATTAACTGTAATATGCTTGGAGAAGTCCCAAAAATTTCATAATCTTTTAAACGCCAACCGTTTAGTTTCAGTCCCGTTCTCGCCTACTCATAACTATGCATGGCTTGATCAATACATTGTCCCAGCGACTGATTACTTTAGGGTATTGGCGTCTAGTCAACACACTTTATCTGACATCTCTGACCATGATTTTCTAACCATTTCTTATAAAGTCAGATCAAACCGTGTTAAACTGGACTACAAGCTTATCCGAGCTTTCTGCACGCGTCTGATATTGTCAATTCCCTCTACAAATCCTTTTATGATTACCTGTATTATGTTTATGACAATTGTGTGCCAACCGCAAAATAGTTAATTGCCAATTGGCTGCCCCGTGGTTTAATTGCAATATTCCTAAACGTATGCTTGCGATGGATTATGCGTATGCAAAGTACAAAACAACAGACGATACGAAGAGTCTAGGATTATATTGTAAAGCACGGAATATATGGTAACTAGCTTGATAAGGATTTCCAAACAAAAAATATTTTTTTTGGAAACAGTCAATTAACCATGAAACGAATTTGGAGTTATTTTAACCATATTGGATTATTGTTATTCCATCGCAGGGGATGGAGTGCACAGGCATGCATACTTCTCTCTTCTTTTGCAGCATAAGTGAATTAGATGTTTCCAAAGCCGTGTATCTTATTAAATCAAACTCATCCGGTCACGATAAAATAAACTTAAAATTTCTAAATAATAGTTTACCACCAGAGATGGGCGATTACACGTCATCTACTAAATTTTACGTAATTGCGCAGTCAACTTGTCGACAACGTAGAAAACTTGTTGACAATGTAGAAAACGTCAACTAGTCGTAGACAACGTCGACAACCAATTGTAATTCCGCCGTTAGTGATTAAATGTCCAACATATTTTTAACTTGCGTTAACATATTTCCAAGTTACATATTACATCGCCTGAAAAGTTCCCGGTCTGACACATAGATGGTGCCACAAATTTAAAACCCACATAATTTTTGAATTCTACCAACCTTTAAACGACAAGTGTGGAAATTGCATTACATTCCGACCATTAGTTTACAAGTTACAGTTGTTTTAGTGACGCTACTTTTGTTAATTTAAGAACAATGGAAAACAAGAATTTTGTGTGTTGATTAAACACTGTTTTTTGACGGGAAAAAATACCGTTCAAGCAAAGCAGTGGCTGCACCACGCTCTGGACGCCCAATTAGGCTGTGACTCCAGAAAAAATAAAAAAATTCACAAAATTGTTTTGAAAAACCGTAAAGTGAAGTACCATGAGTTAGCTGACATTGTCCGCGAAAAAAATTGCTCTTTCACCAAGACAATGCACCATGTCAGAAGTCGATCGCAACAATGGCAAAATTTTACGAATTGCACATTGAATTGATTCCTCGTCCACCGTATTCGCCAGATTTGGCCCTAGGGCCAAGTGATTAGGGCCAAGTGATTCCCTCCAAGCTGATTTGGCTCCAATGAAGAAGTGATTGCCGAAACTAAAGCTTATATTGAAGACAAAGTTAAATCGTTCTACAAAAAAGGCATCAAAATGTTAGAGAGGCGTTGAACTGATTGTAGTGCTCTAGTAGGAAATTATGTTGATGAATAAGTATTTTTTCCCAAAAAATTGTGTTACTTATACTCTGTACCTCACACATTTGTCTAAATTTTCAATAAACTAATATGGAGGTGGGTTCATAACAGACAAATGTCTCTAATTGTTTTAAACCAAAATATTCAAGATATTTACATCTAAATTTTAAACTTAGTTCAGATTTGACAATAGCCAATGTCAAAATTGATAAATTTTAATTGAACCACTGACACGATTTATTTGTGCCATCCTTGAAGGAAGGAATGATTCTTGAACCTACCTTTAATTTTGTTAGTCGGAAAACTAGACAAAAAATTGGCGTGATACTCACAGTCTAAATGATTTATTAAACTAAATAACCGTTACTAGTTACTAGTTATTTCTAGTTGATACTCAAATTAAATTAGCGAATTAGCATAAAATTTCAGTGCATTGTGTTTTACTCCAACTATTGATAAGTGGTATGAACTAATATGAAGTTCGATTATACTTTGAGCCTGACGCAGACTATTTTGTCCAAATTTCCGACTAACTAAATTAATGGTTAATTCATACAAGTCGTTGAGAGATAACACAAAGCAAATCACGTCTGATGTTTAATTAAAATTTACTTAATAAAGTAAAATTTATCAATTTATAAACATTGTTTCGAATCGGCTATTGATAAACGTGAACTAGGTTTGCAGGTTCAAATCTCAAGCATGTTTTGGTTTCTGAAACTTAGAGCCACGATTCAACAATTTTTAGGAACTAACCATCAGTTTAGTTAGTCGAGAATTTAGAAAAAAATCGGTGTCACGCACACGGCTTAAGTCAGTAATTTAGCCGAAAAAATGGCACAGTATTAGATATTTTAACTATGTGTGCCTGACGTCGATTTTTTGTCATAAGCCGTGGCTTTTTAATTCAATTTTTCAGGTTCGCGAAGAGGTAAGTAACACTTTTTAAAGCATAAGGTAGATAAAACAGTTCTCTACGTATCACAAAAAATATTCATCAACAAAGTTAGATGGTTTTCTTGTAATATTCTTGTTCTATACAGTTCCATTATTATTCAGAACTGTTGAGAATAACGATATTACAAGAAAACTATCGAACTTTTTCAATGGATTTTTTGTGTTATGCAATTTCATCTAAGATACAGAGAGGGCCTTCTGTTGATCCTTTTTCAATCGATGAATTTTAGTACTTAATGCTATCTGTTCTAAAAAATTCTTTGACATACGAAAAGTCAAAAATATGCAATTTATCATCATTTTTTTCGATTTTGGGGAGCGGAGAATCCTCACGTTATTCAGGAAGCAGAAGTTCATCATCCAAGAGTCACTATTTGGTGTGGTTTATGGACTAGTTCATTGGGCCGTTTATCTTTGAAAACGAACTGGAAAATGTCCTTACAGTGAATGGGGAACGTTGTCGACACATGTTAAGTGGTATTTTGTGGCCCAAATTGAATGAATTTCGTGTCAACGACCTTTAGTTTCAACAAGGAGCGAGATGCCACGCAAGTCGTGCAACAATCCATTTATTGTTAACAAAATTTTCTGATCGCATAATTTCAAGAAATGGTGCAGTTCCTTGGCCACCAAGAAGCCCAGTTTTAACACCACTTAATTATTTTTTGTTGGATTATTAAGGTGTATGGTAATCAACCAGAAACAATTCAACTACTTAAAAACAACATTCGAGCTGAAATTGAAGTCATTGAACCGCTTTTATTGGAAAAAGTCATCGACAATTTTGATGTTCGGATGCAGGCCTGTAGACGGAGCCGTGGTGGACATATGAACGGTATTATGCATATACCTTTCCTTATCAATGAGAAATTTTGACTTTTCATCCCAAATTGTGTGTTTTATTAACAAATGAATAAAGGACTAACAAATGGCCCACCCTGTTTTTAACAAAAAAAATAACATTTAATTTTTAATTAGACAAAATTTGTGTTTAGTTCAGAAATTTATGGTACTTATGTTTGGTACAAAATTGGTTCAGATTTATCAATCCCCATATACAAATATTTTGGTAATTATTAATGTTAATTTATTTAGTAAATTTTAATTAAACCTCATATTTTGTGTCATTTCAAACATCTGGAATGAGCTAACCATCAAATTAGTTAGTCGAAAATTTAAACTAAAACAAAAACTGCGTGATGCACATTGTATGAACGTTATTTTCAGACTAAATACCAATTTTTGTTTACATTTCATTCATGCATAAATTAGCTGACGTATTTCGAATGAATTATACCAGCTAATAATTTACGCCTTTCTTTATCACAATAAAAACTTATTTCACCCCTTGGATAAGAAGATGATTACCTGTTAGCTTAACAGTTTGTGAGACTAACTACCAAAATCTAGAAAAAATAGTGAGAAAATTTAGATTTTAATATCATTTCTTAGGTTGTTGACGTTGTTTACATCGAAATACGACGTCGACGTCGACGTCGACCCTGTTTACCATATATTGTATCACCTTTGACATACCTGAGATCATTTTTCGTGATCAAATCAAACAGCATTTGGCTATTTGTAATTATCTAAATAAATTTCAATCCGGATTTCGTAATATGACGGAAAAAACTCATTTGTTGTTCTAATACTGTTGGATTACTCAAAATGGAAAATAATCAGTTCCTGAGCGTATATCTGTAGGTGTATTTCAAGGAACTATACTTGGCCAACTCTGGTTTCCCTTTTTATTAATGACTTACCACAAGCAATACAATACTCCAAATATCACATGTATGCTGATGGTGCTAATGAAAATATATTGGAAACCTTTAACAATATTAATTTGGATCTATCCAATATATTGGCTTAGTCCAAGTCTAATGGAATCTCACTGAACATCGCTAACTACTGTATATGGTTTGAAGCTTCATAAAAATGTTCGAAGTTTGTTGGTTAGATCATTAGTAGTTCCCAACGTGCTATATTGCGGATTTTTTTTAAGGTGCGATTCTACCTCAAGTGACATGCTGCAACTTACTTTGAATAATACTGTTAGATATGTTAATGAACTGAGAATATTTGACCACATATCAGCTAAGTTTAAAGAATTTTTGTTTAAATAGTCAGAAATAATCGTGTTCCTTCATATATGCGAGAATAAAAGGTGGATCTAATCGATATGGTAAAATAAAACTGCCTGTCAACCGTTCAAATATTTACAACAAATCGCCTCTGTTTACCTCTTTTACAATTTGGAATGAGGTTCCGATTGAGATTAGACGTGTGAAGCTTTTTACTAAATTTAAAAAATTATTGTTTGATTTTATTAAAAATTCATTTTCATTTACAACTAAAAATTGAGCTGGTAAGAAATAAGCAACGAAAATTGTAAAGCAACTGTAAGCATTTTCATTATTTCTCAATAAGTTAACCGGGTGAATAAAAGTATGGAAACCCTAAAATAACTGGAAGAATATACGTCTGATCGAAAAACGTATTTTAAAAAGCTACTCATATCCAATGGTACTAAAATCGACTCCCATCTCCTGATAGTGGGATGGAGGCCACTTTAAATCTTTTGTTCGATACTTTTTTGTTTCGTAATATATCGTGTTGTAATCACAAATATCTGATTATATCTGGGTTAGGCTAAAAGTAGTGTTTCAATAGGGGTGGGGTCGAGATAGCTTTAAAAACTTTTTCGATCAAACGTGTATTTCCCCAGTTTTTTAAGGATTATATAGTTTTTGCGCACTAGGAATACCAGTAATCGATAAAAATACTATTCTACGATAATCGTATTTATGTATAAACAACAACAATACCTTAAATTAACCTATATCCCGATTCATCTAATTCAATTTTAATTAACCAAAATGTATTATATAACTTTATATATTTTTCCTAAAATCCACAACAACAAAACAATAATTATTAAATAAAAGTAAATAACAATAATTTAATTAAGAATTTCGAAAATATAACACCAACAAAAAATAATTATTATTATCAAAGATTAATTTAATTTCTCGAATTTCGCAATATACGGGATATAAAAAGATATTGTCGAGAACACAGTGATAAAGAGAAAGCTTTATACATATAACGGTAAAGTTTTCCCAATGAAGAAACACTGTGTATTTGGAAAAAAGTTGGGAAAAATTCGGTGTGATCCGAATATTAAATTTATTCGATAATTTTGTACTGGAATAAAAGTTGTTAGAAATTAAATCAATAAGAGCCATAATTTAATAAATCTAATATTTATTTATCTTTATATAAACAACTGAGTATATTCAGAGATAATTTCTGTTGAGATAAACTATTCTAGCCAATATCCATAAATTTTGTAATAGAGACGATAAAATTCCAAGCTTTCAAAAAATATTTTCAATTCCAGGTCATCTATCTCTCTTGTCGTCTTTCGAACCAAAAACTAAAAACCCATGCTCGTGCATTATAGTGGTTTTTGACTTATGGAAAATAAAATTATTTTCCAAAAACCATTTTTTCACATTTTTTGCTGCTGCTGCTTCATATTTTATATATATTGTGCATATAAAATATAAAATTAAAACTAAACTTAGAATTTATAATTTTATTTTATCTAATTCTATATCAAAACACATATTAGTGGTTTTGAAATGTTTGGGAAAATTAAGCAAGCAAAATAAAAAAATTTATTTAGGAAAGACGGAAAGTTCCCTTTTGCAATTAAGTCTAAACATAATTAAATTTTTAAATATTTTTGTTTACGTTAAATTTTAACAAATTTTTTGTTAACGTCACAATCTAACATTAACACAACACAGTCTTTGGTATATATAAAGTTTATAATCTAGAATTGAATGAAATCATCCCACACACAAATAACATTATTCGTTTGAAGAACACTTGTTTGATTGCTATGGAAAATGTTGCTTATTTCTGGATATAAACCTCTCTAAAATACTAAAATACACAACAAACTAGCAAATAAATTCAACAAGGACATACATCTCAAATGTAATAAGTACCCTACATAGATAAAAAATTGAAACCAAATTTGATATAAAATGGATAAGATACAAGAAAATTTGCAGCATGAATTTAATACTTTTTAAGTGCATTGAGATCTTTTCTCTGGTTCAAACATTTATGGAAAATCATTGTTGAAACCCATTTATATTATATTACTAGAAGTAGGTTTAATATCCTTCTTGGAATTAAATTTTACAAAATGTTAAAATTTATACCGTTAATATACGATAGACAATTCTAAGAAGGATAATGTTCTAGTATGAATGTTCTCCAAAGATGTTTCAACGCTTGCACTCGTTTCGTTTTTAGTATTAGGAAATATGATCACATTTCGCCCTTTTTGAATTTGATTTTGGGTTGTAATTTAGTTGATTTTTATGAACTTCGCGTTTGTCTTTTTATTTTTAAGCTTCTCAGGACAAAGCAACCTCCCTATTTATTTAATAAGTTATTGTTCAGTAGGTCTTATTCTTCAAATTTACGTTTACTTCCCCCTGTAAACTTGTGTAGGTCTCTTAATACTTCGTTTTCTGTTAGAGGTATTTCTCTTTGGAACTCTATTCCATTAGATATTAAGAAATCGGCGTCGCTTAGATCTTTTAAAACGGGTTATTTAGCGTGGCGCGCTTGAATGACAATACATTTGTATAATAATATTTTTATATTTATTTATATTGTTTTTGTATGTAGTTTGTAAGCATTCACTTCTTGCAGTATCCTCCGTAACAAATGAGCTTGAGCTCAACATGGAGGGTATTAGCATGGAGTGGATTTGTTTTTTGAAAAAATCTGAGGTTTTTATGCCTAATGGAAGTATTTTTTTGTTGATGTTCATTTATTATGCTTCCATATGTGCTTTTCCTCTACTAAAATTGTTATGTCAATCTATTAATAAATAATAAAATAACAAAGAACGATGCTTTGGCACATAATAACTAGTATATAGCTTTTCTTGGACATTGTGAATATCATGATAGCACTGGTTCGTTTTAAACTTATAATTTTGATGAGTTATTTAGAGCAGATAATTGAAGTTTACAAAATAATTCAAAATGCAAATCAATTTCAATAAACTACTGTCCAGTACTGTATCGTACTTCCCTTCGATTGAGGATATTTGCCTTCATTTTTCAATAAAGTAAAATGAATTAACCAGAGTTCTTGTTATCAAATTCGCAAAGTAATTCAGAACCCAAAATCGTGCAAACATTCGAAAAAATCATAAAAAAATTTCATTGCACAAAAATAGGAGAGGTGCATGTGTGGTGGCCGACTTTCTTTTACTCCGAACGAGAACATAAATCTCGAATACACCATACTTGATTTTAAAAGCAAAAAATTAAATTTTGCCCAAATTGTGGACGTTACCATACCCGTTCCAGTAAATTGATTTCTACCAAATTCACCAAAATACCGTAATTTAAGGCAGCAAAATGTTACATATCGCTCATTAAATAAAACAAGGGCACAAACAACAACATGTTTGATAAACATATAAGAAATGGCTTTTAGAACAGGAAAACGTCGTTTATTCAGACTTATGACATTATTACTACAAATGCTGATTTTGAATTAAGCCATAGGTTTTTGACAAAAATTGTGTACATGTGGCTCGGCTGAAAATTTAAAAATTCATCAAACCGTTCGAGAAATAATTTTGCATATATTTTGTATCCCAGGTTGCATACTCGTAGAATAATTTTTCGATTTTTCGATTAGAACTTGGAGGATTTCAATCCACTCTGATGGAGGATTATTATCAATTAAGGCAGTTTAATGGCTGTAAGCCAGAGGCAGTACTAGATCGGATATTCTGAATTGTACATCTAATCTCATCCAAGGCTGGAAGGGTACGGCTTTCATGGACTTTACAAATATCACCTGGCTCTTTCTTCTTGTTAAAACATGATCAACTTGTGAAGATGAGATACCATTGGCCCAAGTTTGTGAAAAAATTTCATCGTCCAGTGGTAATATGATTGAATATTTGCCCTGGATAAGCAAGAAGTGCTAAAGCAGATTCATTTTCATTAATTCATTTTGGACTCCTGAATTAGCACACTTTAGTTCATTGAAGATCCCAATAGAACGCACATAGATCGAAATAAAAAGTATTTTTCCTTGTGAAGGGATGTAAGCGAGTAATGTTAGGATAGCCCAAAAATAATTGCTAGTACGATTGATACGAGTGAGTATATCCTTTTTAACCAAACTTTAAACTGGATCTTTGCATTGGATTTTGGAACATTCACCAAATACCGCACGTATAGTGCTCAGTGGGACTGGAGTTTGTCACCATGTTTGTTTCTTGTATACCACAAATATCAATATTGCATTGTACATCGCGCTTCATTCTATTGAGCCCACGAGCTTTACAGGTCCCAAAGCATAATATGAAGAGTCTGATCTTACTTTAGCAGTGGTTGTGTTTCAGTATTCGCAATATGAAATTATGTTTTGTGGTAAATGCTCTGGTAGCCTCTTAGTCGACTTTTGAGTATAATTGGCTAAGAGCGTGGGCATTGTAGACTGTATTATGCTATCATAATGAGATCAGTTATCCAAGTGATTAATTTCTGGAGTGATTCTCCATCACTTGGATCAAAGCAGGTCTGATTTCCGGCTTATTGCACCTTGATCTTTATCTGTTTAATGATCGATATTGCGGATAAACATTCGGCTTTCCCAAGAATCCATCCTAAAATCATTAAGCATCTAAATGAGGCACAATAATATTGGTTAGAGGAGGATTTAACTAGGGAGAGCTTACACAATGTAAATTTTCAATTGCAACCGAGATCAGTTTGATACTTATGGTGGTTATTTGTGTACTGAATTAAAATATTCTTAATAATAATGTTGTTGTTGTCAAATGAAGTTGTTGTTGTCAATATAGAAAAGGCCGAAATAGATTACAGTCCGATAATGGTAAATTAGTAATTTTTGATAAGCAAACGAAATCAGTTTGATGATTAAGTTGGTTATTTATGTACTGAATTAAAATTATTTTAATAAAATGTTGTTGTTGTCAAATGAAGTTGTTGTTGTCAATATAAAAATGGCCGAAATAGATTACAGACCGAAAAAGATAAAATTGCAATTTTTCATAATGCAGACGAAATCAGTTTGATGCTTATGTTGGTTAATTGTGTACTGAATTAAAATAATTTTAATAAAATTGTTGTTGTTGTCAAATGAAGTTGTTGTTGTCAATATAGAAATGGCCGAAATAGATTACAGTCCGATAATGGTAGATTAGTAATTTTTGATAAGCAAAAGAAATCAGTTTGATGATTAAGTTGGTTATTTATGTACTGAATTAAAATTATTTTAATAATAATGTTGTTGTTGTCAAATGAAGTTGTTGTTGTCAATATAGAAATGGCCGAAATACATTCCAGTCCGATAATGGTAAATTAGTAATTTTTCATAAGCAAAAGAAATCAGTTTGATGCTTAAGTTGGTTATTTGTGTACTGAATTAAAATAATTTTAATAATAATGTTGTTGTTGTCAAATAAAGTTGTTGTTGTCAATATAAAAATGGCCGAAATTGATTCTAGACGATAATGGTAAATTAGTGAATCTTCAATTGCAAACGAAATCAGTTTGATGCTTATGGTGGTTATTTGTGTACTGAATTAAAATAATTTTAATATTGGTGTTGTTGTTGTCAAATGAAGTTGTTGTTGTCAATATAAAAATGGCCGAAATAGATTACAGTTCGCTAATGGTAAATTAGTAATTTTTCATAAGCAAAAGAAATCAGTTTGATGCTTAAGTTGGTTATTTGTGTACTGAATTAAAATAATTTTAATAATAATGTTGTTGTTGTCAAATGAAGTTGTTGTTGTCAATATAAAAATGGCCGAAATAGATTACAGTTCGATAATGGTTAACTTGCAATTTTTTATAATGCACACGAAATCAGTTTGATGCTTGTGTTGGTTATTTGTGTAATGAACTGAAACAATTTTAATAATAATGTTGTTGTTGTCAAATGAAGTTGTTGTTGTCAATATAGAAATGGCCGAAATAGATTACAGTCCGATAATGGTAAATTAGTAATTTTTGATAAGCAAACGAAATCAGTTTGATGATTAAGTTGGTTATTTATGTACTGAATTAAAATAATTTTAATAATAATGTTGTTGTTGTCAAATGAAGTTGTTGTTGTCAATATAAAACTAGCCGAAATTGATTCTAGTCCGATAATGGTAAATTAGTGAATCTTCAATTGCAAACGAAATCAGTTGAATGCTTAAGTTGGTTATTTGTATACTGAATCAATATACTTTTAATATTGGTTTTTTTGTTGTCAAATGAAGTTGTTGTTGTCAATATGAAAATGGCGGAAATAGCTTATAGTCCGATAATGATAAACTTGTAATTTTTCCTATGCAAACGAAATCAGTTTGATTGAAAAAAAAGAAATAAAGACAATATCTAGGTTTATTGTGATTTTAACCGAGATTCAGTTGAGCTGTTAATAAGCTTGAGTCGATAAACTTGATCACAGGAATAATTCAGTGTAGGAAGGTAATGCTCCAGATTATCATGATTCTATATATAACTGACTATTTCGGATAGTAGTTGTTGTTGTGTGCGTAGTTGGTACTGCGAATCAAGTAGGAATCAGCTGAAATTTGATTCCATTACATTGTATGTAGTCTGAATATTATATTTTTTATTGGTTAGAGAAAATTTCTTCAAATGAAGTGAGTAAATTTTGAGTTGAATTTTAATTACAATTATGATGTTAGTGGTTAATTTTGTTACTGTAGGGTTGTATTATTTTCTTCGTTCATTTCACGTTTTTAGTGTATTTTATACGTTTATATTAAGTATTCGGACTCCGGGCATAGCATTCTCTTTAAGGAGTTCCCATAGTCTGTTTCTGTTGATTCATGGTTTAGATTGATTTCGGTTGGTATTCTATTTTATCTATTAAGCTTAATAATGGTAAGAAGTGAGCTTTTGTTGCCGCTAACCACCCTAGTAGTAATTGAGTCGTTTTTAATTTTTTTGGTCAAGAGCGTGAAAAAATTTGCTTTGTTTTGCTAAAGAATCATTGTGGTGTGTTGATGAAAAGTTTTGTTTTTGGAAAATATTTGTTGCTGAGAGAGTCTGGTTTAGTTTGTGATGGCTGTTGAGCAGCGAGACTCGATTAAATTATTTTCTTTAACTACGGTGTGACAGTCTTGGTCAAAATCTCGAGTATTGATCGCTACCAGAATTTCCATTCCCTGTCGATTGATTTGAATGATTAGTCTCGTTCGGTTTTGGCATCGAGGATTTCTGGTTGTTACAGGTATGTTTGTGGTATTAAACCTATTTGTGGTTATAGTCCTTATTCGAATGTTTGTTCGTGTATTTGAGGTATGATTGTGTTTCATCTCGTATTTTTAGTTTTATATATTTGCTGTGATTTATAATTCTTCATATCGCGATTTCTTCTATCTAGAAATTTACTTCTATAGTTGTAGTTTTACAGTAACAGCAGTATTTTGTTAGGCTTGGTTGGAAAAGCCTTTTGTATGGGTGTATGTGTTTGTGAACGTTTGGATTTTGTGAAGGTTTGTAATTAGTGAAGGTGTTCATATTGGGTTCTCGGTAATTTGTGAATTTGAGATTAGGATTGAGCTTTGCATTTATTGCGTAATAGTTTAGCTGGTTAGGAACAAACTGCGATTTTTGATCGTATGGGTTTGGCGAAATTGTTGGTTTGTCTGGGCTCTCATTCTTTTTCGATAGGCATTCCAAGAATGATTTGGTTTTTAGTAGTAGTAGAAAATTATTTGAATGGTTCCGTTTAGGTTCGTTTATGGCAAGTTTGTTTTTATACACAAAATATTGCACAAGATTAAGGAACATTTCAAACGAAACATTTTACATCAATAAGTCAATTTTGGCATTGGCTTGTTGCCCAAATTTGAAGAAAATCCAAATTATTATCGTCGTGTTCTTTGGACATAACATCAACATCGTTGGAACATACATGCTTGTGCTGAAATAGTTGGATCTTGCCTAATGGGATTTTTTTATGCAACACTAACGACACAAAAATCTGTGGGTTTTTTATTACAAGAATTTCTCAATTTCTTGGAAAACAAGCCATTTCGTGAAAGACAAGAAATGTGGTTTTAGTTGCATGGTGTGCCTGTCACTTTTAGTACACTTTTAGTACATATAACACAACTTAATTTATTGTTTCCGAATAAATAGATTGGAAGAAATGGTCCTACACATTTTTTCCAGCACAATCATCCGATTTAACATGTATTGATTTTTATTTATGGCTAAAAGTGTAAGACAGCATATTTTAATCGACCTACCACTGCAGAAAATATAAGACAAACAATTAAAGATATTTTTAGAAACAATATTTCAGAAGCTGAATTTGAAGCAGTTCATATAGATTTTGTAGGACCAGCAGAAAACTCGTTTGCTTTAGTGAATATCAATTTCTGCTTATATCTCTTAAATCAAACACTTTACAAACATGTTGTGTGACCTAAAAGTATTTATAGGTATAAAAAACCTGTAACCTATATCTCCGAAATTAATTCGTTTCAAGATAGTTTAAGATGGCCACAAGACGTTCCCATCGACCCTTAACAAATTTAATTTAAGTAATTTTCTCCGTTCTAGCACCGTTCTCGTGATAAAATTCTGGCATTTTTTAAAAAACTCACCCTGTATAACTGATTTTTCTCAGTTTATGTACATTTTTCTAGAAATTATTTTCTTATTATTTCTTGGGAATTGGGTTGGTCTTATTTTAAAGGATTCATCTGTATTAATTTTACAATTTCATCTTATGTTGAGATTGTAAAATTTGATTAAAGGTTTTATTGTGCTTTTGTATCTTAAATAGGTTTTTAACGTAATTAGTTCTAGCTCTTTATGTCTTATATTTATGTATATGATTTTATTGCTATTTTGAATTTTACACTTTTGTTTAGGGTTTTATTGCTACCTTATGTCTTATTTTATGTAATTGATTTTATTATGTTAACATTTTATTGCTACTTGGCAGTTGTTTGTGTCGCAAGGACATGTTTGGCGCCATTTGTATCCAGCGCAATTGTCTTGAAAACACAACACCGTACCACAGGAAAGTAAGGCAGCGCTGCATAAACGGTACTTATAGGACGGTAAAGTGTTATGTGAAACAGGGTGTTACGGCGGCTTTAGGAGAAGTTAATAGGAAAGTTTTGGTTGAGGAAAGTCTGACCTCCGCTATGCTTCCTTTCAAAATTTTAACTAATTTGTGTAAAATCTTGCGTAATGACAGACGTGGTGAGATTATTTTAAAAGAATTAGCGGAAGAAGTTCGAAGTTTTCAAAAATTTTATGCTAGACCAGTTTTACTAGTGCGTCCTCTTCCAACGTTAAATCAACTGATTTTGGTCGCTTGTAAATGTTCAATTTTCAATTGCGTTTTAGATTGATTAGACATTCGATACTATCTAAAATTTACTAAAATTGTTTACTAATAGAAATCTAGGGGTATCCTTCCTGAAAATTTAATTATATTTCACAAACTTAAAGTGTATTCGAATGGGAAATCAATCTTCCATCAAACCAACTTCCTTTTATCTATATACATTGAAATGAGGTGATAAAAGGGTATATCAAAATGGGGGTATATTTTACTACTTTAAATTCTATATGTGCCAACAACGAATAAAAGTTACCTCCGCAAGCAATTAATCATGTGATCTATATAGCGTAATGTTGTAAAATAATAGAATCTATCAATGTATACCGGGTGATAGTGAGACATATACGTTGCCTATATAATTACCTCCATTTCATCACTACACACTTCATTTTTACGATGGGCGGAATAAATTATTTATCAAAATAGCTTTAATCTACCTATGTTGTATACCGAAAATATTCTCGATAAAATTACCCACCCAGTTCTATTATACAGGTATATAGGTATTATAGAAAAAGGAAGAAATTCTTTTTTGAATTAATGATTGATTATTTTAAATTAAAAATTAATTACAAAAATATTCAATTTGTTTTTGATTGTTTACTTTAGATAAACAGAAAATTTTAGGGGTTTATTATGACACAATTTTACTATACATCGAAGAATTCCGTTTTATTAATTAAAAACTAATAAAATATTTAACCCGATTATTTGCTCGCCCAGGTATATGAGGTATGAAACTTTGAGCGCTTGTATCGGGGCGGAATAAACAAAAATATTTTGACAATATCGAGAAGCCAAGATCTGAGTAAATGTATGCGAGCGATATGCGCCGGGGGATCTCTTTGTTCGGGTACATTTTGCTAGATAAGTACTTAAGTGTGTAAAATACAACATGCTCAGAATAATGTATGCTGCGGAGCGCGTATATAATCATAAATGTTTTTATTAGTAAATGGAAATCATAACTGTAAACTGTATATGTGAACAGTGTACACAGATTGAGTAACCGTCATGAGAATTATACACAATTTTGTATTTTCATTTATATATTTTTATGCTCTGATTCATAATTCTGAATTTTTTGGAATTTTAATTTTTATTTCTTGTGTGTGTTATATGTTTCGCCGTCAGATGTAACCACCAGCTAGTTAATAATTTCAAAGTGTTTCCCGTATATACTTCTATGTATAAATCATATTTTATAGGAAAATTATGTTTCTTTGTTGGTGCTTATGAATTTTTAAACGTATAAACTGAATCACTCGAGCCAGTAAATTTTTTTTCCAAGATTAAATTTATCTTGTATGTGCTCGTACGAGGAGTATACCATACACATTACACACTACCATTTTCTCGAATACATATAATGTTATGTCATTTCATTTGGATCGTTGAATATATAATAATTTATGTATGTATATAAATCCAACTTGTTTGCATAAAATTATGTATCACATATAAAAAAAATATGTTTTATACGTCTTCAGCAAAAAAGCTAAAATGTACCAAGAGAAACTATACTCTTATGTAAGTACATAAATCAGTTTATGGTTTATTCCTGTAATATGTTTTGGGATATACATAATTTGTTGATTGTGGTTGTCATCTGTGTACCGGGATAATATCAATTTTGAATCTGATTTTTGGAGTACGATTTATATATGCTAAGTAACTGTGACTATTTTGTAAAACAGATTTACTATTTTTTACTTTTTATGGCAAAGTAAAATAAACTAATATACTCTACAAAAATTAACTTCCAGATTTGTAGCCTTTCCACAACCTTGATGGATTAACCAATCTGATTGTAACTCAAATTATGAAGCTTTCTAGAAGTATCAGGAAAATTTTAAAACGCATAAATTTTAGAAAAGCGGCGACATCAGAAGACTAAATTTAAATTGCAACAAAAATGGTCTTAATCATTTTTCCAAAATAAATACTGAAACAGCCAAGGAGAGATTTGTGCATAAACATATTTAGCGATTGCGGCACAAATTTAGTTGGAGTGAACAATATTAAAAAATCAAGTTCCAATAATCAAAAATGGAAGCGATTAGCATTTCATCCCTTCGGGGGGAAAAATTAACAAATGAAACAAAAAGTCATATACAAAAAGCATTCTTGAGGAAGAAGACTGTTTGAATATGTATATTCGGTTTGAAAATGATGGTGAAATTACATCCAAGGGTAAACAATGGATATGTTGTGTCTTTATTTTACCATGAATGTATAAAGATCTCGAATACACAAAGATCTTGGTTTCTACAAAACCTAACAAAAATTTGTTAAAACCTACAAATATTATCGTCATTCGAACGTGTTTTTGTAAAACTTATACGTTTCTATAACATAGCAAACATTAAAAACGATCCTACAGACTTGACGTTCCCAGATTTTCACCACATCTCTTTTTTTTATCAAAGCTCGCTCGTCATGCTACAATGGATTATTTGCAAAGAACGAGAAAGCTCCTATTTAAAGTAGTTTTCCATACTCTGCCGAGTCGGTCCAAATATCATTATGATCTATCAATTTTAGTATGAAATTTCACCATGATCAGTCAGTTTGTCCTGCACAGAGGCCAAATGTTGTTGATCAAATCAGTTTTATTGTCTAAAGTCGTAATTCCCGCTTAAATTTTGTAATAAGGATATAGAATTGCTTACTTTATAATCGATTTTATAAATGACATAATTTTCAAAATATATACAAAAAGCACGTATATGAAGTTAGCCCCGAATTTTATTATATGCAAAATCAAAATGAATATTAAAATTATTTTAGTTTGCAAATCACGCAAAATAAATGTAATAATTTAATAAAATGAAGTAAAATAATTTTTAAATTGGGAAGATTATGATAATTTGGTCATAGAACGAAGAAACACATATCTCATATTTAGGAAAACACTAAAAAAATCGTACCGTTGCAATCTAGCAAAATTAGGCTCCGAAAAAAATATTTCCATGTAATGCATTTTTGACCAAAAATAACATTTCAATTTGACATGTAAAAAGTATTAATTTGTAACGGTACGATTATGTTCATATTTTTCAAAAGGTGAGGTATAAGTCTGGCCATCTCAAAATCATATAGTTCTGATCCGACAAATTAATACTTTTTTCATGTCAACCTAAAATGTAAGTTTTGACCAAAAATGTATTACAAGGAAATATTTTGCTCTGAGTCTAATTTCGCTAGGTTGCAATAGTACGATTTTGTTCATATTTTGCAAAAAGTTACGTATAAGTCTGGCCATCTCAAAGCCATATAATTCTGATCCGACAAATTAATACTTTTTTCATGTCAAACTTAAATGTCAGTTTTGACCAAAAATGTATTACATGGAAATATTTTGCTCTGAATCTAATTTCGCTAGGTTGCAACGGTACGATTTTTTTAGTGTTTTCCTAAATGTGAGATATGTGTTTCTTCGTCCTATAACCAATTTATCATAATCTTCCCAATTTAAAAATTATTTACTTCATTTTATTAAATTATTACATTTATTTTGCGTGATTTGCAAATTAAAATAATTTTAATATACATTTTGATATTTCATATAATAAAATTCGGGGCTAACTTCACATACGAAGTGTATTTGGAATAAAATACAATATAAAACGGGGCGGGGATAACTTCACACAAGAGTTAGAGGGATATAATTATGTTAGTGTTGCCTGATTATTTTTGTTTAATTTCGGGGATAAAACCCGGGGATAACTTTCCATACATACAAAAAGCGGAAAAGCTTCTATGAAAGCTGCCACTACCTGTGGGCCGATTTTGGCTCAAAAATCGCTAGGACCTCCAAATTTCCTCAAAATGCTTAATTCTTAAGTATTTTATCCTTGACCAGACGCTCCTGAGCTGTAGAGTGCCCAGAAACTTTTAGTCTGCACAGATCACACACAAACATGCGCATACAAATTTTTGGATGTTTCCGTCTTCGGCGATATAACGAATGATAAATCTGCAAAACTCTTGAGGTCGAAAATCTGCATCATTACTGTTCTTTATTTAACTTCGTAAAACAAAATAACAAATTATTTGAATAAAAAGAGCTTTTAACAATGTAGTACAACAACAAAAAAATACTACATTACAAGTGATAATCCAACTGAAGCAGGAAAACGAAAGACTCTCAGCAAAAAATTCTGTAATATTTGTCTTAACACAACAGATAGTAATGCTATTTAAAATAGGATTCATCCAATAGAGTTGTCATTTACCCGCCAGATTAGCCAGCAGTGATTTTGCTCGGCATTTATGCACTTTTATTGTAAAGTAAAGATTGGTCACAATAAATACACCCCTTAAATTTTTAATGTCCTCCATCGCCGTCAATAAATTAAATAATTTAAAAAAATACTTAACCTCCATCGACCTGCTTCGATAATTCCAGTATACAATCAGTACGTTGCTCCATGGTTGCATATTTACAAAACGATGTAAAATGTGTTGAAAGCTTCTGAAATCTTCACAGGTGGATTACAGCCCTTTGAAACCTCTTGTCCATACAGAAACGCAAAAACTTTACATTAGTGTTTAAAGCAAATAACAAATGACGAAGTAGAAAGAAGTAAAATCTTGACCGAAAAGGAAATATTTGCTTTATGGATAGAGACTTCAAATGAGGAGAACATTGATGAATCGCTTTTAGATACAGAACCTGGAACTAACCCCAGATTGGATCGCACTGCCAGAATCGACCAAAGAACAAATGGAGTCCACATAATGGCCCTGATTCTTCTAATTTGGCGCATTTCGATATACCTGCGATAAATATTGACGATCAACA
This sequence comes from Nephrotoma guestfalica, assembly GCA_963691935.1. Classification (NCBI taxonomy): domain Eukaryota; kingdom Metazoa; phylum Arthropoda; class Insecta; order Diptera; family Tipulidae; genus Nephrotoma; species Nephrotoma guestfalica. Next base: position 15,604,963 of record OY829915.1, read on the forward strand.
AATAACTGTGCTTGCTACTGCAACACTTGGGGACATCCTGATGAACAATGACCTAACTATAGAAATACTTGATTTCACGAAATCTGACAAAACTAGAGCCTAAATACCAATCTAATACCAAATAATGCGATTAATGGGAATACATTCAGTGCATCAAAAATGCCCCATATACAACCATCTCTAGGTTCACTTCTTTTAACTAAGGGCCAATCTGCATTACGTAAGTGTGTTAGATACACCAGTGAACAATACCGACCTGAATTATAAACTTCGCCCTCTAATGGTATCACATAAGATTTTTATACAAACAACTTCATTTAACAAAAAATCTGTGTGTGAATGAGGAAACGATCTCGTTTATAGGTCGACGCCAAATGTAAGTAAAAATAATGGTGCATAATATTTTTTGTACTATGTGAAAATTCGGTGCAGTTCCATTAAAAGTGGGCTGCACATTAAAAATATAAAATCTTTATTGGAATTTTAATTACGCGTAAAGCTAAATCATTAATGTCAATGAGTACCCAATGAGACCAGTAATTTTCGAAAACAATTTTAAATACTTAAAAGAGGTAGTCTTAATGAAAGTAGCATCATTTCCGTCCCCGAAGAGGAGTCAAGTTGAAATAAGACCATTTATTGACTTTCAGTATGATTGCAAAAATCACTGGTCCAAACTTGACAGCAAGAAAGTAGCGGCGCGTTGCAATTGTGGTATCTTGAACTGAAATAGTTTCTTAATTTGGTTTTATTTTATGTTTACTGTTAATATTAATGTATTTTGTAAGAGTGAAGGGCTTATTATATCTATTTATTATCAAAAACATGTAAGATCAACTCCATTAAATATTTTTACGGATTTGTAACCGTGTTTTGTGTTGATTTTTATATATAACGAATTTCAACTGTTTAACTGTGCAAGGTGAAAATCGAAAGCAACCTCAGCAGTAAGGCATGATGATTATATCGTTCAAATACTTTTTAAAGTATCTCTAGAATATGTCGTTCGTCTGCTCAACATAGCCTAGCACCGCTGCCTATATTTTAAATCAGGTCATACGCTGATGACATATGCATTTTGGGCCGCAACATCGAAGGCTGACAAAGTTCTCCTAACATTAGAGTAGCTCAACAGATTGGCCTTCAAATCAACGAAGCAAAAACCAAATTTATGAATTCCAGAAAAAACTCAATTTCTGTAGAACTAGCATCAAAAATCGTAGTTGAATTACAAGCATTTTACACAAACACTAACACCTTTAAATCTAATAGCCCGAGTATTAGTTTGGTACATTTGTCAAATTTGGATCATTTATAACAAGAAACCTACCGATAAAATTTCACAATGGTTAAAGCTTTGGTGTTTGGATGAGGAAGCACCGGGTTCGAATCCCGATAGGGGCAGGATGCAAAAGAAAATGTTCATCAACAGATTACGATCTGTGGTTAAAAGGAACACAACTACAAACCCCTATCGGCGCGCAAAACTCATGGGCCGACCCATCTTCCATGTCCAGAACTATAGGCTGACATGGAGCTATGCAAAGCGCAGATGGTAACTTAAATCGGTCCTATAGCCTTACGTCTTCGATTTGGCAGGAATTGCGTAAAGTAAGACGGGTAAATCAACCGCGAAAGCGCAGGGAGTGTTATCGCCCCAGAAAAGCTGCCAGCCTTACTCCGATTCCGTTAAACTGCAAAAATTATTGCAAAAATGGAGGCCATGATAGACACAAAGATGAGAAGGCCAGCACAAAGCTTCCAGAACAGCAGACGACGCAGATATTACTCACGGTGTTTTAGATTTCAACAACCTGGAAACTACATCAGAGACTGTAATTAAGCAGCAGGCGGGACCACAAGAGAGCTAGACGGTTGATTAAGATCGACTTAAAGGAGGAGGAGAGTGAGGCCACTGGTTTAAGTCGCCTCTTGGCCCAGAGGATCAGGAAAACTAAGTGCCACCAGCTTTGCAGGACGAAAGCCGATGAGAGAAGAAGAGAGAGTGCCCCACTGTCATCGTCTTAATTGCCCAACTTGGGAAGGACTGTAATAGCTTAGTTATCAACGGTGCATTAGAAAAGCAATCATGCACGTTCACATTGGACACCGGAGCTTCAAGATCCGTGCTACGTACCGACATGGTTGTCACCAGGGCGTATGGAAAAAGTGGTTCGTTATAACCTGAAAACCTCAACCGGAGATACGGAAGCAGTGAAAGGAGAGTGTTCACTATTAGTCACAGTCAGATACCATTTAAGCACAGATTCATTGGTTAAGAATAGATGAAAGAATAAGAGATACCACCGATGTCCGAGAAAGTGATCTATTCCTGAATCAATGGTGACCTTGGGGGTGGTAGCAAGGTAAGGTGGAGCGAGCCAATAAAGGCAAAGAAGATGTATTATGCGGAAGAACCCTGGTTGAAACTCATGCCAAAGATAATGAATGTGAGCCCAACAGTAAGCGTCCGTCATCAAGAAACCGATGGAGTAATAGAGAAACCCTTGGAGTTCGCCGGTGGTTCTCGTGCAAAATTGACGACACCTTGGACACGTTATCAAGGAGTAAATATCTTCAGCACGCGGGATCTCAAAAGTGGGTACTGACAGGTAGCAATCCATGAAGGGGACAGAGAAAAGACGGCCTTTGCTGCCAATTTTACTAATTCCAATTTTTACAGTAATGCCATTGGCTCCTGCCTCATTTGAGAGATTGATGGAGCACGTTCTACAGGATCTCAATTGGAGAACTTGTTAAGTATACCTTGATGGCATAATCGTATTAGGACGAACATTTAACGAGCACCTGAAGAATCTACAACAAGTCCTACAAACCATCAAAGCAGCCGGATTGAAGCTGAATGCATTCAAATGTAGTATCTTTAAAAATGAAGACAATTACCTGGGCTACATTGTATCAAGGCAAGGAGGGCGAACTGATCCAATAAAACTAGCAGCTGTAGAAGTGTGGCGCACTCCTAGAAACATACACGAGCTGAGGAGTTTTCTAGGGCTATGTTCCTACTATAGGCGAGCAGCCTGCATCAACTTGGAGCATGAAGACGCATCCGTACAACTATAAAGAAGAAGTAATTCCATTCCCCATTTTTGGCGAATTCACGAGCTAAAGATCTTTTCATCTTGGATACCGATGCCAGTAATATGGGAATAGGAGCAGTGCTGTCACAAAACCAGGGAGGTCAGAACGGATTCTAGGATACTACGGTCGCGCACTATCCAAACCTGAAAAAACTATTGCGTAACCCTAAAAGAATTACTGGCGGTGGTCGATAGTGTCAAACATTTCCATAAATACCTGTATGGACAAGAATTTCTTTTACAAACGGACCATGCAGCTCTGAAATGGCTAATGTAGTTTAAGGAGCCAGAGGGACAAGTTGCGTGATGGGTCGAAAGTCTACAGACCTACACTTCCGAGCACAGGCGAGGATTGTTACATAACAACGTAGATGGAATGTCCAGGAAACCCTGAAGTCTTCAGTGTACGCACTGTTCCAGACAGGAACAAAGAAATCCCATTGCACAAGTTTCGAGGATCAGAATAGATACCGAAGATCACTGGACTAGGAAGCAATTAGCGGAAGACCAGCGACACGATCATAACATTGCCCCAATTATCAAATAGAGAAAGGTACCAGACCGCAGTACCAGTAGATCGCGATCTTCAGTGCAACCGCAAAAAGTTGCTGATAAGACTTTGGGAATCGATCGACCCCAAATCGTACTACCAGAAAGCCGGAAAGGAGAAATCCTGCAAGAGATTCATAACAGCAGATCCGGATCAAGTCTAGGCGTCAACAAAACGTTAGATAAGATACGGCTCTGGTTATATTGGGTCAATTGCAGAAAAGATGTGGAGGATTGGTGTAGGAAGTGTGAGGTGTGCGCAGCCAGTAAGGGACCACAAACAAGAACCAAGGGAATGATGCAGCAATGGATCGCGATAGATATTGCTGACCCATTTCATTTAACATAGGATGATAATCGGTACATACTTGTTTGCACAGACTGTTTCAGTAAATGGGTCGAACCATATCCGATAATGAATGAAGAAGCTCGAGCGATTGCGAAGGTGTTTGTGAACAATTGGGTATGCAGATTTGGAGTACCGTTAGGGCTACACTCCGACCAAGGCCAAAACTTCGAATCATCCGCGTTTCAGGAGTTGTGTCGAATTCTCGAAATCAAGGAAACAAGGACTACACCATTACATACACAGTCTGCGGCATGGTTGAGAGATTCCACAGAACACTGGAAGAGCACCTACGCAATGAGGTCAACGTCAACCGGGATAATTAGGACCAACGCATTCCATTGATCATGATGGCATATCATAGCGCAATTCATGATACTACAGGATACTGGATCACCTGAGACGGAGCCAGTTACTAAGCAAGACTACACGACAGAGTTAAGGCAAAGGATGGTCAACCTACACGCTGCAGTAAGAGACAACATAGTGAAGGCCAGCGAAAGCATGAAGACGAGATATGACCGGCGGTCAAACAGCATAGGATTTAAGGAAGAAGATTTGGTTTGGCTCTACAATCACAAACGAAGAAAAGAGAAATCGCCGACGCTACAACAAAATTGGGAAGGACCTTACAAAGTAATAAAGCAGATCAACGATGTTGTATACCGGATTCAACAAAGCCCCAGGACGAAAATGACGAACAGAATTAAGGTGGAGGTAATGTGACGATTATGCCTAACAAACACACAGATCACATCAGAGTCGTCCGAGTGGTTAAGGTTGCAGGATGGTGAGGTGAAGATCTATGGTTCGAACTTCATCGGGGCAGTGTAATTTTTATGACAAATATTTATTTGGCTACAAACGACAGATATTAACGCGATGAGTTAGAAATGCAGACTGACGATTGTTATACTCAGCAAAACACAGAAAAATTCCAGAAGATGGGCGTGACCGATGGAAGTAGAACATGGAATATAGAAAGGGGAAATGCATGATGAGAGGGAAGGTGTGTACAGTTACAACAACGATTACAGATTCGCCTCGGATAAATACACAACTACATGGACAAGTTAGCTACAACAGCACAAAATAAACTGTTGTATAGAACTGAGTGAGGAAAACAGAGAAAATTTGGAGGTGCATTTGCAGAATGCAGGTATCCTACTTCATTCCAGACCGTCTCTATATATTATTGTATCTAACAAGAATGTTCGTTGAGCTTCGATAAATTCTGGGAGATCTGTTTATTATTTGCTTATCTGTCTATTATTTTCCAAGCCCTGATTTTTATGATTATTCCACTATAAATTGATCAACTATATTTGTTTAAAACTCACCATCCCCACCAGTGTAACGTAATTATTATCTACCAAACTTGAAACGTACCTGCAATATAAAAATAAAATTCACATTAATAAACGATTAAGTTTACCATACAACTAATCAAAAATTATAAGAACAAGACCTGAAATCGAAAAATGTTCCACTCACAAGAAAATAAAATTTACATGAAAACAATATTCTGGGGCAAAGCTTATTCAAATTTAATTCTTATTTATAAGCTCAAATTTGGTTACGGTTGTAAAACGTTGAATTTATTATGTTAATACATTTAATATTTAAACAAACTTCCGATTTTATATTTATTTGTACAACTTATGCTAAAAAATGTATGTATAAACCGATACATTTTGCAACAAGCTTAATTTAAACCCAAATTTATTCATGACGATTGATTATGTTACGTATGTCACAAAATATACGTCATGTGCTTGAAATATTAATTATAAATCAGATATGAATTTCAACAATACGCTAAAACTAAATAACTAACTAACTAAAATAAAAACTTGTTTATTTTGGTTTTTAAAACTTTTAAAAAATGTTTTCAAAATAAATATATAAAAATAAAAAAAAGTTCGGAGTGGATTTCGTATACGGACTACGACGTACACAGCTTTGTTATTAATTAAACTTTTCTAAATATAAAAATTACCCAAACGAACCGAAACACAACAAAAAATTTACTTTACACAGTCTAATTGATGTAAATTTAATTAATTTTAAATGACATTTTAACTTTATATACAAATATGTGTAGGGTTGAATATTTATGTTTGCCCAGACTATAGAAATACAAAAATTATAATTCCTGGAATTTGAAAAATGTTCGTCTTCATTGTGTTTGGGTAATGTTTAAGACTTACGTACGGAGCTTGGCAATGTTCTTTAACATTTTAAAACAAAAGTTTATTTTTACATTATACAAAGTCATGTTTTATAAGTACTTACATATTGAAAATTTTTGTGCAAAAAAAAATTTTGGTTGGTAATCTTATAATCCGCGCAGGTAGATTCGTATATGGCGCATATTTTACAAGAAAGCTTTTATTATTTAATTCGTCGCAAAATATTTTATAAAAATAATGATTCAATATATCATTTATTCACTTTTGGATATAATGAAATCAGACCTAAGCCTAATGTTGTACGCATTTTTTTTTTTGTTAAAATCTTACTTTGATATCGTCTTTATTTTCCAAAAGGATAATCCAATTAGTCCCACAAAATTTAATTTTAAGTTATCGTTTCCATGGAAAAGAAAAATGTCAATGTCATGTTCGGGTTCAGTCTTCATAATTTATATTACGTTCATAATTTTAGGATACGACCGTAAAATGCAATTTACAGGTATAATAAATATAAATTGAATTAAACATTCGAAATGATTTGGATCAAATATCCGAAAAGTATACGCACCAGAATAGTTTTGATCTTATCGTTTAGGAAAACTCGCAAATATCAAATGATGTAATGGTACAGGTAAAATGTATTTATATTTATAATGAGGTCGAAATGGAAATTACTCAATATTCTCAGAACATGTAATATGATGTTATCAAGTCTGCACAGAAATTTACATTTTAACTTTCATATTAAGGAATCGAATTTACTAACAAATCGTTTCGCATTATGTAAACTCGACGTTCCACTTAATTTGTCTAGGGGGCGTTGTTATTACCGCATTCGCAGTCAAGGCGGTAACTGTCGGCCGAAATATTAAAAATCCTGAGGACAAGATGGCAATGCATTACAATATTTATGATTAATGTGTCCTTAGAAAAAGAATCAGTGGGTATATTTTTTAATTCAACTGTGTTCTGTCAAAAATTTATTCCGCGTTTTTTTATTCAACCTAAGTAATTTTACTCTGTACACTGCGTTCTTTTTTGTTGTGAACTGTGCTTACCACATACCATCTGTACTCGGTTCTTCAAATTGTAACAGAAATCTGTCTAATTCTGTTACTGACCTTACATTTTTGTTTGGGGTTTATTTAATTAAAGAACGTTAGAATATTTTATGTGCCACGGTTAAATCAACTCAAATATGGTCATGAACGTAATTTAATTATGTCGTTTATGCACATATTGAAATGTAAGTTTTCTTAATACATGTGCATAGGTAAATAATGATAATGACCGATGCAAAAATTGAAAATGATGCATTTGTTCTGTTCTTTTACCAATAATGCAAAACTTTTACACGCGCGGTATTTGATATCCATCTTTTTTTTATAAATTGGCTGCGAGTGATGTTTCAAGTTCAAGTGCAAAAAAAATATTATTTCCCCATCTCAACCTAATTTCTGATGGAAAAATTGGAAAACCGCGTTTGGAGTTTTCTTTGGTAGTCAGTGAGGAGTCAGTGTTTAGATAGACCAACGTGGAGTCGAAAATTTTTTTATTGAGTGTTAAGTTTTTAAATTTTTTCTTCTTGAAAAGTTAATAAAGTGCTTGAGTGTAGTTATTATGTTTTGTATTGAATTGGGATTTTACATTTTATGATTTTTGGTCACAATAAAGTACTGAGTGTCTATAAAGAAATTTATCGTGTTTTTTTTATTCGTTTTTGCGGCCAGATTTTTTTTCCGATTTGGTAAGTAAAAGAGTATAAGGAGTTGAATTAACACATTAAATAACGATAGTGGGTTGCTACCGACAGCCTTTGAAAAAGAAATTGTTGACGCTAAGTGGCACTTTTCTTTTCGCGGACTTAGATAGTATAGCACTATCATCAACTTTACTAATCTATTCCCCCATTAGGGCCTATGGGCCAATTTAAGATAGATTAGGGTAAAATGTTGATATAAACGTTTTACGTATACAACCACCGTCGAGTTTTGCCCAAACGATGAGTTGATATGTCCACTATTTAGAGGTCCGAACACCCCAATTAACTTTTCCCCCCATTTTATTTAATTATTTTTTTATTCTTAATGCGGTAAACTAGACTATTATATGGGTACTTCAAAACCTACGCCATTCCCCTCAACCCGACTGAGCTGCGGGAACCAACGCCACATGGCATTGCTTTAGCTGTAGCTAAAGTTTAACCCGTTTCAAGTGGCGCCCAAATTGGAGCACAACAACTGTTCAAAATATTTATGTAGGCCCCACTTTTTCAAGTGGCGCCCTAGCTCGGCAATAGCCCAAATATTTAAATTCATTAGTCAAATTAGGAAATTTAAATTCTCCTTGAGAATTCAAATCTACAAGTTTAAATTAAATTTCACCATTTCAGGACAGTCTTAAGTGCGGCCAGAATTTGGCCAAATTACGTTTGTTTAAGTGAAAAAAGTGATTTAAGTATTAAACAGTGTAATGAATCTCTAGTGAATAGAATAAGATTTTTTCTTGTGTGAGTAGGTGGGTCGTACGCACACAGATGAGTTTCTTAAATTGTCGTTTTCCTGTACCAGATCTCCGAATATTCAGTTCGCCTGTGGCAAGTCCCAACCCGCACTCCGGGGGGTGAACTGGTATTTGTGGTGGTATATGAAGCCCGGCAATCCATTCTCTTTACAACGGTTCAGTATATGCACCAACAAAAATGTTGTGCGGTTTTCGTGTACCTTGTACAACGTACAATTTTGCAATTCTACACTAGCAAAGGTGAGTTATGCGATCCCTGATGTAATGAGCATATCTCTTTCCTGCCAAGCGACGATCTTGGGTGGTATAAAGGGCTGCTCATTCTTAGGCAAGTTGGCACATCATTCCGCATCCCAGCTGGAATTCTAAAAGTGAACTCCTAACCATCCTCGGTTTAGTGGAAACAATTTTACTTGTCGCTAGAATTTACCCCAGGTTAAGTTTTGCCATTTTTAAAATTTTGATAAAAATGGAATTTCCACTCCAATAATTTTATATGTAAGAGTCGCCTTTTCTTCACTTCTGTTTTTAAAATTTTAAGTTATCATCCTTCGGGATGGGGTCGCCAGTCTACTCGTTTAGGTAATAGTTGCATCAACAACTTGGTTGGTTGGGCATACTTAGGAGTCAAGTGGATGTGCATTGAATACAAGTTAGCCATAAATCAGTCGAGTTGGTATCGCAAAGTAATGAAAGTCAACAACAACAACCGGCGTGTTGTTGTTCCCATTTGAGTGAACGGTTCGGCCGGCCACTCACGCAGTCATACTCATCAAAGGGGATTTTGAATGATGACTGTGAGATATGAGGGCCACCAAATGGCTTCACTAAGACAATGTGTCTCACTTGCGAGAAATCGAAGTTAGGAATGCCATTTCTGGTCGGGTTGGCATTTCGTGTTTCATCCAAATCAATTTCATTTCCCTTTATCCTATCCTTGTTTGATCCAAGTAGTGGATATCTTGACCGTCATCTCGTATTTGTTTTATTTAAATTTAAAAGGATTTTTTTTAAATTTAGTTTAGTTATTTTAGGATAAGAAAATTATTTAAGTAATAATGGAGCTGGAACTAATAGACGAACTCATTGTAGAATGTGAATAAGTCGACCAGCGATAATTGTTCTGGAAGAAGCCCTTAAACAGGAGCGAAGACGCTTTCTTTGTGCCCCGCTATTTGCGCATAGGGCAGTCTAAGAATATCCACTTCACGAGGCGATCGTGTGCTTCAAGAAGCTGGTGTACATTTATAAATTGCTGAGAACTCGGATATGGGGTGGTTTAACTGTAGAGAAGTTGAAACCAGTTTTTACACCAAACTACTTCACGTTTTAGGTCGGAATCGGACGTAGTTCTAATTCTGTAATATTCGACGATACAATTGCTGACATGAGACAAACATGGAATAAACTACGAGATATTGGGTGGTCCATAAATGGCACGATATAACACTGCGAGAAGCCGATAATGAATTAAACAAATTAGTAGTATAGTGTCCCAGAGTACTATTGGAATTAGTGATGATGCGCAAGATCTAGATTCAGGAGAAATGCCTGTCAAATATTAAATTTTTTTAGTTTTGCGCTCAAGGAAACCGATGATAAAAACCTGGAAATGTGTTTAAAATTACACCTAAGTTGAGTAAATGAACAAAATTAGAGGGTTGATGCAATCTAGGACAAATTTGGGGGTGCAGATTTTATTAGAACTTTATGTGTTGGCTTGAGTGAACAGACATTACCATTGCCTAATTTTGCTATCAAGCAAACTGGTGATAAAAACCTGGAAATGTGTTTAGTGTTACACCTAAGTTGAGTAAATGAACAAAATTAGAGGGTTGATGCAATCTAGGCCAAATTTGGGGGTGCAGATTTTATTAGAACTTTATGTGTTGGCTTGAGTGAACAGACATTACCATTGCCTAATTTTGCTATCAAGCAAACTGATGATAACAACCTGGAAATGTGTTTAGTGCTACACCTAAGTTAAGTAAATGAACAAAATTAGAGGGTTGATGCAATCTAGGCCAAATTTGGGGGTGCAGATTTTATTAGAACTTCATGTGTCGGCTTGAGTGAACATATTTTACCATTACCTAATTTTGCTGTCAAGGAACCCGTTTAGGGGGGATAGTCAAGGAAACCCTTTAGGTGGTTAGTGTTACACCTAAGTTGAGTAAATGAACAAAATTAGAGGGTTGGTGCGATCTAGGCCAAATTTGGGGGTGCAGATTTTATTAGAACTTCATGTGTCGGCTTGAGTGAACAGACATTACCATTGCCTAATTTTTCTATCAAGCAAACTGATGATGAAAACCTGGAAATGTGTTTAGTGTTACACCTAAGTTGAGTAAATGAACAAAATTAGAGGGTTGATGCAATCTAGGCCAAATTTGGGGGTGCAGATTTTATTAGAACTTCAAGTGTCGGCTTGAGTGAACAGACATTACCATTGCCTAATTTTGCTATCAAGCAAGCTGATGAGGAAAACCTGGAAATGTGTTTAGTGTTACACCTAAGTTGAGTAAATGAACAAAATTAGAGGGTTGATGCAATCTAGGCCAAATTTGGGGGTGCAGATTTTATTAGAACTTCAAGTGTCGGCTTGAGTGAACAGACATTACCATTGCCTAATTTTGCTATCAAGCAAGCTGATGAGGAAAACCTGGAAATGTGTTTAGTGTTACACCTAAGTTGAGTAAATGAACAAAATTAGAGAGTTGATGCGATCTAGGCCAAATTTGGGGGGTGCATATTTTATTAAAACTTCATGTGTCGGCTTGAGTGAACAGATATTACCATCCTAATTTTGCTATCAAGCAAACTGATGATGAAAACCTGGAAATGTGTTTAGTGTTACACCTAAGTTGAGTAAATGAACAAAATTAGAGGGGTGATGCAATCTAGGCCAAATTTGGGGGTGCAGATTTCATTAGAACTTCATGTGTCGGCTTGAGTGAACATATTTTACCATTACCTAATTTTTCTGTCAAGGAAACCGTCTAGGGTTAGTCAAGGAAACCCTTTAGGTGGTTAGTGTTACACCTAAGTTAAGTAAATGAACAAAATTAGTGGGTCGATGCGATCTAGGCCAAATTTGGGGGTGCAGATTTTATTAGAACTTCATGTGTCGACTTGAGTAACATATATTACCATTTCCTAATTTTGCTATCTAGGAAACCGAAGATTAAAACCTGGAAATGTGTTTAGTGTTACACCTAAGTTAAGTAAATTAACAAAATTAGAGGGTCGATGCGATCTAGGACAAATTTAGGGCTTAAATGTTATTTGATCTTCATGTGTCGGCTTGAGTGAACAGTCATTGCCATTACTTAATTTTGCTATCAAGAAAACCGATGATAAATACCTGGAAATGTGTTTAGTGTTACACCTAAGTTGAATAAATGAACAAAATTAAGGAATTGATGCGATCTAGGCTAAAATTTAAGGGTGCAGATTTTATTAAAACTTCATGTGTCGGCTTGAGTGAACAGATATTACCATCCTAATTTTGCTATAAAGCAAACTGATGATGAAAACCTGGAAATGTGTTTAGTGTTACACCTAAGTTGAGGAAATGAACAAAATTAGAGGGTTGATGCGATCTAGACCAAATTTGGGGTTGCAGATTTTATTAGAACTTTATGTGTCGGCTTGAGTGAACAGACATTACCATTGCCTAATTTTGCTATCAAGCAAACTGGTGATAAAAACCTGGAAATGTGTTTAGTGTTACACCTAAGTTGAGTAAATGAACAAAATTAGAGGATTGATGCGATATAGACCAAATTTGGGGGGAGCGGATTTTATTAGAACTTTATGATTTTGCTTGAGTGAACAGATATTACCATTACCTAATTTTGCTGTCAATAAAACCGATGATAAAAATCTGGATATGTGTTTAGTGTTACGCTAAATTTGAGTGATTGAACAAAGTTAAGGGTGGGTACAAACCAGGACAAATATAGGATCAGTAACGTTTTTAAAGTAATCGTTGGAATAAAATTGTTAAATAATTAATAGTTTAATAATTTAAATAACTTTGATTATTAGTAGTTTGAAATCCACTATTTTTTTAATATCAACGTCGAAATGTTCTCTTTTTTACTCCCTTGCTTCATTGAAAACAATTTTCCGTAAGAATTAGCCTCGCTGAGAAATATCAAAAAACTTGGAAATTCGGAATAAATTTTTTAATTTCGTATGATTAAGTTGCCCAACCTTTCGAAACCCCTGTTTAATTTTGGCCTAAATATTATGCTTGAGTTTTGCTTAAATCCGTTTTTCGTTCAAACATTTTATTGATAAACAATAGAAAAATATTCCTAACCATGCTTTATGGGACTCTGACGACACAATTTGTTGAGAAAAGTATTAAACTTCAAGTTTTTCATGATTAAAATACAAATACGAAAGAAAGTTTATACTTGTTTATAAACAGTTTACGAAAGTTTGACATCTTAAGTATTAGTAAGTGGTATTTTTATTGCGAATGCTACTGAACACAATCTGTGCATCGGAAGTGCGACGTGCACATACATATACCGTGTATAGCTAAGTAAATAAATGTTGAAAACCAATTTAAGTTTATTCGAGATAATAAATAATCTACAATCGGGAAATCTTGCAGAAAAGCATCAAAGTACTTTTTTCCATATTTTCCAAACTTTACTTAAATTGCATTTCCGTGTTTTCGTTTCGATGGGAATACTTAAAAGCGATTATTTCAAAAACCGTATATTTCCATGTGGGTTTTCATTCGTATATTGATTTTAATTTTAGTTAGTGTAAGAATTATTACAAGCATTTTTTGGTTTGTTATGTTGTTATTCAATTCATTTTAGCTGCACAATGCATACTCGTGTGTATACAGATTCCCGTTTTAAATAAATACATTACGACTAAAAGATTTTCATGTTGCGCTCGAAATAAACCAATTGGCATGCGATTTAAAATGTATTGAAGCAGATTGCATATCTTACGGTAAAAAACCTCTATATTATTTAATGGGTAGTTTCCGTATATACAAATACACCTCATAAACTTAAGTCAAATACTAATAAACCGCTGGTTTATGTAACTTGTATAATCGCACACCATAAACACTTTCCAGTCGTTTTAACTAAATTAACGGCTAAAAAACCGTATATACAGTTTTGTGTTAATAAAAAGCTCTGTAGAATATCTACATAAATTGCCAACAACAAAAACCATTTTTACAACATTCGGTTACAGTAATTCCGGTAAACACAACTCACCAATTTTATTATCTTGAGAAAAACCGTCTTGTAGGTATATATAGGCGTTTGTTGTTGTAATTTTTCGTCTACTTTGTGTTTCGCCTTTAACGAAAATTTCTCGAGGGAAATAATGGTGTGTGATTGTTAAAAAAATTTTTGTTTGTTTGTTGTTTATTCATTTTTCATTTAACATACATAACATAGGCAGGAAAATTATTCGTACTCGATTTTTATATTTGCCACTCATACACACGTATCAAATACAATACAGTACAAAAGAAAAGCCAAGAAAACGTAATAAAAAATAAATAAATTAAACCGGAAAATGTACAAGTGTATGGTGTATAAATATAGAATTTTTTTTTTTCGTTTTTCATTTCTTATCTCGCACATTGCGTGTAGAAAGCATAAACATACACCCACAAGGCCGCAAAAGCAAAATAAACGACAAGCCGAGTGAAGAAGTACAACTGAACGAAAATATAAAATTAACGGAATGAAAATTGCGTTTCCACTGTGCGTCTTTATACTATTATTATAATATATGGATATTAGAGCTACATGCTTTTTCTATTCGAAATTTCCACATCCCATTTCATGATTTTTCCGCTTATATATTACACAAAGCTTTATATTCTAATTTTATTTCATTGAAAATTAAATTGAATCTAATAATATAAGGTGACATACACAATCGTTATACGCTGGAAATACGATTACAGAAAATGTATATGAAGCTCCTAAAGCTCTCAAATTAATAATTTTCCGTACGCGCTTTAATTACACAGCACGATGGTACGAGCGCAATATGAAAACTTCAAATCAAACAATATTTTTATTCCGGGATATCCTAAAACTTGGAAAGGGTTTAATACATAACATCGACTCGGTATATACGCGCAGTCAATATAATTTCTATTGATACGAAAATGAACTGTAAAAAAGTTTTCATGCTGCGAAAAATATTATACATGTAAGATTATTACAGCTTTTTTCTGTTATATACGAAGAATAATGATGGCATAGTACGGGTGTATATACGTATGATTCAATCCAGTCAGAAAGAAAATTTTCTTCTTATCTGATTAATATTTAAAATGGATTTTCATTTTTTGTTTGTGTTGTGCTGAGAAATCGAAAATAAAAAAATGCTGAATGGAAATTCTTGTTGGCACAAAGTGAATTATTTCCGCTTGATTGTGTTCAATCAATAAGTCAAGTTAAATTTTATTTCAAATTTTCATTTTTTTTTTTTTTTTGAACAAAATGGATTAAATCAACCAATTGATCAGCTATAATAATTTTCTCGTATATGTAGTGACCTAAATACTGAGGTTCCTGCTTTAGATGATTATTTTGTATTATGAATAGCATTGCACCTACGAGGATGAGAACTGCTCTAACCGCAAACCTCTGTGGCTGAAAACTGAGGTATATGAGTTTAGACGTACATATAGATGTTAAAGATCTCAACATTGTAATTTATCGTTATAGGGGACATTCGAATTTAGTTGTGACACTAACAATGAACACTGTCTAAAATCATGAAAATCATACTAGATAAATGCATCATAACCAAATAAATTAAAAGCTGGGCAAATGTTCAATCGTAATTTGGACTGGGTGAAGTGCCACTCATTCGTAAATTAATGGATCTTATGTTTGTAATTTGTCTTGTTAGGAGACAATGAATTTGAGTTACCCACAGTTAGAGCCGCAACTAAAATTCATTGCCCCCTTACTCGATAAATTATAAATTTGAGATCCAAAAATTTACGAAACGGTATAACTGCACACATTCCAAATGCGCAGTATTTTGACCCAGATGTTCTCTGTTAGTGTCACAACTGAAATTCATTGACTTCTAATACGACAAAATTTAAACATCGAATCCAGCAATAAGTGAATTGGTCTAACTCCAGCCAGTCCATATTACCTAAGCCAAAATCAAAGTTTCGATTAGAATTTCAACCTCAAACCTTTTTTAAATAAAACCAGAGCCAGCTGTATATGAGAGCCCTAGTTTAGTATAAGAGTTAAATAGAAGCTTTTGTTCTTTCTGATAAAAACCAGTATCGATTAATATTTTTAAAATACATTGCTGTAAATGAAAACTGGAATGATCAAATTCATTTTCCAATTTCGTTTAGTTTCTGTTAGTGATTTTATGAACACGTTCTTTAAGAATTTAAAGAACTGCAAAATAATGATTTTCGTGTTGTGGAATTCCTAGTAAAATAAGAATGAAAAATGTATACTGAGAATCAAATCCATCTCATAAAACAGTAACAAATCCTATACGATGATCGCGTAACGGAAGGCCGGTAGACGCCCTTACTCTCGAAATGGTTCACAAATAAAATAGACTAATTTCCGGCAGGTAAAGAACACCGTGCAGGTTGAACTCAGACTGCCGAAATATCGTAGATCAATCGAGACATACACACCTAATTCAATATGGGAGCCGTCTTCGAAAAAACTAGCAATTCAGACCCCAGGTCCTAAAGTTTTGGGACAACCAAAGGGTTCTCGATGGGTAAACCAATAAGAAGGAATTATCGAAATCGAATTCTTTTAACAGTTAACCATTATGAACTCTGGTATAAGTCAACTGAAAATATTGAAAATTTGTCTATGCTCTGTATTCAAACCTAGGTTGTTCTGCATTCAACATATTTTTGTCTGAACGCGGCAGAACAAATTTTACTTAGAACTAAAGACAGTAATGGAGATAAAAACAAACTGGTTTGCAAAGCGAGGATCAGAGTCGTAGACCTTGCATGATAATAGCCCTGCATGTCATACCCAGTAGATGGTTAAGTCTTGCTAAGGCGGAAGTAGATTTGACCACGTACAACCAAACAACAGAAACATAAAATAGCATAGGTAAAACCTATAATTTGTAAATAAACACAAGCATTTTGAAAGACAAATCCCAGGACTTCCCAAATGTTCTTCTACATTGTCAAAAAGCGGTAGTGGCTTTTTGAAGTATTATCAAGGTGAAGCTTCTAGGAAAGTTTTCTGTCTCTAAACCCTTCTCAAGTCACATCTGTACAATTTGTAGAGCACGCTCATTAAGTCAAATAGGATTGTTAAGTGTTTACCTGAAACAGTAATGACCAGATCATCAGTATTTCTCTAGGCAATAAAGCCAGATTTGTGTTGTTTAACAAGTATGACATCAATCACCAAGAACTACAAGAGAGGAGACAGAACACTCTCCTGGGGACAACTGTTGAAACTGAACTGAATTACGATTTAGCTCGACACCAGAAATGTGGGGTTTAGACGTGAATCTAGTTCACACAACGATAGTTAAGTCAACTCTAAAATTAGTGCAAGCCTTGAAAATGCAAAAAAAGAAACCCCTGTTATAAATCAGCAGGAAAGACCCAATCAGCAAAACTTGCCTTATACAGCGCAAAGAAAAAAATACTCCGGAGACTTCAAGAGTGACTAACCTGTAGACTATGTTCCAGTTAGGTGGGTTGCCAATAGCGTTAGGTTCGCCTGAATAAACAGACTCAGAGTTAATAAAGTCGCAACAGGGAAAAAGAACAAAGAGTAGTGATTCCTCAATTTTTCTCTTGAATAAAGTCAGCCAACCATCACGGGTAGCAGTACATCTGGTCTGCAAGAACCAACCCTAGACATAATATTAAGTCTGGTGAGGCCGGAAATACTGTTAATTTATTCACAGGAGCTAACCCACCAAGCCCTACGGGCGGACCACTAAGAATCTTTTTTAAGATTGGAAGATCAAATAGCCGTATTCCGAGACTTTTGTTTGGTCACGAGGCGACAAGTCGAAAGCTAAATTGCTTGCTTGTTTAAAAGACTATACTATCAATTCCCAATTTGTTTGCTTCTTATTACGGTAATGTTTAGCTATATACCTGTGGTCAGAGTAAAGAATATAATTAGTCACTTTCCACATGAATACCGAATCCATATTTGACAAAAACACAAACTAATATTAATCATCTCCCTCCTTCACAAAATGCACAAAAGTTCGCTCTCACTCTTTGTGATGGCCATTACAAGCTCCACGACGGCGGTAACATCAGTTGAGTTCGTGGATGCATTGCACTGATAGTATGCGAAATCATCTATAGACAGCACCGTCAAGAAGGCAAGCTTCCTGAATTGAACAGAAATCGATATGTGGTTCAGCAAGCAGGAACCTAAGCTTATAGCGGCTGCTTAAGAAATGCGGTAAAATTTAATCTCCGAATATTGTTTATGGAACAAAACTATATGGAGTATAGAAACTTAAAAAACAGATTTAGAAATCGGCTTCTCTACCATGCACATGGCCTCTACCGATAATAATATCGTTTGCAATTTATTATCGGCTCTAGGTAGGCTAAACCTACAAATCTAATTAACAGCTTAAGCCTGAGATGATATATTAATAGCTTCTAACTCTAATGAAGAAAATCTAGAGTATCGAGAAACAGTTTTTGAAAAAATATTTGTCAGCGGATTAATCAATAACCCTACTAAATATGTATTAATATTCCTGGCTACACTGCTAATGCACAGGACATTTTACCTGACACTGAAAGATTTGAAATAATCAAACATTTTGAATTATCTCAAACGGTTTTTATGATTAGATTTTTTTAGAGACGTGTCATCCGAAACGCAGAATGAGATTAATTTTTACTGAACAATTTTTTGAAAGATTACAAAAAAATATAAGGTCCAAATCAATTAGTCGTATCAGCCAATTGGGGCAGTGAATCAACAAAATATAGATGCGGTGCTTGGTATAGCCACTAAATATTTTCTCGGGCCATCTTAATAATATGCAGCAAATATAGCATCAAACACTTAAGGTTGAGAGTATACTTTATTCACCTATCACAAACCACTAGTCCTGCACCCTAAATTTAAATTCCAATAAAATAATTTAATGTGATATTTCGACTGCTCTTCAAAGAAAAGCCTTCACAAGTTATATTTTCCGAATTAAAGGTGTCTGTTAACTTTTTTAAAGTTGTTTAGCATATGGCAAAAGTCTAAAATTTAGAAGCATACAATTTCTTCTCTCGGATCATATAAATTAACTTCGCAAAAATTCACATTGACATCATTGGTTCTTTACCTATTTCTGATTATCAGCCAAACTGCGTAACCTAAATCGATCGATAAACGAAGTGGGGTGAGGCGGTTCATATACCGGATACTACTGTGACCACTGTTCCATTTACTATGTACTCCATTTGGATTTGAACGACAATTTCAGACTAAATAGAAATAGTTTTTTAAGAAGAAGAAAGAATATCTGTATAAAAAGTAAAAAAAAAAATTAGCAATATGTATTTTGCTGACACCTACTGGCATTTGACCAAACGGCAAAAATATGAAATCGTATTGAACTATAAATATTTTGTTCACTGAACTGACGAATTTTTTCTTTCATGCATAATTAATTTAACAAAACAGTTAAATGTCAATTGACTCTATGGCAGCTGATGTATTTCAACCAGGTAAATTAGCGATGAGACTGAACTGGATGATGAAAATGGATAGTAGAATAAATCGGCCAATTAAGACCAGCTAGAAAGTATATAAATTCATTTTTATTGCCGCATGTACATTGCATGTTTTCAATTCCCATGAACGGCAACGACTATAAAACTGGACTAAACACTAAAAGACAGATAGCCCGTATGCTCGATCCAATGATTAGAAAGAAAGTAAACTCGCAATTCATCAAGTGTACCCTTGCACATATGATAGGAAAGATAAAAAGTATTGTCGTTTAGGTTTCTTTTGCGAATTGGGCAATAAAATAGCTAAACGATTAGATAAAACAAAACATCAGCCAGTGTTTTACAAGAGCTTACACGAGCTTAGGTAGAAGTTGACATGTGATGATTGCCAAGCCTTTTATATAGGCCAAATAGGGCTTTCCTTCATTGGTAGGTGTCACAAATTTATATTCGAACTCCAACTTCTCTTTACACTTACGGGATCAAAATTACAAATTCAATGCCCAATGACTTACAAATTTTACACTTTGTATCAAAAGGTTGTCTCAATGCTTTAGAAAATTTAGATATCGATAATGCCAAGAAAAAACTGAACGTTGCTCTACTTAACGACTAGATGAATTTACCGCTTTCTCTTTTTCTTCAATTCCTGGTCTGATTAGATTTTTGTTTGTGCAGTATCAAATAATTGCAAATCCATTTAATTTTATTGTTTTGACGATTTTTAAGTTTAAAAAAATAATCCATGTGATTGTAGATGGTTGTGAAATTTGTCCCACCAAAATTTTTTAGTACAGATCATGTATTAGTGATTACACTGTTAAACCAAAATTTTGCCAAAAATCCTATATATAAAAACAAAAGAAAATAGGCGCCATATGTTTTCAAATTGGATTTATTTGGCAAAGACGGTAGCAAGAGTAGAAATAGAGAAGAATTTGTCGGAAAATTCCGTAATGTGGAAAAGTTAGGCTTAGGTTGACACAATCAGATGAGTCAAAAGCCATTTCCAAAAGAAAGGGATGGCAAATCAAATCGATTTTATTGGCTTGAGTAGTTTAAGTTTAAATAAATCCCGGATTCGTAGAGTTCGTTAAAAAATTCTAATATATGGAAATGTCAGCATTAAGCTTTTACACAAACAAACAAGACAAGAGCCATTTTCAATATGAGGGGAGCCGTGCCCTTTTTTGTTCTCGTAAATCAAACCGATTTTATTGGCTTGAGTAGTTTTAGTTAAGATAAATTCTGGATATCGTATAGAGTTTGTCGGAAAAATCTACAATGTTGAAATAATTGCCTCAGGTTGGCACATGCAAACAAGTCAAGTCAACAAGTCACAAACCTATGGTCTTTTTCGTTTTCGAAAATTAAAATTCATTTAATTGGTTTGAGTAGTTTTACTTTAGATAAAATCTGGATATCGTAGCGTTTTAAAAAGAGAGACGAGACACTCTTTACCGTTCTCGTAAATCAAATGTATTTTATTGGTTTGAGCAGCTTTAGTTTAGATAAATGGATATTGTGGAGTTTGTCGGGAAATCCCATTATGTGAAAATGTTACTTAGATTGACACAATCAAATGAGTCAAAAGCCATTTCCAAAAGAAGAAAGAGGTATACATTTTCGTTTTCATAAATCAACTCGTTTTTATAGGTTTGAGTAGTTTTGGTTTAGAAAAATTCTGGATATGGTAGAGTTTTTGGGAAAATTCCACTAAGAGGAGATGTTAGCTTTAAGCTCCAACAATTAAATGACTCTTATCTCATTCTCAATTTTCAAAACGAGAGCTTTTTCTTCTCGTAAATCTAATCGATTTTATTGATTTGAGTAGTTTTAGCTTAAATAAATTCTATATATCGTTAAATTTGTAGGAGAATTCGACTGTGCGGGAATTTTAGCTTTATGTATACACAACCAAGTAACTTTTCTCTGCTTTTTCGAAATGGCTTTTGATTCATTTTTTTGAGTCAAATAAGGCTAACATTTCCATAAAGCGGAAATGTCCGACAAACTCAACAATATTCAGAATTTACCTAACCTTGAAAAATGAAACCTCTACGCATTGCAAAACTTTCCGAAAAATTCTACGATGTCCAGAAATTAAAAATACCTATCTCCTCCTTTTCGAATGATCTGTTAATTCATTTTATTGTGCTAAGGCTACCATTTTCACATAGTAAAGTTTTCCGACAAACTCTATAACATGTCGAGAATTTTTCTAAATTTAAAATGCATAAAACAATAAAATCGATTTAATTTACTAAAACGAAATAGGAAAGCTTCCTTCCTTTTGGGGAAGAAAACCCTAAGATCCATAATCTATCAAAAAAAAATTTTCAAACCAATAAAATCGTCTACATTTACCACTAAATATAATATCCAATTCTCTATAAGTGAAATTTTCGACAAACTTTACAAAATATAGACCTAAACAAGAATTATGCAAATCAAAAAATCGATTTGATGTATCAGAACTAAAAAGAATTCTCTACTCTCAATTTGGAAATTGCACTTGGCTTATTTGATTGTGTTATCTTATAGGCATTTTCCGACAAACTCTACGATTTCCGGAATTTATTTAAATCGAAACTACCCATACTGACCGACTTGGCTTAATATACCAGAACCAATTCAAAATTATCCCATTTTTATGGCAATGTTCTCTAGCTAACTTGATCGCGGGAAAAAATACATTTTTTAGTTTATTTTTTAGTTTTCCCTCAAAATTTTTATAAGAATTTTTTTAACAGTGTATTAATATTTGTTATTTTGTATATAATTCACTGTAATGTTGTGGAAGCCAGGGATGAAAATAAAACCGCTGTGTAATCTACTTAATTGATAACGTGTCAACGACCCAAAGATATCATTACGAAATCTACCTCGCCCATCCCTGGTCTGTGAGGTCTCATTGGCAGATGATATCGATGATTATTTTGCACTGCTACCCAATCAAAACTGTTTGCAGAAACAGTTTCAACAACAGTTAGTATAAGTTATATGTAAATGACATAGTCTTATTAAATGTCGAACAACCTTCACTCTATTGTTGGTTCATTGATAAAGTTCTAAAAATTCGTCATTAATCCGATGGATATACAACAATTATAAAATTAAATTAAATTAAATCACCCATTGTCTGTAAATGCTAACTATTCCGTAATAGTTACCCTCGATTCAATTCTTACTGGAGTTATTACGGCGCACAAGTTTCTTATGTCCCAATCCATAATTAATTTGTAATGTCTTTATAATCGGTTCCAGTCATTTTATTTACACCTAATCGATAAATAATATTCCGAAGCCATATACGAAATTTAAAATTAATCCAAACAAATCACGAAATTGTACATAAATAATCTTGCTGTAGGCGACATACAACACCAAACATAAGCCAAATTTCGTAATTTAAAATTAAGTAATTATTCTTATCGTGTACCGAGTGTCATTTCGACAATGGAATTTTCACATATAACATTAACATTTAAATACAAGTTTTATCTGCTACATACATAAATGTTCTGTCTCTAGAATAATATTATTGTACGAGTATATATGTGGTCTTATATATTGTGTTATCATTTTCCATTGTTAAATCTTTGTATGCTTAAAATACCGTAATAAAATTATAATTCAATTAATAAGAAAATAACAACAAAAACGGAATTTGTTGTTACTTACAATTAAATTCAATGACTTTCACAAAAATGAAAAACGTAATACGTATATACTTGGATATATACACAGAGGACTCATTCCTCAAATGAAACGCTTACGTAGGAACTATGCGGAAGAAAATTAATTTTCTTCACTTTGCATTGAATGAAATCGTTACATAAATATGAAGGCAAAAATTATGAAGAATTTAATGTTTCTTTTAAAAATGAATAATTGATTTTATATGCTTTTATGTGTTTAGTATTGTTCATTGTAGTCTAAAATAAGGTTTTAGGTTTAGTAAACAGACGAGGTTTCTTTACCGTCTTTGTATATAGCATTAGAAAATATTAGGTACTCGTGGGCGTAACAAAATCATTTCGTTTGTGATACAAGACTTAGAATACAAAGAATACGATTTTTTATTATTAGTGGTGAACTATTGATTTTAATACAGTTTAGATAATCACATCTGAAAAATAATTTAGGCCACTTCTCAGGTTCCCTTCAGGAAAAATAATTTAGGCCTGGGAAAACTTGTTCGAATATATACATACAAAATTAGAAAATTTAAAAAATTCCAGAAATTGCAGAAATATATGACCTTCATACCATGACACTTCAAACGTTAAAATTTAGAAAGTTTCATAATTTGTCTGAATATTCAAGCGAGTTTTCCCAGACCTTCTACATGAAATGTAGTTTAATCACTAAGACCTTTCTTTTGAAATACTTTCCCACCATAACACTTGGAACGTTCAAGTTTTAGAAATTTTTAAATTTTGTTGGAACGATATAAATTTAGTTTTTTGTATAAAACCATTTTTAATTACTGTTATTCAAATATGGTTGCTGCTGTCAAAATAAAAATGGCCGAAAACACGTCTTGAGAAATTTTAAAAAATCGCTCTGGCTTTAAAATTTGGATTTATGACTATAAAATAGATTTTTCTTAGCAAGTAATTTTAAATTGTTGTTGCTGTCAATTATAGTTGGTGCTGCCAAAATAAAAATGGCCGAAAACACGTCTTAAGAAACATTAAAAAATCTCCCTTCCTTGGAAATTCGGTTTTATGATTATAAAACAATTATCTCGTTTCCTGAAATATTTTCCATGACTAACCATAGCTAAAACCTTTCATTTCGTCTACCTTCCAACCATGACACTGAAGACCTTAAACTTTTAGAAATTTTCCATTTTGTATCTAGAATATACTCAAATCAGTTTTCCAGGCTTTCCACAAGAAATGTGATCTGAAATTTTTCAAGAGGTGGCGATTACTTAAACTTAACTTAAACTTAAATTACATTTCAACAATGACACTTGAAACTTTAAATTTTTAGATATTGGAAATAACAATATGAATATGAATTTTCCGAACATTAAGTTATGCTGCTAAACATATATATTAGTGTTCTACATATAACGGTTTCAGTTGAAATTTTTTTATTTCTTTACTGTAGAAAACAACAAAACAACTACATATTGGTATAAAACCGAAAGCCGAAAGTAGGCTGAAAAATATCGGCTCATTTCTCAGCCGAAAGTATTGTTGTATACCAAAACTATCGGCTGACATAGGTTAGCGAAAAATGTGGGCTGATAACTTTCGGCTGAAACAAATTTATTTGCCATAACACTTTATGTTGTCGGCTGAGATAGTAGTCACTTCCTGCATTATCGATTTTTTTTTAGTTTCGGCTTGAAATTATGAAATTTTTTTATTTGAAAGCTTAATTCCAGACAGCACTGATGGAATATAATCTCTTTTAAATGTGCTTCGTCTAAAATACCACTTTCTTTCAACCCAATTTTAGACCACTTTTTCGCATAAATCTGCACGAATCTGACCCATCTGCATACAACGAATAATGTTTGATTGTAATTGGTCAATTGATATCGGTTTATTAGCATAAACAAGTGACTTCAAATATCCCCACATGAAGTAATCCAACGAAGAGATGTCACAAAACCAAGGAGGCCAATTCACCAATTTTTTCAATTAATTTTGATTTTAACAAGTCGGTGGTAGTGCTTGCTGAATAGCTCGTAGCATCGTCTTGCGGAAAAAAATATATTAGATATGGATATTTTCCATGTTTTCGAACAAAAAATCACTAATCATCGATCTGTAACGTGCTTCATTAACGGTGACATGCTGCCCTTGCTCTTTTCGGGAAAAGTATGGCTCCATGATACCACCTCCATATTCTAAAATTTTCTTTGTTGACTTAGCCGTTTAACCAGAAATAAGCCTCATCACTGAACAAACATTTGCGGTTCAATTTTTCTAAGACAAAATCATCTTCAGTTCTTGGACTAGTTTGATCTTATATGCCTTTAAACCCAAGTATTTACGTAAACTACGCCATGTTGTGCCATATGACAGTCCTAATTGTTTTGAGCGTTGTGGAATTGGCAAATATATTGGAAGACCTAAAAATTGGATGAATATTCAAGACAAGTAATCAAAGATTCATTTTTACGAGAGAGCCAAATGATTAAAATGACAAAAATAATCAGTATTAGAGTGAATGGAAAATGAAGACAATTTTGACTGACGACCCGTTTTTCGATTTTGATTCTGCTAGCAATAGAAAGCACATTATTTGTATCAACAACTATTATCCCCCATACACTTTTAAATTAAACATTTGATTAGCCTATATAGAGACCCTTCAATTATTCAAGTGGTCTAGAATAGAGAGTGGCCTAGAGTGAAGCCAAAAATGCATTTGATTTTTTGAGTATTTTGTGTGTTTAGTTTATACGAAATTTACCGGCTCCTACAATTTTTATGTTATGCCGTCGTTAATCGATCAAACCATTCTTTCTAGGTAAAAGGCTCAACACGAGATATTTCACTATGTTTAGCTATCAACTCTACGTAAAGGTGTTTTGTTTTTCCAAAATCGCGCTTTTCCTAAAGCCCGAATTTCAAAATCTCGATTTACAGAATTCCGCTTTTCATAATCCCAATTATCAAAAGCCCGTTTTTAAATTTTTTTATGAATTTGGGCACTCGCGGGCGTTTGATAATCTTTCTCTCAGCACAAATTTCGATAATCTTTTTCTCAGTGCAATGTAGTAAACGCTTAAAAGACACTGCACCAAAAAAAATCGGAACAGAATTTTTTTTCGAAAAAATCTGGATATTTGAACGCTTGTATTTTGGTGAAATTAGATTCATCAAAATAATAATTTTGCTTCTAACTGAAGGAAATTTTGTATTTCATTCCCAAATCCAAATTAGTCGTTTTATAGAGAATTTAGAAACCTTGGAAACGAATGCTGTAGAAATTTTTGTACGGCGACTCCTTGTCGATTTATTAAAGTTTTAGCAAGAAACGTATCAAAAAGCGTATCGACGTTAACCAGTACATTTGTTTATCTTTATCTCTCACAAATTTGCAAGAACTCCGAGATGCTTAACAATAATGGAAACAAATTGCTATACAACAAATACACACTGTTTTAAATATGCCACGGGGTATTTATGAAGTAATGCGGGCTAGAGGAGGTAACACGCGATATCGAAAATTTCATTTTGGTCGTAGATTTTAGTTTTATTTGGTTTGAAGACAATTTAAAAGGATTTTTCTTGCAACAAACCTTTAGAAATAAATCACAATTATTACTGTAACAACTTATTTTCTCCTTGAACTTGAACCACCAACATTACGCCTGACTTGCGTGTCTCACAATTTGGTTACATTTCTCGCTAAAACTTCAACAAATCGACAAGTCAATTTCCATACAGAAATTTCCACATAATCGTTTTCAAAATTTCTCTATAAAACGGCAAATTCTCTATAAAACGGAAAGTTCCCTATAAAACGGCTAATTTGTGGGTGTGGAATGAAATATCGAGCAAGTTCGTTTGCAGTCTGGAACAGCAGCATATTTGTTTGATTTTGGACAATTTTTATTCTACTCAAAAAAAATCATAAGAAAACAAAATGAAATAAAACTGATTTCAGTATCGAAGAGGAAACAAAATTTCCTTCAGCAAGATACAAGCGTTCAAATCTGGGTATTTTCTCGGAAAAAATGTTTGTTCCGATTTTTTTAGAAATGTGAAATTAGTGGTTACGAAATTTCGAAGTTCCATTCAATAAGAAGAAATAGTCTAGTTTACTTAAGCAATGCCAAATTTCTTAAATGCGTTCAAAATTCATGTTAGAATCTCAAACTAGACCGATATATCAAATATGACCATTATTGATTAAAAAATGCAAAGTTTGTTGAACATAACCAAACTCCAAACTTCAGCCAAAATTGATGTAAAAATCTCAATCGAGCTCTACAACTTTGGCCATGATTGTTTAAGGAATGGCCAAGTTTATCCACGTTAAATTTCCGATTCAGTTATACATAGCAAATTTAACCATAATTTTGATGGTTTAGAAGTTACATTCAGCATGACCGAATTTCGAAACTTCGAACAAAATTCGAGTTAGAATACAAATCCAATTCTGCATACCAAATTTCATAATTATTGTTATGAATTGGCCAAGCTCGATTGAACATGGCAAAATTGCAAAAATTCTTGAAAAATTCGTCTTAAAATGCAAATTACATCCCATAATTTGATCAAGGTCAACAAAAATGGCCGAGTTCTTAATAAAAATGTAGATCAAAAAATATTTTGAAATGTCTTAGAAAATCCCTGTTTTTGGCGGGATTTTTTAAGATTTCAGCATATTCAGGATTTTACAACGCCGGATTGTAAAAAGCAGCATCCCGCAGCAAGCAGGATTTCTGATAATTCAGGATTTTGATAATTCGGGATTTTGTAATTCGGGCTTTCGTACCGATCCCTCTGTATTCTCGTATCATCTATCATGTTGCTTTATGGTACGTTTCTAGTCGATTGGGTAGCCCCCACGCACTAAGCAACCGCCCCATCTCTATCTTACATCAGTTCTTTGCTTTGGAATATTGTTTGCGGTTAAAGGTGTTACTCTTTTCTCACTTTATAAAATGTTATCTCTCTTTTCTGTTATTGTACCAACTGTAGCTGTAGCGAGGTCTAAATCTTCAGGATAGCTTAGTATAAGCTAAATTTGATTAAATATGAAGGAAAATAAATCTCTACTGCACAAGACCAAATTCCACATTATGAGAACAAACAAGAGAGAACAAAACTCTAAATAATCTGTTTTTGAGAGTGTCCAAAAGTCATGCACAAAGTGAATGAGGAAGAAATATTTTGTCCGTAATTACGATAACTGCATCCATATGCCGAAATGTTGATCATACAATGGTCATGTCCGTAAGAATTAGCGTACTCTAGTTTACTACGTAAAAGAAAGTTAACATTGAATTGGAATTTTTTAGCGTACGGTTTGCTTTTAGTTGTACTTTGTAAAACTGGTGTGAGTAGCAGACATGCTTTTGATTGCAATCAGTCCCAAACTGCACATAAATGGTAATAGTATGTGTCTGTCATTTTTGTCAAATTTATTTTCTCTCTTCAAGTCAATTTCGACTGGGTAATAAATGGGCCGATATGCTTGCAGAAAGAATATTACCAAATGATAAAGGCAAGTGTTAGAACAGATGGCTGCTATAAACGTCCTTCGAGAGATTTGATAAATTACAGGTTATTTCATGCAGCTTGAATCAAAACTTAATTAATTTTCACAAGAGTCGTCGCTGAATCGTATTGGTATAAAATTTGTACTTCTTTATGCAGCACAAGGTGTCCTAACACCTGTTCTCGTTGTCGTAACGAAAATCTATCGAAAAACACCAGTAATCGTTTTTAAATCCAGGTTAATTTTTTTTCATTTCGTGTGTGATCAGTTACACACCGAATAATGAAGGTGTAATTTCCACACCACTCTGAATAGCTTTGTATCACGACTTATTGCTGGATATGTGAATTATCACGCATTTTAAACGAACAAATTTTGTCTTGACGTCTTGAGTGCATGAATTAAAAACCACGAAAATTGGTACGCTATGGTTCGTATATCGAAGCAAGTGGATCGCACTCATCCTGTAACCCCAGAACTGGTTGCTTTGTGTGTCTTGATTGTCAAACATAAATTAGAAATTTTGTAAGCAGAAACTGGTTCGAAACATAACCACAATGAATCATTGTAGTGACTACCGAAGGTGTTTGATAATTAAAATCACTTAGTGTGTGAATTAAACTATAGAATGGCATTTTTCACTTGTATTGTTCAGGGATCTACTACAAGATTTGGCAGTACTAACCTATCAATAAGTAAAGTAACCACGGAAGATACGAGATAACAGATTATTGATGCTATTCCCTTCTCAAAATTAAATAAAATATATTTTTTAATTACTTTGAACCTTTTAATTTATTCTTTGTTAGTGTACTTCCTCTTTGGCTAAAGATGATTTTAAATTTTCGTAGTTAAGAAACATTGCCACTGAACTCCATTTCTCGTGCCACCTCGATCCCTCGCCCCTGTTGTTTAAATAGTGGAAATAATACACGTTTTGTAAAAGAGAGTATTCCGTTATCGTGATATTGCCAGATTCACAGAAAGCACGTTTTAATTTTTTTTCACATTAGCTGGGCTGTCAACTAAATCGATTTTGGCATCTGCTTTAGATGAAGACATTTTCGCGCAATCCTAACATTGGCGGGTATTTAGAAGAAAGCGTAAATATTTTACGCTCTTTTGTTTTGTTTAAAACTACCAACTTGGGTCTTTTGACATTCATATAAAGCCTGCAAGCAGATACAAAAGTCTAACTCGAAGAGTGAGTAAGCCTCACGGAGCTTTCATATTATTTAAATAGACAGGTAGGTCGGAACAAAGAATAGTAACCCTAAATTATAAAAAAATGTAGTGAAAGTGGGTTTCACTTCCAATCATCATTGTCTGATCTAACCTCACGTCCATTCATTGTCAAAATCATCGACTTTACGTATCGTCGCAAAATAAGCTATATGTGGATTCACCGCCTGGTAACAATGCCCCATTATATACTAATGTCTCGCTCTTTGCGTAATAAACACTTCCTGCAGATTCAGAGTTATCGGATGGCTCGTAATTCTTCCGCTAGAAAAAATTATTTACACTTTTAAATAATTTTCTTTCACAAATGGTGCTAGTCAGTAAACGTATATTTAGAGCTTTTTCGCAAGGCAAAAACAGATGGCAGTGTATTAATGATGTGTTTTAACTTTAAACAAACAATAATGTACGATACATTTATAGACAACAATAATGTAAAAAACATTTTTTACCTTTTTAATGGCCATGATATTGTAATCGAAATTTCTGGTTACGAATTTATGATCAAAAATTATTTGAAACGAATAACAACGAGTACATCCAGTTATTATTTACTTCATTTCATCGCCATGACAAGTAGTGTATTCCGTAAAACCAAATTTGTAAAAAGCATCTAAAGCCTGTAATGTTAAAATAATTGAGCTTTCAACCTGATTCAACCGCAGTAATGTGTAATGAGATGTATTCAAATCTAGTTTGTTATTACCTAAAGCAAAATCCCCACATTTTCTTTAGAAAACCTACATCTCTAAATTGAAATCATACGACATATTCTAAACAACACACACTGTCTAACATATCCTCTATATACATTGTGAATGCCCTTAAACAATGTACCATAGTAATCACAAAACAATAAGACATCGTAGGTCAATTAGATTCTTTGTTTGGTTTTTTAGTTGTTGCTGTTTATCTTACGACAAAAGATCACATTGTGCACATAAACACAACACAGTATTTAGACGTTAGACATGTTTTGAAATTAAAATTAAATTTCTGCTTCCAGATATATTGGGGTGGCTCATCCCAACATCTAACACCGTTTTAAAGCTCTAACTCGTAAATACAACAGTAGATAAACTTGCTCAGTTTATGTATGTGTGTATAGGACATTTAACGTATGGGGAAGATACAAAAATATATTTGCGGATTATATTCTACAATACGTCAAAACCAAACACACATATACGAGTATATTGAAAACCAAGAAATTTTCATCGAAACATAAAAAATTGAAAAATTGTCACATATTGAATCATTTTTCTAAACATACTCGGATATACACAATTTTTTGCTGTACTATGAATCTTCGCATTGTATACACATGGAATACAAATATATACTCGCATATAGACAACAACAAAAAAATCGAATAAATTTTCCATATATAAAATCGATTATCGTTTCTGATTTTATATTTATTTGTTGTTCAAAACCAAATTCAACTTTATGTATTCTGGAATAATAATAACATATCCATTTGATACTGTCATCATTCACAACGAGCCAAATAATGAACACACACACACACACACACAGACAAAAAAAATCGAATTAAACACACCACCGCCCCGAAAAAGATCAATCCGAAATGGGTAACAAAATAAAAAACGCAAACGATTAAAAAATAAATTGAATCTAGTACCAAAAATCTGACAGAGTGAATTAATTTTCTACCACACAAAAGCAGCATCACTATCATTAAATTTTATAGTGATGGCATTTTCTTCGTAATATATACTAAATATAAACATCAAGCTCGGCGTCGACACAAACCCAAAAATTATGAAAGCTCTTTCGTCTAATAATAGACGTTGAGAGGGAAATCAAAAAAAAAAATGTTTCGTTAATAAATTAACGCTCATTTAACGATTTAATCATCCATGACATTAACCGACAGAAGATAAACATAAAAAATAAAAATCCAGAAGGATAATCGTATTTATTATGAATTAAGGAAAAGCTTAATGAAATAATCAATTAACATAAGTCAAACGCAAAAATTATGACGTATTTATATATAGGAACGGCAGCATGTGGTGGATGGAGTTAAATTTTATTATGATTGTTGTTGTTGTTATTTTAATTAATTTAAATAATTCATTTTTTTTTTGTTGCTGATATTATTTTCCGGAACAACAAGTCGGATTTAAAGACTAAAGGTTAGACGAACCATTTGGCACACACAAAAAAGGGTTAAAATGAAAATATGATGTTTCAGATGCTTAATTATAGTAATAATCTTTATGAATGGATTATGTTTAATTTATGGTTGTTTGTAATTATGTATAGGAAAATACATAATTTGTAACTTCCTGTGCGTATATTTATGACATAAGAGTTACTTATTATCAATCATTGTAATGAAGTTGAACATAAAAAGGATTAAAATGAAATGTATATGCTCGTACATTTTTCTAAGACTTTGTAATTAATGCCGGTATCATCAATCTGTATTTGTATAAAATATAGAAGAAAAATAGGTCAATAAGAGATAGAAATTTGGCTAAATATCAATCTAGATTAAATTTTCTTAGAGTAATCCCCTCGAGCACCGAGCATCTGTAAGCAGCACCGAGCATTTGTAATTGTAATACAATGTCAAAACAAATATTAGTTTCAATTGTTTTGTATTCAGAATTAATTCAATACAAAACAAAACAATATAAAAGAATTTATTTTCGAACTGGCAGTTTGACAGATGTTAACCTCTCGATGGCATTAAAATCAGAATGGAATTTATCCGAACTTAATTAAAAAGCTTTGTGCCGATCACTTAACCTGTTTTTGAACAGTTTGCAAAAATAAACGTGTGTTAATAAAATTCGTTATTTCCGTTACTTGTTTAAATTTTAATTAAGAATCCTCTTGTTCTTAATCAATTTCCCGCAGAAATAAATTTAAATTATTTGTAAAATACGTCAGAAAGCTCCTGGGCCCAATTTCCACCAAATTTTACTCTTATCTCCCAATTTATGAAAAGAAAAAACAATTGAATTTTTCTCTAAATCAGTCTACCTGTGGGCTATAAGAGGACACCGACAGAAAGAATCCACCTCAACAAAAAAGAACTTTTTCGGACTTCGGTAGTATTGCGAATGGTAAACCTGAAGAAATCACGATTTTGAAAATTTTCTTGGACTGCTTATATTCAATTTGAAGAACCCGCAATTTTGTTTCCATCAAATTGCATATTTTCGTAGTACCAACCGAGTTCCGGACTATTCGTTTAAAAAAGGCCTTTTTACATCAAATTCCCATTTTCATCATTCATCTGAGCGCCGTCCCTCTCGATTGAGCAATGACAAAGTTCTATTTTGCAATAAGCCGCAACATAACGGCTAAACCTGAACATCTCTAAACAAATTTTCCAAAATAATGATCCATTACAGTCTTTTCCTGGCACTCAAAAATATTCTCTCTCAAATTTTTTTTTCTAAATCGTTCGAGCCGATTTTTTATTTAAAGGAGCTCGGATCCTATTTGGGAATTTTCATGAATTTAGAACTCATATCAATCGAATCTTAGCACTCGCAACCCGATTTATAAAAATCTTTGGACCCGAAAAACGTGAAATTAATTTCCCAAAATTAAAACTCATTGCACTAGAAAATTCTTATAATGAATATCGAATCGTAAAATTGTAAAAAAGGAACCCACCAAAGGAGATACTAAAGGACAACCTAAACGGAATTTTCGAAAATTAGTGCCCAAAATCAATTCCTATGGCACTTGATTCTTTGGCGTTACTTTCATCAATTTTCAACATAGTTGTGCTATTCGAAAATATAATTAATTAAAAAAACCTGGGCGCTACCAGACGACAACAAAATATTTTGAGGTGGAAGAAAACGTGAAAAGGGGGCCAAGTTGAAAACGTTAATTAGATGGCAAATGATATTTATCAATATTGAACAATACAAAAACACAACATGGCGCCACATTACGCAATATGATTTAACATAACGCCAGATACCAGAGTAAAGAAAACACAAGACCCAATACGAAGCAATATGACGCAACATGGTAAAAAATC
This sequence comes from Nephrotoma guestfalica, assembly GCA_963691935.1. Classification (NCBI taxonomy): domain Eukaryota; kingdom Metazoa; phylum Arthropoda; class Insecta; order Diptera; family Tipulidae; genus Nephrotoma; species Nephrotoma guestfalica. The sequence continues at coordinate 15,638,897 of OY829915.1, forward strand.
GTTGGAGGTGATGAATCATCTCGCAACAGTATTTCAAAACAAAGTGCTTTATATATTGTGAGATGTAACGCAACATAACACAACATTGTGCTACAATTCAACATGTTCCAACATCATGCATTGGCTCATACGGAGGACTAATAGATGAATTATCCAACAATGAGAACTCCTTGTATTAGGACACCCTGTTCCGCTAAAATTAATTAAATTCGTGCAACATCTGACACCATCCCTCAAAAAGATGCATCGTTAAGCAACCTAAGCAACATCACTGAACATGGTGTAATATGACGCAAAATGATGCATCATCTTTCGGAGGATAGTTATTATACAGAAATCAGAAATCTTTTCCTTGCATTCGAAAATCCTATCTCGCTTAAATTTCTTTAAAATAGTTGAAACCAAATAAAATGTTAAAAGAAGGTCCCAAGCCCTAGAACCACCATGAATATGAACCCAGTTCGACAAAACCAAATGTTTCTTCCAAATCAGTTATACCTCATTAATTTTCCCAAAATAAGTACTCATCGCATTAGCATAAGTTTTATCAAAATCGATCGAGTCAAAAAAGAATTAGAAAAACATGAAACCGCCCTCACTTCCCGATGGAGCATTTAAATGAATTTTCCCGAAATTAGAACCAATCGATTTCTGATATCTGAAATATTCCGTTTACTAATTTTTGTCAAAATCATATCGTGCAATAAACAATTAAATAATGGAACCCGAACTTACCGAGGACCTAATAAATGAATTTTTTTCCAAGTTCGGACCCACCACAATCGGTTTTTGTTATTCGAAAATATTCCTCCTGCAATTTTTATAAAAAAATTCGTCTCATGCGAAAAAATAAAGAAAGTACCACACGACCTTCTGCATGAATTTTCCATAAATTAACACCCATCGCAATCGATTCCTGGCACTCGAAACCTAGGGTTTCTCGAAATGGTTCCCTCATAAAATTTTTGAGTAAACAATAATATCATTTTAGGGAATAATGTACGAGGGCGCCTTTTAGCTCGATACACTTAGTCCAACGTTTTTCCAAATTTTCGATCCCTTCCGAATAATACGATTTCTCCAACCTTTCAAAATAGGCGGTTGTTGCATCGATGATCTCCTCATTAGAGCCGAATCTTTTTCCGCCGAGCCATTTCTTCAAGTTCAGAAATAGGAAATCGTAGGAGGCTAAATCTGGAGAATATGGCGGATGTGGAAGCAATTCGAAGCGTAATTCATAGATTTTGGCCATGGCAACTATAGATGTGTGCATCCGTGGATTGTCTTGATGGAAGAGAATTTTTTCTTCGCCAAATGCGGTCGTTTTCTTTCAAAACGTCGTTGAAACGGTCCAATAAGTTGCATTAATATTCGCCGTTAAATGTTCTCTCCTTTTGAAGGTAATCGATGTGGATTATGCCATGTGCATCCCAAAAAACTGTGGCCATGACCTTGTCGGCCGATAAAACCACCTTAGCCTTAGCTATACGGCGCAGATTCGCCAGTAGAAATCCACTGTTTAGACTGTCTTTGGTCTCCGGTGTAAAGTGATGGATCCGTGTTTCATCCACAGTTATGAAACGACTCAAAAACTATTTTTTATTTCGCTTCAACATCGCCAAACCTACCTCTGAAGTTGTCACACGTGTGCGTTTTTGGTCGATTGTAAGCAAACGCAGCATCCAACGCGTGGCGGATTTTTTCACATTCAAATGTTTGTGTAATATATTGCGCACACGTTCATCTGAGATGCCTGCTGACTCAGCTATCTCGCGCACTTTCACTCTGCGGTCTTGCAATACCGTATCATGGATTTTGTTAACCATTTATGGTGTGGTAACTTCATTTGGGCGTCCTGAACGTTCGGCATCAGTTGTGCGAGTACGATCACAAGGTAAATCAGTAAACCACTTAATCGATGGTAAAGAGTCCCTATAATATTTATGAAGCTTTGTTTTGGTTTGCGTAATGGTTGTCACACGGCTGTCTGTTTTCAATGGCTGTAAAAACTGAACTAATTGACAGATCTGTCTGAAAATTTTTTTATTTGGTCTAGTGACAGATGGTATTGACACATGACATCTTGGATTTGCGAATGTGGCCCCACCCTCTGTTGCAATTTTACAAGACTTCCCACTAAGCCCTCGCATCGTTGTGAAGTTACTGTCAAAATAATGAAATATGCACTGCGTTAATGAAAGTCTATTGAGTGAAATATCTGAGTGAAGTTCTTACCATAAGTTCGTCCCATAATTTTGTGTTTTTTCTGTTTTCCCAATAAATCAGGGCATCCATTCGGATTAAGATTACAGCGTTCTTCGTTAAGCCAAATTTAGCACACCACCAAACGTTCGATATTTTGGTTTATGCGGTCATGACACCTAATAAACCGAACACCGAATCCAGGGTATTACTGTATGGCCTTTCCAAAAGCTCACTGATTTTGCGAGGCGTTATTATCTGTTGTAAAGAGTATATGTCGTTTGGGTTGGTAATAGGTCGATTTTCTTTTTACTTCGTCTTAATTGCAGTAAGATGAGGTATCAATGTACCGTTGACGCCGAAAGTGGGGTCAATCAAAGCATTATTTACCAACTTGTTAAATAGCCTGGCTTCAAATATTGAATATCTTTCAAAATTTTAGTAGAAGAATATGAATGCTCCACAAAAACAGTATGATGGTGTAAGCACAATTACGAGTATGTCGGTTGGAATTATAGAACATAAACCCGATTTCCTAAAAATGCATTTAAAAGTGCTTCAAATGACGCATCACGTTGCATGATGTTGCACCATGTTGCTCCATATTGCACAATGTTTCATGATATTACACAATGGTGTGTCATGTTGCACAATTTTGCATCATATCACACCATGTTGCTTGTTGTTTCTTCTTGCATAGAGGTGTTGGATGATATTCAATAATGATACATCATGTTGCAACATGTTGTGAGATGTTGCGACATTTTACTATGTTGTGCCACCTTGTTACGTGATGTTGAGGCTTTTGTGTAATGCAAAATTGTGTAATCATATTATTGAGGAATGTTGCATCATGTTGTGTAGGTTGCATTACGATGGCATGTTGCATGGTTTCGTTAAATTTATACTTTGAATATGTTGGTTGTTAAAGTAACAATATTGATTTGTAGCATTCGCTAATTAATAATTGTTTTGGCATGCACGACAGCAAACCAGTCATAAATATATAATGTATGTTACGGACATTATACATAAATCACTTAGAAACATCAAATATTGGAGAACTCGATGTCAGATAAATTATCGAATCGTTAATTTCTCACAGCAGCAATGGACCTTTGCAGAAATTGAGATTTTTGGCAATATTTATACTAAATGGCTCAAATTATCTGGTGAATAGAAAAATATACTCGGTAAGGTTACACAAGAATTTTTTTTATTCGATGAAGGGATCTAGGATTGGGTGCAACATAATTTTTATTTCATGTATAATTAATGAGCCGGCTGAAAACCCATTAAACAATGGTATTATACGACATCACTTATGTACAGGAAAAAATGTGGTATAAGCTAGCTAGGATGTTTTCGCTGGGAGTGGCCGAAAAGAGTGGTTCGCCTATAGCAAATGGTGGCAAAAGGTAAAATTCCTCAGAAGTAATCTGAAAGCAGTCCATGTTGGAAAATTTATCCATCTTAACTAATCTGAAACCGCTTTAAACTGATAAAATGTATAATTAAAATCACAGGGCGGTTTACATCGATCCAAAGCGGTTTGGAGCGTTTCGTATATAGATTGAGGTAATTCAGTTTCAGAAGTAGGTTTAGAAATTGGTTTAATAAAACTAACCCCAAATGAGTGAGGCCTCCAATGAACGCTTGAGAAGTTTCATTTTTCGTTACCGCCTCCGATGTATGGTATAGTTATGGCCCATTTTTACAAGATATTATTTATTAAGGGTGTAAACCGCATGTTAAATCGCCCCACTCACACATAATCTTATTAAAAAAATATCATTTTATACTTTTTAAACTTTCATGATATTTTAAAAAAATGTGTGATGTGAAAACTGAATACACGTCTACTGTCTGGCACTAGAGAACATTTGATATATTTATTGAGAATTCTACATAACCCTTTCAGATTTCCTCATTTCTCAGGTGAGTAATCGCGGCAACATACGAAACGCATGTTTCATGATCAATTCCGCTGTAATGCTAGATTGTAACTTGTGTTGTACCACAAACCCCCAGATAACAACAAGATATGCTCATCCTCAAACTTTGACTCTGATCGCAGAAAACACCTCACAATTCCCTCGCCACAACGTGGACACGAGAAAAAAAACAGATCAGAAAAGTGAAGACAAACATAACAGACTAACTTGACTGACTTGTCAAACATAACAGACCTTTAAAAAATGCCGGACATTGTAAAATGTATCAGAAAATGTTCTGGTAATCGCTTTACGCCAAAAACCAACACCAAAACTTCTTTCAATGGAAGTGAATGGAAGCATTTGTTTCAAGCAAATGAATTATATGAACCATCTTAGGATGGTAAATCAGTCTAATCAATTCAACATTGAATTAATTGTTAAAGAGTTTACCATGAACCATTTCTGTGAAGATCAAGAGTTAGAACATTAACAAAACCTTATGGCAACAAATTTTAATTAAATCCATCCATTCTCAAAATATCCCAGAATAAACAGATGAAATCAAATTTATCGAACAACCTTAAGAGCAAGTATCAATGGAACAGCTAGATGTTGTTGATTTGTATAATTAAGGTGCTTGCTTCCTGCCTACACTGTGTTTATTTTTTAATTCAACCTGAGAAGGCAGTGCACTGCCAAGAACTACTTTATTTTTTTTTTATTCAATCTGAGTAATTTTACTCTGCACACTGCGTTTTGTTTGTTGAGCTTACACCGTGCATACCTGGTTCTTCAAATTATACTCTGAAATTAATGTCAGTATACGAAGAGTGTACAAAGTAAAAGAACATTATATTACTCTATGCACACCGGATCATTTGGCATTGCACAACCTTTGCTTGTTATACAATACCCAAGGCTAGCCTGCTTGCAAGCCTGCTATTAAAACGAAAAAAATCTTCTGACCCAGATGAAAAGTGCTTAGCGACAAGAGAAATCTCCACTGATAAAACCAACCCAGTCTATGCACAACCGTAATCATTTCAAATGTATCTGAAAGATGAGGTGGTAAAACAAATGAAATAACTATTGAAAATTGAGGTCATACGAATGCAAATTTTCATATATATTTCAGTAGTCTAAACAGTGCCTAAAAAAGAGAGATAAACAAGTTGTGGAATAATCAATAAGAGATTTTTACTTCCTGCTTGTAATTTTATTCGTCCACAATTAACATTTTTTTAATGCCTAGTCTAAAGTATTAAAAAAATGTTAATTGTGGACGAATAAAATTACTAGCAGGAAGTAAAAATCTCTTATTGATTATTATATACTTTTATATACTTTTTAAAAAATATTTATTTCATAAAAAGACTAGTGACCTGTAACTATAGTGACAAACATTAAAGTGATAATTAATTCTAATATTTTCGGTAGGAACTAGTTTCGGACGTTCGTCCTTCTTCGGTCCATTCATGTACAATTATTACAAATTGTTTTTTAAGGTAAGTAGAACGAATAGAAAAGTAATACATAAAGCGTCTAATATTAATAATAAAACAAAATTAGAAGCGATTTATTGTTGTTATATATTTTAATCAAGCTTGTACCAAAGCGAAAGAAATTGTTCACGTTTAAAAAAGCTCCACGTTCTTAAAGGTAGAAATGGTAGGACTTCATTAAAACGCTGTTATTTTAGTGCCTTAATCGAATTCGATTTCACTAGAAATATTATTGGCAACAAACTTAATCACCCTGGTCTGTTCTCTGTATTTTTTTTTTTTTTTTTTTCAAGAAACAAATTTATTATTCCCGTGTTTGTGACAAACAAAAATATATTATTTTTCGCCAAGCAGTAACTCTTTAAATACTATTTATAATATTTTAAGGGGTTGTTATTGTCTTTTTCATCCATTGTGCAGAATTACATATATCACATTTCCGTTTTCAGCTTGGCACTTAAAGAGCTCCGTTTGTAAATACCTGTCCGTTTATAAATAAAGAGACCCCTTTATAAATGGGCCAATGAACGAATATTATAACTTTTTCACATGCAGCTTAATTTGAGCTCAGATACAAAATTTTTCGTTGCATTAAAATTATTCGATAGATTTGGCTTCTTTCCAAGTAAAATTTTTATAACGAAGCGAATCTTTCAATTTAAAGCTTTCCACAATAAACAGAAATTTAAAATATTTATTGAATTAATACAGCTTAATCCAAAGATTTCGAATTCTGATTTGTATACAAAAGTAAAATTATTTTGATACTTTAACTGGATGCATAAGAAAGCTTTGTTGGAAATTTGTAGTTGAAAAAGTACAAATTGCAGATTTCTTTAATTTGTAAAATTTAAATTTTTATTGTGGATATAGAAAACAGTTATCAGTTATCAAGTCGTTTACATAAAACGCACTGGTCTGTAGGTGCTTCTGAAAATACAAAATGTTCACAAGAGCAATAAAAAACAGCTTTGTGCACTTAGTATTTACAGAACTAAAACATACTACAGATAAACCGAAAAGCTCAAATTTTATCTGATTCCTTTTAAGTACTTTTTAATTGAACCCGACAAAACCGATAATACATAAGATAGATGATACATTTGATTTCTTTTATTATCAATACCGCAAAATTGATTAAATCTTTGAAAAATATCTTAATATCTAAACTCCCTCAGATACTCGTTCATACCAACAAACAAATATAAAAAATACAAAATTAGGACACCAATTCACCAAATATAAAATAAAATAGCTCAATAACACACCATATAATAGAAAATTGAATGAAAATTTATAGAGATTTTCTCTTCGTTTTATTACATTGATGCTTGATGAAATATTGATTGTCTCTAAGGAGAAACGATGTTTGGTCAAGCATAAATAAATAAAGATAAGATAAATTGAATTTGAAATATTTTGTGTACTCAAAAATAAATAATAATAATAAAATTGGAAAACTGTATAGAGTCTGTTGCTCTATAAATCTGAAAATTATACACAACACTTACAGACCGCTGTACAAAAAGCACTTATTTAAACATTTCTGAGAAGCTTTTATGGTATTGACCGGAAAAGATAAAAAATTTATTTTAAAGTAGCAAAGAATTCTGGGAAAATAAATTCGAGTTCTTAATGGAAGAATGTTAACATTTAAAGTCAATAGTATTAGAATTGAAACTAAATAGCGAATTGAAGGGCATGTCTGTATTTCGAGAGAATAGTAGAATTTTATGGTAACGGGGAGTGTAAATCACTCAAGCGCCAAATAGTGTGAAATTTAACTAATATCGAGAACCAACCACCTGTTTCAATTGACAACTCTTTATAATAATACAAATTAAAGGCAAATTAGAACCAATTAATATTACTTTCCCTAACTTGGTTATTCAGCTGGCGGAATGCACTTTATGGCGGTAGTAAGATCATCAAATTTCACTCCACCATTATAACTCTATTAAAATAGTACAACAGTTTCCAAAAATCGCGCCTTATTTTGAGCCGAATGTTGCAATAAAATCGGACAAAACCAAGCTTGGTATTGAATTAGTAAGTTCAATGCTTCATTTGAGAGCTCTCTCTCTCTCTCCAACAAGTTCAACTTCTGCGTTTATAATACTAAATTTTCACATATCATTCAGACAAAAACCTTTGAATCACTAAACTCCTCCGACAATTCCCGGTAACGCTTTAAGGTAGACAAAATTCAAATATATTTATAGATGGCACTCTATGCCCGGAACTACGAGACGATTGAAGAACTGAAGTAATGGAAAATATTGACAAAATATACATTATGAGTATTTAATCATTCTGGAGGGCGGGGACAAACATTAGTGCTAAAACTGGTACCCCTCCTCCTCTTCTTGTAGGTGGGGCGGGGGGTAGCTTTGAAATTAAAACAGGAACCCCTATTTTTTATTGCAGATTCGGATTATATGTCTTAAAGTATGTAGGATTTCTTTAAAATATATTTTTCGATTCATGATAGATGACGCTATTAAATTAAATTTATTTAAATTGTTTTGCGATTTATCTTACAGAGAACCTATGCATATGATTCTGCAATACATCTACTTTTAGCCAATTACATTTCTTCAGATATAAATTTCCCAATTATTCAGATAGTTTTAAAACAAAATACAAAAAAATCATTTATTTGAAAGTAGATTTAATCGCATGTCCCTGGGTTACGATAATAGTAGTTGCTTGACGAGTCATTTTTCAGTAATTAAAAATTTAAGAAATACAATTTGTTTAAGACTAATTTCGAGTATTTAATTCAAACGTATTGCAGAGCCATATGCATAGATTCTCAGTAGGAGGAATCGAAAAAAATTTTGTATCGTTATTATTGCGCCATCTATCATGAATCGAAAAAAATGTTTCAGAGAAATCCTACGTACGTTAAGCCGTATAACCCGAATCTGCAATAAAAATAGGGGTCCTATTTTAACATCAAAGTTAAAACCCCTCCCACTTATAAGAAGGGACCCCCCCCCCCCAATGTAATCCGGTATAATTTAAGCATCAGATTTCCCAGAGCCTAAGTACAAGAGTTTTTTCTGTGAAAACCGGACCAACGCAAATATTAGTTTTCTTAGTTTTCATTGAAGTTTTTCAGATAACATACAAAGATCTACGGAGGAAATAGACCCCGAATTCTCAAAAATACTTCCGTCATTTTTGACGGGCAGCTGCTACTAAAAAAAATTAAAAATGTAAACTTAAATCTAATATTTTTCATATAGGAAACTAGGTAAGACTATTACACAGAAACAATACCACCTAATGTTGCATCATTGTGCAGGTGCATGTATTCGTAACGAGATTATGTTCCCTTCCTTGGACAGTGTTAAAAATATAATTTTGTATATAAATTTACAATAAATGTTTATATAAAAAAAATTTGTTAAACAAAACCAGCAACTATCATGATGTATTCTAACTACAATATTTATTAACGTCGTCAATATCTGACTATACCATAACATGATACCAAGACATGTATTTGGATAGTTACCGCATTTTATTCATCTCGTGAGAGAAATTAAGAAACATTCAAATAATTTTTCTGATAATTGCCAATTAAGCATCAGATAACACTATATATACAGATTGTAAATGGAACCATTAACTACCAAAAAAAGCTTGCGTTATTATAAACCATAACTAAACTGAAGGCAAGAAATTTATCTCAACGAGTTTATCTCAAATTTATTTCTAAATTTTATTTTTATTGTACGAATTCTACAAATAGTTTTGGAATGTAAATAGTTTCAACTGACCTTATTGAGAGTTGCTTGAAACATTTGGAGATAGGAGTTGAAATTGAAAGTGGCGGAAATGTGAATTAGCTAGACCATTGTGTCTGGCTAAAACCTTTATACGTGGGGAGCAGCTAGATGAAAAGTTTGGAGGTAGTTCTGAACCTCGTACTTTATATGAATGAACTTCTATGCTGAAATGGAGCGTGAAATTCACAACTTTAATTCACATTATCATGATTTTATCAATATTGAACCCTTTAGACCACATGTTTCATAGCATTGCTGAACAAATTCGTATTTTTTAATCTTACCAGTAAAATTACATTTTTTGCCTCAAAAGCCACAATTTGGCAATTTCTTTTCGAAAATAAAATAATTTTGAAAAATTGCTACTAACTAAACGAAGCAGCATAAAAGTGTATTATTGTATTATATTTTCACATGCAACAACCCGAAATACCGATAGATGAAAAATTACCATCTCACCTTTCGAACCTATAAATTATTCTGCATATAAGTAGCGCGGCAATGTTCCTGTAATTAATTATTTTCGATTTCGCATCGTGACTATCGTGAAAAATTCACCAGTATATATTCTATTTTCAATTATCACGATCACTATCTAAGGATTTTAAAGTGATATTATTCCCCAAATTTATTCACCTAATATCAAGATTCGACCTAAAACATTTGCCGGCTCGACCGGCAATTTGGTCGTTGTGTCCGATCAAGAAAATTGAGTCCGCTCAAAGAATTTTTTTCAAACTCAGCGATGCCATATAGAAATTAATAATATTCGTTCTGGTTAAAATCGAATTACATCCGTAACAATATCGAATAAAATGTCGATAAATAATGTGCCGGGGGGGGGCTTCATTTATAATCATATAATAAAATTGTAGGAGCTGAAACTGGGGTTAATGATCTAACACAAATTCATTGTGCAATGCCGTCATGAACTTTTGCGAAACGCACACTGTATCCATCTGCATTTACTTTGACGTCCGTTTCTTGTGCAATTCAGGTGGTGTACAGATATGACGGCCACATGACGTATTTGTCCATAACCGATTATTTTGTGCGATTTTACTATTTTTAATTAACTAGGATTAATCTTTTTTGGAACTGGCGTTCATGTGCCGAGGGTTTCAGGCGTCAATCGGCGATTGATTTATATTTATTTTAATGGATTTACTCGTATATTGCTTGAGGTGGGTGTTTGGTCATATTTTGGCATTTGTTGGGATTATAAGCCAAAAAATTTAACGGTAGCTACTCGTACATAAAATTCTACTTGTTAAAACAGGGGTCTGTTAATTTTATTGAAATACTATGCTATAAAGCTTACAAAAAGTATGCATTGCTCTCGATCGTTCCATTTTCCGAGCGCTATTAAGCATATCACATACATATATATGCTTCATTACTTTATGAAACGTGGGTACAACTATTTTAAATGTGAGAGAGGAACGAAGCTTTCCATCTTGAAATAGTTCAATTAATTGCTATCAGAAACAATAATTGTTGACCTTGTCTATACGTTCTCTACATTGTCAACCCCAATATTTAAATTATCTACATTGTAGAATATAATTTAACTACGCGTTGAAGACAATACTGGGGTCGAGTAGATAGAAAAAACAGTTCGAAACAGATCGCAGACGCTGAAACATAAGTTTTTGCTATGTTTTGCTTTGCTAAGACGACAGTTTTCAAAACCGTTGATTCGCGGGAAGATTACACTCACATTAGTCAAAGTATGTCAAATTTAGTTTGCATTCAGAACCCAATTAATTGTAGTAAACTTTCCATAAAATATAATTTTTTCTGTCTTTTAATGGACCGAGAAGGATTTGTTTCAAATTTTAAATTATTGTTTCCTTTAAAATCGATATAAATTCTGAGGTCAAATTGTATGAATTATGACTTACAACAGCGTTTGCCAAATAATGACACATCGAACTCAGCGATTCAGCAAGAATAAACGTAGTCGAGAAATTTGCTGTTTACTCATAGATCGGCATGTTTTTTCATAAATTTGCAAATCACCACGGATTAGTCACAGCGGTTGCGGTATCCTCTCTAGTAGCTCCACAGATCGCGTAAAGAAACGATAATATTTATTCCATATGTTTCTATATCAATAGTTGAAAGAATTTTGTATTCATATTTGGTGTCAGTTGTCGATAATCTCATTCAAATTGCGATTATCTAAAGCTTAAAAACACCAATCTCGAACATTTTTGTGATTAAGATTAACATGTTCAACTTCGCACATATAAAATAACTTAGATTCCACGCTCGTTTGCAGATCCATAATATTTTCGAAATCCGCATGTCAGTCGATTTTCTCAGTCGATATAATTTAAAATTGTTGAGATTGATATTGAATTTTATGTGAATCACAGTTAATTTGTTCTATTTGTCAAAAGCAGTTGTTGTCAAAAAACATGGCCGACAATAACTTGGAATTTACATAACGAGGGGAAGGAACCTCTAACAAAGTTTACAAATTGGAACGGATCAATTCAAATTGTTGGGGTTGTTACTGAATATTATTTGAATCACAGTAAATTTATTGTATCTGTCAAAAACAGTTGTTGTTGTCAAAATAATCATGGCCGGCAATAACCGGGAATTTACATAACGAGGAGCAGAAACCATTATAAAATTTTACTTTTTGGAATAAATCAATTCAAATTGTTGGGATTGTCATTGAATTTTATTTGAATCACAGTAAATTTGTTGTATTTGTCAAAAGTAGTTGTTGTTGTCAAAATAACCATGGCCAGCAATAACCAAGAATTTACATAACGAGGAGACGAATTCTTTATAAAATTCTGCTAATTGGAACAGATCAATACAAATTGTTGGGATTGTTGCTGAATTTTATTTGAATCACAGTAAATTTGTTGTATTTGTCAAGAACAGTTGTTGTTGTCAAAATAAACATGGCCGGCAATAACCGGGAATTTACATAACGAGGAGCAGAAACCATTATAAAATTTTACTTTTTGGAATAAATCAATTCAAATTGTTGGGATTGTCATTGAATTTTATATGAATCACAGTAAATTTGTTGTATTTGTCAAAAGTAGTTGTTGTTGTCAAAATAAACATGGCCGGCAATAACCGAGAATTTACATAACGAGGAGACGAATTCTTTATAAAATTCTGCTAATTGGAACAGATCAATTCAAATTGTTGGGATTGTTGCTGAATTTTAGTTGAATCACAGTAAATTTGTTGTATTTGTCAAGAACAGTTGTTGTTGTCAAAATAAACATGGCCGGCAAAAACCGGGAATTTACATAACGAGGAGCAGAAACCATTATAAAATTTTACTTTTTGGAATAAATCAATTCAAATTGTTGGGATTGTCATTGAATTTTATATGAATCACAGTAAATTTGTTGTATTTGTCAAAAGTAGTTGTTGTTGTCAAAATAAACATGGCCGGCAATAACCGAGAATTTACATAACGAGGAGACGAATTCTTTATAAAATTCTGCTAATTGGAACAGATCAATTCAAATTGTTGGGATTGTTGCTGAATTTTAGTTGAATCACAGTAAATTTGTTGTATTTGTCAAGAACAGTTGTTGTTGTCAAAATAAACATGGCCGACAATAACTTGGAATTTACATAACGAGGGGAAGGAACCTCTAACAAAGTTTACAAATTGGAACGGATCAATTCAAATTGTTGGGATTGTTACTGAATATTATTTGAATCACAGTAAATTTGTTGTATTTGTCAAAAGTAGTTGTTGTTGTCAAAATAACCATGGCCGATTATAACCAAGAATTTACATAACGAGGAGAAGAAACCTCTAACAAAGTTTAGAAATTGGAACAAATCAATTCAAATTGTTGGGATTGTGATTTTTGATTATAAATACAAGACAGTTTTACCAAAAGTTCGTTTTATGAATCAAGTGTGGTGTATTCGAGATATATGCATACTATAAGGTTAAAGAAAGCCACATTCCTTCTTTTTCTTAAATAATTTGCTAAGGGTTGTGCTACTTTCGCGTAATCTTAACGCTCCGACCAGTTAAGGTGCATTTAACATCAAATCACCATGCATGATTGGCAAAATGTTCAAATATTTCCGAAGAGCATTGGTATAGGAGCACTGTTACAGACACCGATGGGGATATCCATTATATCGTTTATCGACTGAAGACAACGGCCGATCGGCAACTGTCAAAATTCGAAATCAAGATATTGAAATTGATAATCGCTGGATCATACCATATTTCATATTATTGTTAAAAACTTGCAAAGCTGACAAAAACGTTGAGTGACATAATTCAGTAAAATTGAAAAAATATATTTGGAAATGCGTCAACAAAAGAAGTGACATGGCCGTTTTAGTAGCTGTTGCTGGAAATATAAACATTTAAATCACTAAATAACAAATGTGGCTTTATGCACATCAGCAGTAATGAAGCAAAATGCGGATTTTTTCATTCCCAATATATGAACGACATATAACACTTTTTTATTTAGCAGTCCAGCTTGAAAATGGTCAACGTGTTTATTCAACTGAAATGTATTGCAAAGAGAAGCACAATCACCATCTTCAACATTGACTACTTTTTTACGTTTTAGCTACTACATTTGCCAGGACATTGCGCAATACTCCGATATACACAATATTACAATTGAAATAAATCATCGAAAGTTTTTCAACGACCCAAACAAGGAACCACTTGAATATGTTTTTAACAGATCCTTTTGGAAGAATTTACACAGTTCATCCGTACAATAGCGAATGTTTTCACTTGCGCTTGTTATTGATTAACGTTCGTGGATAAACATCATACCAAAGTTTGAGGACAATTTAGGGCCGTTTGTGTACGACGTATCGTGAAGCATGCCAACCATTGCACTTACTTGAACATGAAATGCATTGAGATGTTACACTTGCCGACACATCAATTTCAACCCATCCTCATCAAATACGGACAATAGATTCAATTTCAATCGCCCAATGAACGACACATTTGTACAATCAAATAGTACAAAATTGGATTATCAACAAAAACATGCCTACGATTCAATCATGCAAGTTGTTAACGACGAAAGTGGTGGAATGTATTTTTGGGGTTCCACCTAGAGGCATTTGAAAAACATTTTTGGTTTCATTGATTGGCTGCATTGGCTGCTAACCATACGATCGCAAAATAAAATAGTATTGGCACTCGTTTCTTCTGGAATTGCAACCAATTTATTCGTTGGCGGGGTAGAACAGAGCAATCCGCACTAAAAATAACATTGAGCATGAAGTTGACCGAAACCCCTATACGGAATATTCCTAAGACATCTGGAATGAAAAAATATTGCAACAATGCAAGCTTACCGTATGGGATGAGTGTACTACGACCAACAAGAAATAATTGGAAGCATTAGAGATTTTCCATAAACAATACCTGTTATTCGTTGATTTACTGCTGCTGGTAAATCGATAATTTAACAGGCTTCATAACACTACCGATCACAAACGATCACGAGCGAACCAGCAATATTGGCAGTAAAAACAAACGTGTCACTGATCTTAACACGGCTATTTAAGATGAAACAGCAGGGCAATTAATGACATATAAGTCAGTGGACACTGTTATGAATCAAGATGACGTGGTGAATTATCCTACTAAAATAGCTTTCAATTAATGATGACTTTAAAGCAGTTTCAATTGCAATAATTCATTAATAATTACCAAATCAATTTTTCGTTATAAAGTTCACACCAGAGTTGTGCGTCTACACGTAGTTCAGAATTGTCTACATCACGGTGTCGAAAATAGCGTAGACAAATGATGTTTGCGTAGACAATGTCGAAAATTGGTAGAATATGTAGATAATTCGTAGGCAATGTAGATTATTGTTTTTGTTGTTGTTTTGAAATTGGTTTCTTCAATATTAAGATGGATGGGCACAATTTTTGCAACCCAAACAGATAAGAGTAATAGGTTTAAAATAATTCAACTTGTTCAAACCCATTTTCAAATTATTTATGTAATCTGTTTTTGTCGTCAATAAAGAATTTCTAGGAATAGCTAGGAATAGCTTACATACTTTGATCTCAGTTTAACATAAACCTCCAAATGTCGATGTAATCAGAATCGACAAGATATAAAGAACCGCAGTGAACAATCCAAGCTTTATTAATTTATTAAAACGCCAAAGTTCATTCAAATGAGTAAGATAATTCTGATGTTTTCGGCATCACGGCATGGCGGGTAAGTAGTATCGACCCGCGTTATGAGGTGTTCGTATGGATATACCGTTCTCTTGAATCCAGGGTGGATTTTAGTTTCTTCTCTGTGGTATCGAACTTCTCAGTTAGCCCTGTTGTATATTTCACTCCTGCCTCATGGTTTTGTGAAAACGTAATTCATATTCGTAGATTTCTTCGTCTCAATACGCTCCTTCACTTTTGAGTATGAACGGAAATCACCAAGCCAAAATCGGTTTTTGACACGGTGTTTGGCTTGCTTGACCTTTGATATTTGACCACTAACCAAATTATCGTAAACATCAGCCTTCAATAAAATATGAATAGAGGCAGACGCTTCAAACCTTGGTTGAGACAGCCAGAACGAACCGACTCCATTTACGTTTTAATGAAAATCCCAATTATTATAAAATTAATTCATGTCCGGGACCTTCATCCTAGTTTTCGGAAACAAGTTTGCTTCAATATCTAATCCGATATCACGGTGCTTGTCCACTTCTTCTTATAAATGTGTATACGTTTATGAATGGCGAATTAGATGGTGTATGGCATGAGATATCTGAAGGCTGTTTCTGTGATGCGCAGCAATACACCGAACATACATCTCGCAGGATTCCCATTCCGTAGTGTGACTTTACAAGAATAAGGTATGTGTGCTACGCAGAATTCCAGTTTTGTGTGCGCTGGACTATTTGTTGTTAGGTGATTTCTTGAGTATTATGTTCGATTTTTGATTGATTGATTGAATGATTAAAGTATGCAAGCTATTAAATAAAATATTTGTTAAGATAACTTTAAGCTAACCAGACGTCCTTCTTTGAGAATGCTTGTACTTCTTTTGATGGTGCCCTCCTCCTCAAACATTATGTCCTTCTTTGTCCCCCGTTTGTTTTATATATGGTATTTTCATTTTGAAAAAGGAATTCAAACGAAAGTTTTGAGTATGGTAGCACTCACAGCTGGAAATTAACCATTTAAAACAAATATAACTTAAGTGATGAAATAATTGCAATTTGCGCTGATAGTACTAATTTAAGCGGTGTGAATCGCAATAGCGACAAAAATGCTCAAAAAAAATTAATCGACAAGACTCTTTTAGGAATTGGTTGTAATGCTCATATTACTCGAATGCTATAAGCACGATAACCTCGTTAAAATCGTGTTTGTTATGTTTGGATTTCTCCTTGCCACTTGAAATTCTCAATTTGGCCACGATTTGATTTAGCAGTATTGTTAATTCTTCGTAGGTAAGTGTTGCATTTTTTACGATTTTTTTGGTTGATTTTAACTGATTTTACACTAGCAGGAAGCTTATAACCCACCAAAATGGGATGATGCAGGCGGATTAACATCCGTTTCTTGAGCAACGTAGTTGGGGTGACTACAAAACTTATAAAATGAGTTAGTGCACAAACGATTGTTTTATGTGGTTTTTCAGAAGAAGAAGAATATATATGGGGATTTTTTAATGTAAGTGATATCCATTTTGTTCAGGTTAACTGAGGAATACACGTATGTCTGAGAGATTCACCAATTGATTATTAACCGACGTTTGCTTTTCCAGGTACTTTTTCACTGGAGTTATATTGCTCAAAATATCCAGTCAGTCTCCGATTTTATTTTGGCATTTATTAGGATTGATAACCGACATAATGTCACCGCTTAATCCTCCCAAGATGAATAAATAATAATATAAATATCCATATTAAAGAGCTCAGAAAATATATCGGTATAGCATAGGACCCATTTACAATCAATTTTTAATCGTGTAAACGATTAACATGTTAATTTCGCACATTTAACCGTAACATAAACCTAAATGTGCCTCATTACCATATAAAACCTTCAAATTTTCAATGTGAGGAAAGAATGAACTCCATCATGAAATGGTTCCATTAACAAAGAATTTATAGAATTTTGATGATTGCTAACAAAAATAATAATTTTCGACATTGTTTAAATTATCTACATTGTCGACGGAATTTTTAAATTTTCTACATACATTGTCTACACGTGTCGAGTATTAATTATCTACGCGGTGTAGATAATACGGCACAACACTGGTTCACACTCTTGGAATTTTCAGTGACATCTATTTAAATCGAGAGGCAATACAATACAAAAGGCTTACTTATGATGCGTGGGAAGTTCGTACTGAGTTTGTTCTAATAATAAAAATTAAAACATTACGACAAAGTTAAGAAAAAGTTCACGCTTCCGAGCTTGTCCTAAACCAGCAAAACAATGTAATTTGTTTATATGTGCAATGTAGACATTTAGGCAAACTACAAATAAATAATTAAAGCCTAAAACAAAATATTCTAATTTTTAACTGAAAAACGAGAAACACGTACGCGTGGTAATAAAGAGGCTTACACGTTATTCTGATTGGTTTCACTTGTAAGGAAGCCGGATAATAGTACTACTGACTCAATCAATAAGTTGCATAAATTTATCATGGAGCTCACTTAGTCGTACAAACTTTTATATGAATTAATGCCTTAAAACGCTTAGGGGAGCCAATTTAGGGTAATACCAAGTATGGTTACAGGTTATTCTGATCGGTTTCACTTGTAAGGAAGCCAGATAATAGTACTACTGACTCAATCAATAAGTTTCATAAATTTATCATAGAGCTCACAGACGTTTATATGAATTTATGTCTTAAAATGCTTAGGGGAGCGAATTTAGGGTAATACCAAGTATGGTTACAGGTTATTCTGATCGGTTTCACTTGTAAGGAAGCACGATAATAGTACTACTGACTCAATGAATAAGTTTCATAAATTTATCATGGAGCTCACATAGTCAGACAGACGTTTATGTGAATTTATGTCTTAAAACGCCTAAGGGGGCCAATTTAGGGTTATTCTCATCGGTTTTACTTATCAGAGAGCATATTGATTTTAATAGCTGAATTAATATTTAAAACCGATAAAGCAAATTGCCAATTATATTCTTGTTTAGTAGTAAATATTCCAACTTGAATTAAATATTCCTTATTTTTCCATTTTACGCTTATTTATATCGCCTAAATGTTAACATTTCAAAAATATACACAAGCAATTTATTGGTTTAGGACAAACTTAATTCAAACTTCATATCGGTTACTTACAGCCGGTGGCCCGGCGAACCGAACTACCTAGTTAGTAATAAAACTAAGTTTTATAATATGATAACTTTCTCCTGTATTTCAAAGTACTAAAGAATGGTAAATGCATACAATGAATTGCTTACTTTCCTTTAGGAAAGCGATATAACGGTGCATTGTTTTACATTATAATCCTGTCTTGAAAAGTAAAAATAGAAATTCATTTAATAAAAGTATATGACTATATTCCAAATCAAATTTCAACAAAATCTAAAAAATTGTCTTTCTTTGAGTACAAGGCTTAATGGGCATATTCAACAATCGAATAATTCCCAATATTCCACTTAGGCTGCTGTTCACACCAGTTCTTATACAAAAATTGTTAATTCAAAAGTTGCCTGAAATTAATTCAACTAGATTTGCCTAGATGTTAGGGGCAAGACCTAAAATGTATATCTTGGAATCATTTCAGTTGATTACCCTGACCTGTCACCAATATGTTTTTACTGACACCGGATTATTCCATCTTAAATTAAATATCTATCACTACGAAGAAACCAGTTCATAAATATTCCATTAAGTTTTATTCAGTTTAAATTTGGAAAAAATTATACCAAGTTTTTCCAAACCAAACCGCGCACAACTAATAATCCAATATTGCAAACCCACAGAAAAAATCCTTCACCCGTAATATTCACTCGGATAACATTTTACCGTCATAAATTAATCGTCACTTATCTATTTAGACGCAAAAAACATTAATATTAATTCACAATAATTCACTGAACCATATACACAGTTCGTTTAATTTGATAAAAATCACCATTCATCACCTTAATTAAGATGAAAAGTGTATATAAAACGACGACGAAGGCAATTTAATTGTATATTCTTTACAAATATTATGGTTGGTTTCATGATTAATTGAAGGTCTTATCCTTTTTTCCATATTACATAAAATATATTTTCTTTGTGCCATCCTTTTTCGGTACATTTTAAAAATATACAAATAATATCTTCACCAAAACTAATTAACAAAACAATTTTCCTACTATAAAGAGTCAAAAGCGAGAAGTTTTTCATTTAGTTTATAGTTGTTTAGGGTTCCACTTGAGTGATTATAATTTAATTATTAAGGATAGTTTACTATATATGGAGATAATATTGTATGAATGAACTAGAATCACAATATTATGATCTAGATAAAATTTGTATTTTATAATTAAAATTATGCTAATTTTTTTAACCACACACATAGGCACAGAGTACGTGTACCACATATAATCTAGAACCGAAACCAATGAAAAATTATATATACCTATCACTATAAAGGTGTATTATATTGTATAGGCAACACCTGTAGATTTTCCTAAATAAAATTTTGGTTCGTTTCCATTACCATCATCATCATTACTATGATTATTATTATGATTAAGTTAATTAGTAAAATGAAAATCAAATACACTAAATGTGACCAAAGAAATCCGGATGTCTAAATGACAGCAAAATGATAATTAGTATATATTCAGTATATACTACACCTACGTGTGATTCAACTAACCGCATAAAACAAGACAAACCAGTATAATAAAAAGCTTGGGAAAATCTTAATTGAAAAACTCGGAAAGATTTTTGTTCCAAGATTAATTAAAACGATGTAGAAAAGTAAAAAATCATCTATCATATTCATCTTTTCAACGGGATTTTATGTCCCTTTTGTGTATTGTAAATACTGTGCACAGACAATTTAAAGAAAACAAATATCATGATGGAGAACGAGCCATGGCACAAAACCAGAATTTATTATGTACGAAAAGGAAAATTTTAAGTAATTAATTTTTTACTATAAAAAGCTCGAAATGTATGTACGTGTGTATTGTATAATTTTAAACACAAAACAGAGATGAAAATTTACCTGGTTTTGCGTATATATTATTTCCAAATATGCTTTTGAAAGAAAAACCTTTTTTTTTACTTCTTTTGTGGTGATTTAATTTTTGTACGTTTGTTCTCGCTTTTCCGGCTTAAATTTGTGTGTTTACGGTACAAGCCATTGTATTTCACTTATTTATATTATTCATTTGTGCGTATATTTCGTATTTACGAATGCCACAATATGTACGTTACATAAACCATAAATATAAAAATGGTATAAGAAGTACACGATAAGCCAAAATATAACCACGATATATAGATATAAGATTTTTACTTATTTATTTACACAAATAATAAACTTTTCACAAATTTTTCATTTAACCCAAAAAAAAATGGAATAAAAAATTACACAGAACACAACACCAACAATAAAAAAAAATCACTATGCACAGATTTATATTTCGAACTTTCTTTTGAGCTTTTTTTATTTATATACGACCCAAAAAACACTAACAACAAAAAGCTCTCAGCTCGCTTTCCTCTTATTAATACAAAAACGGAAAACAAAAAAAAAATAAACTGGACTTTTTATTATTTATACGCGCGAATTATGAAATACAATAATAAACAGAGCCCCAAAACAGAACAGAACAATTTTATTATTTCACTTTGAGGCAAAACAAAACACAAAAAAAAATATTAAATTTCCTTTTTTCCGTATTCTCGTTCTTTTTTTTTCACCAAACCAAACAAAACAAAAAATTAAAACAATAATAATAATAAAAAAAACGAAAGTTTTGTTAGTTTGACATTAATAAATGATTATTTATATTTCTAACAACAAAAACAATATTTATTTATAACAACAATAAACTTATTTTCAATTTAATTTTATAAAATTAATCACTGTGAACACAACTAGCGACATATAATAATATATTTTATAATATAATTTCACAATATTTTATTCACACAAATATATTTCACACTAGAACACAAAATATCAACCAAAAAATATAAAAAAATCGCACCACTCGATTTATATAAATATATATATAATTGTATATTTTATAACAGTACTGTATAAATAAATATATATTTCCCGACAAAAAAGAAAAACTTTTAAAATTTTCCCGTTTCCATCTAAATTATTATAAATACGCGGCGCACCAAAAATATATTATTCATCTCCGGCGAATGAACAATTTCATACTGAAAATGTTTACGTTAAACACAAAACGAAAATTCAACTTTAACGAATATTCGTTAAGTGGGCAATGTTGCCGTGACCACCGTAACGTCAAATATTTCGTTAAGTAGAAAAGGCCGAACGGATCCGAATTATGGTGTTTTTCTTTGGGACAGTGTAGTTCGTGTAACGAAACGGGTACACGAATTTCCCCGCTACACGAATTTTTTAGGGCGCATGGTCGGAAAATAAGAAAACAAATGAACAATATAATAAAGCAGTGCAGGGAAAACACTTTAAAAACATAAGAAATAATTTTTTTTTATACCTATTTGGAATATATTAATTAAGGAATGGTGAACTATTTTTCCTAAAATATAGAATTTTCTTTCTGTTAAATATATTTTGAAGGGTTGTATAAATATAAGGATGTATATATAGTAGGTATACATTCTTAGTAGTAAAATCCGGTGTGGCTTTAACTTTTACGTGAATACTTTATTAATCGATTTTCTTTGGTGAAGTATAATAGTGTTGTAACTTATGTTATTCGGGGGGGAAACTTTGAAAGTTTTCATAAATTATTTTCTTGAGAGTATTAAAGGTTTAAAGTTGTGTTTAGCTTTTTGATATAGTTTTTTCATGAAAGCTTAGGGTATAAGGTACCATCCTCTTTACAAAAACCACCCTGCGCTCAACGATATAAATTGTTTAGATAAAGAGCGAGAATGATGAACGAAGTATAAGAATGTAAATATAAACTGAAAGTTCAGTTAGAGAAAATTAGATTGCGCTAGTAACTTGTGATGGTAATTTAAAAAAAAAAATAATGTGATAGTAAAACAGGGTGTTAAATAAAACTTATCAAAATAAAATTATTGAAGTTGGATTTAAAGTTTCAGGATTTTTTTTTAATTTTCCAATTTATTCTGGTGTAATCGACATTTACTAAAATTAATAGTTGAAAAGCTTTTCATTCAAAATTTAAAGCTACAGCAGCTACAAAAGTAAACTTGATTTTTTAGAACATCTTCTCCGAAACTACAGAGCCGTAATACTTTTCACCACTATGTTAGTAGTTTTCATAATAATGAACCAGTACAGAATTTTACCATTAAAGCCGATATAACACAGTGTTTTGCATCTACGCGTATTTCGGAATTGTCTACTTACTAGTGTTGAAAATAATGATTTTGGCGTATAGAATGTCGATAATTCGTAGAGTATGTAGAATATTTGTAGACGATGAAGATTATTGTTTTTTCGATGTTTTTGTCTTTTTTTCAGCACAAGGTTGCCAACTCACAGTTTTCCAGTTCAAATTGCGAATTTCACATGTTGTGAAAGTAATAAATCAATTTATACAAATCAAATAAGTGAGATTAGATTGCCAACGATCTGACAATAATTGCCTATTTCAGGAGAACCAAAAAACCTATAAACTAATTTTTTATAACTTCCTTTATCTTAAGATTACAGCTGTTCAACTACCTTAAATTTTGACAAACAAGGAAAAAAGCTTAAGTATTAGATTGTCCATTTGCCATGTGCCTGCCGTTTCACCCCTTTTCAATTTTTTCTTAAAATTTGTATACCATGCCGATTTCACCTGTTTGAGTAGTTTATATGTTGACTAAGATTATGAGGATCGCAGGAATTCTTCTCAGATGTCATCAGAAGGTTACAATAGGCCCATGTACTAAATATTAAACTGTCTATATGTCATGTTTCAGCGGTCTCCCCAGCATTCAATATTTTATTTAAGTGTAAGGCATACCGATTTCTATTGCCTGAGTAGTTTATATGTCCACTAATATTTTGAGGCTCACAGGTATTCTTCTAAGGCGGCATCAGGAGATTATAATAGCCCCATGTAATAAGTATTAAAATATCTATATGCCGTGTCCCAGCAGTCTCCCGACTTTTAAATTTTTTATTTAATTTGTATGTCATACCGATTTCACTCTGAGTAGTTTACATGTTGACTAAGATTATGAGGATCGCAGGTATTCTTCTCAGCTGTCATCAGGAGGTTACAATAGGCGCATGTACTAAGTAATAAACAGTCAATATGCCATGTGTCAGCGGTCTCCCGAAATTTAAGTTTTTTATTTAAATTGTATGGCATAACGATTTCACCTGTTTGAGTAGTTTACATGTCGAGTAAGATTATGAGGACCGCAGGGATTTTTATAAGACGTCATCCGGAGATTACAATATCTCTTCAATTTTCAATTTTTCATCAACCCCCTTATGACGTCTTAGAAAAATCCCTGTTATCCTCATAATCTTAGTCGAAATATAAACTGCTCAAACAGGTGATATCATTATGTCATACAAGTTAAATTAAATATTTAAAATTGGGGAGACTGCTGGGAAATGATATATAGACTTTTCATTACTTAGTACATGGGCCTAGTGTAATCTGCTGAGGACGTCTTAGAAGAATCCCTGTGATCCTCATAATCTTAGTCGAAATGTAAATGACTCAAACAGGTGAAATCAATATGTCATACAAATTAAATTAAAAATTTAAAATTCGGGAGACCACTTAGACATACGGGAGGTTCAATCACGTCCGATTCTTCATCTTTTTCAACATTACCTTCCCAAGAATGTGAAAAAAAATCATAAAACGAATGACAATTCTGTGAAACAACAGATTTTAAATCCCAGAGATGGTTCTATTTTTTTTAGTAATCCGTAAGTAGAACATGCACTTGGGGATATTTGTTCAACTGTGGATAATTTAAAATACGGGCTACGTTTCTGCATCTCGTTGGGAGGTCTTGACTTGAATCACTAAAATTTAATTGAACCCGTATGTGGTCATCAGGATCATACAAAATAGCTTTTATGTCTGTCACATCTCTGCTTGATCGGATTATAGTATAGCGTTGAGATTCTGAGCCAGTGAAATATCTAAAAACTCACGATTTTGTTGAATTACTTCATTTGGCTCAGGCTTGTAGACAGCTTCCTTGGATGCTTTAACATAATCGCCTGGAAATTCAATTACTCTATTTTTAAACTTCCGTTCAATTCAACTATGTACGGAACCGCATTCGATTTGAGTTTGTTCTTTTGTAAGACATATTTGTGTTATTGGTTGGTTTTGTGCACGCCATGCATGTTAGCGAAGTTTAGTAGAGCATTTTCCAAAGTAATATGGCGATTTTGAAATATACAGCAATCTGAAATATTAGAGGATTGTTTGTAAAGCAATGCCTTCCCAGATAGTGTATGACACAGGAAACCAATGTGGCGGCTGATAGTTCACAATCAATTTCATTAAACCAGTCAGAGGTAATTTGATGGCCAGCACAGTTGTAAATTGTGAAATTATGGCATAAACATTGGTTTTCAAATAAATTTGTGTAGCATTTAACGTAGTTTAACTTTCACGCGCTCCTGCATCCTTATTTTCAACGTGTTTCTTCCAGTGACTCTCATTGATATTTTTATTTTCATACTCGATGCATATGTCGCACCGAACCTTTCTTAGGAGTGAATAGGCTGGATTTTTGTCTTTGAAAAATTATGTGAATGCCTTAATTCCAAAATATTGCTTCTAGTTTACTTTGCACATTTTAAGCCACAAAATGTTGATCCATGTTCAATTTGTTTGTGTTATTTCTGACATAATGGGAAGTTATTTTGGCAAATTGTTCAAAAATTTGAACAGGAACTCTGTTTCTCCAGGAAAAGATTTGACACGAGAGTTCCGTGTTTGCGTTTTTGGTTTCTTCCGAATTTGGAATCATTCATTCTGTATACAATTTCCTTAACTTAAGATTACACTGTAAATTAACCTAGACCAATAGTTTTGAGAAACCTATCCTGTCGTCCTTGTACCAAATCCTGGCAATTATGCAATCTAATAGTTAAGAATACGTTGAGTAAAATCGCGGCCAACGTTATGAAAATCTCTAGCACCATGGAATGTTCAAATCAAATTGGTGATCATTTCATTAATCGTGCTGGGGGATCTGGAAGCGCCCATTGTCTCTCCTGATGAAAATAAATATATAGCAAACTTTTTTTGAGTGAAATAACATAAACATTTTTTATTCTGCAGTAAGCAGTATACCGTAAGTAAGGTTTCGACAATACGTGTGCTGCATTATTATAATGTCAGCTGACTGAAAAAATCGATTTCATGAAAATTGTAGTTAGCAGATTGTCAAATCTAAATCACTTTCAAAAATTTTATTTGTCATGCCATATGTTTTTCAATTAACAAACTCTAGCGCCATATATTACTTGCATGACATAGAGTAATTTTTTCCGCTTATCAGAGAAAACATAATAATTTCAAAAAAAAACACTCGAACTAAACTAAACCGGTAAAAATTTTATTTTGAAATTGACGTTGACATCACTTGCAAAATCAGAAATACCAGCAAATCAAAAACTACCCGCTTCACATGCCTCTGGTAATTCAAATCGAAACATTGGTTTCAATTTTTGCGGAAAAACGTATTTAATGAACTGTTCGGCTTGGTGCTGTCTAGAATTTTCGGCATTTTCTTATTTACCTAATTTTTTAATTGCTTCGGTACGCTATTATACGAGACACCACTTCCAGTGATAATTTGCTTTCGATATCGAGCTGCGCGCAATATTGTAGAAATATTGTCATTGACGACTGTTGTTGTAAATATTAGTATACTTTTCACTGTGAAGGACAAATTTCTAATGATTTTAAAGCAGGTGCACTTGGACAGTATCCGTTGAATTTATGGAACTGTAGTATGTTCCAAATTACTTTTATGAGCTAATACAATACTAAACAACGTAAATCATTTATCAGGCCCTCTATACCGTCTCAACTTACAATTTTATTAACAAATGGTTTTATTGGGACAACCATAATTGGTTTCATTTCCATTCGTAAATTAAACATTTTTTATTTTAATTAATTAATGTTTGGAGTATGTGTGTTTACGCTTATTTGTTGAATTCGGCTCAATAATTATTTCTCGTGTATCACTCTGTTAATTAGCGTACACCATAGAATTAGCAGCTCGTGTAATTTGCATATTGCTAAATAAGCGGACGTTGGTAGCTTCCTTAACTTATATCACCGGAGTTTATTACGATCCTGTAACATCTTTTGATACGCTATTTGAATAGAGTATCGATATACTACAAAATCGCCGATATAATCCACTTCTATACTAGGTATCGAATATATCAAGATGTATTTTAACGTGGCCAAATAAAATGTTCATCGATAATCATAACGCCGTATGATTCTAAATTCGCGGACATGAAAGAAATTCTCTGTGCACTGTCGACTGCTATGTACATATTCGAAAAGAAATACTGTATCCACCTTCATTACCCAAGTTACTTCCAATTCTTAAACAAAAGGGCGGCATGCAGATTCGGTGGTCAAACGAATGGGTTCTCTGTTCAATCGAATTTCATTACCTGTTGACAAGCTACATATAAATATTAGGGTTTTTGACTGATTTCTTCGGAATAAAATTTGTACAGTGTGATTGATAGCTCGTATTAATCCTTCCATAAATTTGTGCTTTCACGTTTTATTGCGTGGCGATGATTTTGTTCGTTGAAGTTCCGTGGCTCGAAGTTGATTAATTTGTAAGCTCTGTATTATTTGGTTTAAAAACTTAACTGTGTAGAAAGCTCTAATTTATAATATAGTTTATTGGCTTTTTATTGGATAAATTGCAAATTTTACAAAATATGTGCTGTAAAGCTACAGCAGGTAAGGTTTAAGTGTTTGAACATCGACTATACGATTCAAACTTTTAGGTCATCGCTGTTCATCGAAATTCTAGTCAGTTGAAGCGCCCCCAAATTAAAACGGAGTTTGGCAGAAAATCATTAACATTAACCGGGCCATATATTTATATTAATTTACCTTAAAATATCAAGAGAGCTGTACACATTTTTATGTTGAACCGAAAGATAAAATCTCATCTGTTATCTTCTGTTAAACAAATTGACTCAAGAACTGAGTCATTTCATTTTCAGAGATGGGGCTCATAAAGAAGGGTCAGAAAATCGAGAGATTATTGGGAAGCAAATGCATGTACAAACTTTCACTGTTTGGTGCGGATTTTGGTCATCGGAGCATTCTTCTTCGAAAATGCGGCTGATCCGATGTCTATTAATTTGACCCGAAAAACAATCCTGAAAAGATTTCCTTATGTGGTGTGTTTTCACGAAAAATTCTAATATCAGGCCTAAATTTTTTTAAAAATAATGAAAATGTCATTTTCATCCCAAAATTTTTTTTCCCATCCAGAAAAAATATTTATTAACAAAGAAAAAACGAATTATGTTTCATGCATAAAATTGGATTTCAGCCCAAGAAAACTCTTTTTTCTAAATTACATAATTCTTCTAAGATTTCAATATATGCACACGACGCTTTTCATGTTCTAGGTCGATTTTGTTTGGCCACCATTTTGTATTGGATAATATTAGTCAGTTCGAATTTGACAGTCTTAGGGAGTGATCGATAATAATTTATTATGAAGCATCTAATGCCGCAACAATGTGGTAAAATTATTACAATTATTACAAACATTTTATTTTTGTAAGACTACTAAACCTCCGTAGAGTAACTGTATGCTGCGCCATTTGGGCCAGCGGTATCATCTTTGAGGATGCGAGGAGCAATGCTGTAACAGTAACTGGTGATCGCTATCAGGACATGAAAAAAGCCTTGGGCTCAAATTAGATCAATTAACCCAGCCTCGATGCTTAAGCACAACATTTGCTGAAATAACACCAGCAGTCCGCGAAAATGTTATGAAAAGTGTGCTGGAAAGTGCTTGTTCTTGCGTCACGGCCACTTGACCGGGTAACGCCTTTACGAAATAAGTCGTAGGGCTATCGCATAGAATTTTTGAAGATTCACGCTATCCGCGATTTTTATATGAAAGGATGTCGATGTTATTTGCCATAAGCAAATTACATGAATCCCAGAGATTGATTACTTCTTTTTTTCTTCGCTGCGGAACTATTTGCCATAAAGAGATTTGGCTGCCACAAAAATGTTCTTCCAGATAATTCGATCGGCACCAGCCTGATACGATAGCCAAGAGTTTGAATGTCCTGTTCTACGTCCAACGAATATAAGGTATATCATGCCCGAGCCATTTCAGCCTTGATGGTTTAATTGTTCTAATTTTATCAGAGTTAGATAGACCATTTCTTATTTCGAGATTCAGGCGCGTCCAGTAAATTTATTCATCGTTAATAGGACTTAGCATAATATGCACTAATTTGCGCTCAAAAACAACAAGCTTTTGGCAGGCCCGTGTTTTTCTTCGCTACCAAAAGTAACTACTGGTCTCTTCGATTCACGATATTTTGCGAGACTCAAAAATGGTATAATGTTAGCGTTTAATGCTCTGTGACCTACTACGATCAGTGACGTTATATCTGCAGAGAACGAGTTCTGTACATTACTATCGATCCTAGATGTTTAAACTCGTTCACCATTACGTATTGGGACGCCTGTTAAAATTCTTCACGAGTTGGCCTTCTCGCAATAGTCATCTATTTGGTTTTCGCTTCTTCGATTTGGAGGCCAATTTGTTGGGCTCTTTTTTCCAACGGGAGCAGAACTTCTTTCAAAGACACGATATTACGATCCAAGATGCATATGTCCTCCGCGTAAGCTAGTATTTGGTTTGATTTATAACATTAAAACATTTAAAACAACTGCGCTGCTATGTTGAGTTGGCGAATGACATATTCTACAGAAAGATTTAGTATAATTTGGTATATTGAGTACCATTGCTGTACTCCTGATGTTATTTTGAAAGCTTCCGTGAGTTTGCCTTAATATTTTGCACATCATTATCAATTATGTGTTCTTCTGGATAATATTCCTGTTGAAAATATATAAATATAAAATATATAGGGATGACTTTTTCGTAGCTCTTTTCTAACACAATTATCAGAGAAAAAATTTCATCGGATGCTGACCTGCCTAGATGAAAGTCGCCCAATCGTACTCGGTATAAATTGATAATTTGTAGGCAACTACGGTGGCCGAAACCTTGTAGCCGGTATTGAGCAAAGCTATTCGGCGGTAGATGTTACAGTTCAACCGATCTCTTTTTTATTTAGTGGACAAATTAGAGATATTTTCCATGATTCTTTCTTCGAACCAAATCGATAGCGCAAATGTTCAAAAATTATTTGCGAGAGCTCTACGCATTATTTCGAAACGGCAAAAAGTGATTTTAGCTCCACAACGCATGCCCTTTCAAACTTATACAGCCACTATGGGAATCTCTGAGATTCGTGTAATTAGCCAATAAGCTAGAACGACATCCTTTCATATAAATATAATGCAAAATGTTCATGCAGTACTGAGTACTTTCATGGTTGATATTACTATAATGTACAGTGCAACAGGAATGAAAGTAGTAAGATAATTTAAATTACTACATTTCATGAGTTGGCGGCGTATATTCATGCTATGATACACGTGACGGAGGTAGGGTATATTGTGTCCAGTTAAAGTAATGGTTGTAGCTGACTTGTTACGAGTATGAATGGATGTAGGATTTCTTGATGGGCATGGTAAAGCACGTCAAGTTAGCGTTGATGCATATCTGCGAGGCTCTCCAGTACTAGAGCCATTTCCAAAATGGTTATTACTACTGTTCGCACTCTGT
This sequence comes from Nephrotoma guestfalica, assembly GCA_963691935.1. Taxonomy (NCBI): domain Eukaryota; kingdom Metazoa; phylum Arthropoda; class Insecta; order Diptera; family Tipulidae; genus Nephrotoma; species Nephrotoma guestfalica. Next base: position 15,669,378 of record OY829915.1, read on the forward strand.
CTTCGTACGTTCATATTATTGTAATTGACGAATTGTTTTTGCAAATACTCTCTCTGGCAGCTGGTAATGGTTGCATTAGTTGTTCCGCCTGTGTTGTTCATAACGGAAGTATTTATCCAGAAATTTACTCATGCTGTCTTCGGTTTCCTAAGACCGGATTCAAAAATATGAGTTTCTTCACGCCACTCAAATTGAATATTTAGTTTTTTTCTAACTCGTTCAGCTGTACTTCATTAAAATTAAGTCTGGCATGGTAACATCGATCTCCAACACTAATTCAGTAAGAATAAAAGCTGGACTCTAACCAAAAACTGTCAGCGAAAGCTAAAGGGGTTGTTCCACGTGAGGCTATGTCTGAAGCATTCCCTATGGGTAACAAACGTTTTAAATCGGATTGGTTCCCCTCTGACCCAGCATGGTGTAATGCTTGAAACAGACAAATGTTGTGTCACATGACTGCATCTCTATCCCATTTTAATTCATTATGAATAAAATTTGGACCCTTTCACCATTAGTTATTGTTAGCGAGATTTAAAGCTGCTGTCTGCAGAATACGCAACTGCAGAATATGCTTGATTAGAGATGTCACAGAAATATAATTCAGCCTTAGTACTGCTGGAGTAGTTCAATCAACGATGAATTTTAATCTTGCTTAACTGTGGCAATAATTTGTGTTATTAGCGATCTTTGGTTCACTTCGATATGAACTGCTGATTCATTTGCCAAATTTTCTTGAAAGAAGCCTTCAATATTTATTTTCTCCTTGGTGAGATCGCTTTCGTCCGGAATGTTGTTATTTTCAATGAATATTTTAAATGTTTTTGAATTGCCTTGAATTTGTCACCATGGCTGTTGCTGTTTGAACTAGTTGTTTGTTCTTTGATGTGGGAGATTAAATTATTGTTAGTTGTCGTGGCGTCGTTAATATTCAAATATACTGCATACAGATCGAACGGTTGATGTATGTCAGCAGCGTCGGTTTAAAGCAGGGTTGTAACGCCGGGATAAAAACCTCAGTTAGCTTACCGCGGGTGAGGATCAACTAGCTCGTGATCCGGCTTGAAGGGAAAATGAAAAACAAGACCTCTGTTTTGATGTTGTTGTATGATTATTTGGATTACAACTAATGAGGTTCAAATAATCAGAGAACCATTTAAATCGTCTTATTTACACATACTATTTTGGTTGTCTAAATAGTTTATTTCAAATAGACAAAAAACAAAAATGCAAAAAATTTAACTTTACTGCATCGGTCCGAAAACATGTCAGTGATAATTTTGCATGTTGTAAGAATACATGGCAAACAAATACATCGTTACTATTGAATAAGTGCCTGAGCCGCCCATTCAAGACACACGAGTACATACGCAATAAAATTCATTTCGTCGACCTCGACTCCTGCCACACTGAAAATTTTTTTTTTAAATTTTCTCTCGACTATCCTTATAATGTCTTGTATGTTTAAAATATCTCGTTAGTATGAATACCAACGAATTTAAATAAAATATTTTAATTACAATCGTTTGCTTAATATTTTCTAAAAACTAATTTATTATAAAATATATTAAAGTGATATTCATCAAGTTCATAATATTGGAAGTCTTTAGTCAAATTAAGCACCATTACGTTTATATTTTTACTACCTGCTGTTCAAACACACCATTTAATTAGCTAAAAACCTTCAAATCCATATACATATTTCATTAACAAAAATATGAATTCAGTATACCAAAACTACCTACCACCCACTTATGTATTATGAAAGCACAGTTTCAAAACAAAAGCGCTATATATACATTAAACAATATGCCAGTCAGTTATTCGTTGTTCTACAAGGTAATGTTCATTATCATAATGATTTGATTTTATATTTAATTCATTGGAATAACGAATTTCATTACATCATTGTGTATAGTTTTGTGTACCGTTGATAATCGAGCTTTTCTTAAATTGTATCGATTTCGGTACAGCTATAAAATAATCCCAGCCAGTTTGATTCCACCCCACTTCGAATATATATAAAAATATGGAATATGATAAGACATTACGCTTCACTTATTACCAGTTTTGTTATTCTTTATAAATTTGTGTATCAAAATCCATTTCGAATTTAGCACAATACAAAAAAAAACTTATATTTACAACTTTTTCTTTTTGCCATAACGAAAGAAATGGGTGATTAGAATTTACCCTTTCGCCCCCTAACTTATTATTATTTTTCGATAGATATTCTATATTCGATTATTACAACAACAGTACGAGGCAAATACCAACAATAGTTTTTATAACAACAATATCCAAACAAAAATAAAAATTTAACAAAACAAATGTTGGTTCACAAATAAACACTTGAGTAAATTTCTGCAAGGAAAATTAAATTTTGTTTTTCAAAATTTTCTACACTATTTGTGAGTGTATACATGTTTTTATAAGTGGAGTGGTACATGTGTATGGTAAAAGTTTTCCCATTCGGCTAGAATAGTGAAGGAACGGAGATTCAGCCATCATTTTTTTATGGTATATACATTTTTTTGGGTTCGGGAAACGATAAAATATTTTCTATATCTCGTACACAGCTACATCCTATGTATGTGTGTAGTTTGATTTGTATTTAATTTAAATAAATGTAAATGTTATAGAAATACGTATCTGAAAACAACTTAGTCTAAGAAAAATAATATCATTTATCAATCTAGACCCATATAACGCCTACGTAATACCATCGCTGATGAAAATTTATTTAGATCATTCCATTTTACTCTTAATGAAGCAATAATGCTGGATAAATTATTCGGTGGGTAAGGTCATTCATTTTAAATACACGTTTTGTGCTATCATTTTTATTTTTTAATTAGTATGGCGATCAATGTTTGGAATTTTTAAAAATAAACGTCGTGTGTTAAAAGATTCCCAAATTTTAATAATTCAACTCCTTCACCAATAAACAACAAATCCCTAATTTGTTGCTTTACACCAGAGATGGGCGTTTACGCGTCCTTTACTAATTTTTAGATTATTACTCGTAGACAACGAGCATCGACCAATCAACAAGTCGACAACTACTTGTAATTCACGTCCATATAGTGACTAATTGATTTACATATTTCGAACTTCTGTATCCGGAGATTTTAGTATATGCAAATTAATATTACTATAAAATATACAGTAAAACCTGTCTAAGTAGGCTAGAAAAAATACGTAAAATTAACATCAACAACAATATATTGGTTGTGTAGCTACAACCTGGTTGCCAATCAAGCCAGCACTACTCTGTAAATGTATGCATCTTAACTCGCTGACTTGGAAAAAACAAGGTACAACTTCTCAATATTTCAATTTCGATGTACTCCAAACTACTGTAGTCTACTGAAATAAAGACTTGCCTGTCTGTTCCTTATTCGATAAAAAATATTTTGAGAAAGCAGCAAATAAAACTGTTAGTGATTTGAAATGTTGTCAAATTTTGCAATATTCATGATACTTAAACTTCCATTGCCAAGATTATTTGTGCCCTGTGGTAGCTGACAGAAATCTCCCATCTCTATAACTAAGCCTATTTGATAAGAGATGGCGCGCAAATCAAATAATCTGTTAACCCACTTGAGCCCAGAACAATTTTTTCTTTCTAGGAATCTGATATTTACATATGTAGGGCAAAATAGGTATAATCATGAAATTCCTTTAAAATATCGCCAAATTTGGATTTGGCTTATGGATGACAACGGATTCTGATTTTCCAAAAGTAATATCGGTAACTGTTGGATTGACTTTCTTTGATAAATATCAAAATTTACACAATACCCAGACATTGTTGCTAAAACCCAAGCATTAAACCCGAATCTTATTGATTTACCTTTGATAAACATTTTACAGCCATGTCTACCAAAATATGGAATCATAGACTCGTCTACTGAAAGTGTACTTTGAATAGAGCAATGGTCTATTCTTCGCACGCATGTTAATTGTACACAATTTCATCAAATCGGTTTCTTCTCATTGTATTATAAATCATGAAATTCTTTGTATCCAACTCATTGGACCAATACATTCTTCGTCTCGATGCTGGTGAGTATCCACTTATTATTAAAATTCCCGTAAACGCGCATATAGTTCCTCCACTGAGAAACAAAATGGGTTGCGATTTTTAAAAGCAACTTAACTAACACTGTGCTCTACTGTCCTACATAAGTTCTTTTGAGAAACGTTCGATGAAGGAAACGGCGGTGCTCAACTTTCCCATTCTGTCAATTTGATATTATTCTCGCCCCTCTCGCTTATAAATGCTTCTAATTAGAGTATTTTGGACCCCAGATTATTGTAGTCCGCACAGTTTGCATCCCCGAAGTTTCATTACCATCTACTTATGGATTTATAAAAATGGTATGTTGAGTCTCTGTAGGCTCTTCATCGCCACTCCAGCGTTCAATTTCGTCTAAAACTTCTTGAAACGTCAACGGTTGTCGCCTATAAGAAATAAATATAATTGTGAAATTTGGGTTATTCTGGGTGATAGCCAGATATTGATTTTACATCTAGGTGAGGTTGCCGGAAGCTTGGTTTCGAACTAATGAAACTTGAATTTTTTAATTTAATTTTTCACCTAGATGTAAAAGCAAAATCTCAGAATAATCCAAATTTCATATACAAATAAAATTCGGGTCAAATTTCGGTTGCACGTGCACTCCCCTTCGCATATAATTTTTGGCTAAATTAAATTTATCATATATTCCTCTTTGTGTTTACTTTATAGTAATTTTATTTTAAGAGAAATATAGTCGATTTATAGGAAGAAAATCTCATTTTTATTGAGGAAGCCATTTTTGGTACTTTGGCCATAAATATGGGTTAATATATATTTTTCAGGGATAATATTGACAGGAAATCAAGAGTACTAAATTTTAGAAGAACAGAGTACTGAACCCAGCATGAAAGTACTCTCTATACTCCTTTACTTACTCAATCAATTTTTCAGCAATTTTACAAACGAATTTCAAGGTAAATTAATTTAAATCTGATAGGACCACCATTAAAACAAATTGCCATTTGGCAAGCATTAAAATGTTGACTGTTGAAAGAAAATCAAGAGTCCAAGAAAATCATAGCGCCAATCGTTACACTCAATTTTACTTGAGGAATTAATACAATTTTTTAACTGGATATGCGTGCTGTTGTAGACCCACATTGCTCGTTCGTTTGATAATTAAACATTATTAATGTTCCTATTTGCGCACTCCTGTGCTAGGAGCTTAAATAAATAATCTCATAATCATAAAACTTTGACTAGAACAGATCTTCCAGAATGTCTCCTTATTCAGACAACAACAGAAATAATGAAAACTTTCTAAATTCTTCTTCTTTTTTGTTTTTTATTTTTTATTATCTTTGCAATCTGTTCTGAACCCGAGGCTCTTCCAACTCTTTCGCGTTTCGCTTTTTACGTCCTTCCTTTTACGCCGTTGCCAGCCAATTCGAGGCCGAACGGCTATGCTGGCATGGAAGATGGGTCGGTCCATGAGTTTTTAACTCTGACGGGGAGTCATGGTTGAGTTGTAAGATTAAAATTAAAATATCTTATTTCCTATCAAATCAATAATGTAAAAAATGTAAACGCGATACATATTACCATCATCCATTATAATTCTTAATGATTTTTCAAATATCTTTTGATACATCTTTTGAATTTTTTTACTATTACCAATTCCTTTCAGTTCCCAGAAAAAAATGTGTTCGTTGTCTCGTTCCGTAAGAGTACATATCGTAGGTGTGGTAAAGAGGCCGATAAAACTTACGTAAGCCTTTAGGAATTTTAAATGTAGTTCCATCTGTTGTTTTTGTAAGACTAAGTTGTGAAATTTATAGGAAAAGCATTACACCTAAAACGTTTACATCCGCCCCACGCAGGACTAAGATATGTTAAATGTGGCAGAATGAAATAAATTAGTAAAAGAGATTTTTGGGGCAAAGTGTACTTAAAACGTTTCACGGAGAATACGTAAGGGCGAATTTTAGCTTTGATCACTTTTACGTGGTTATTCCATTTCGATTCATTATCGAGCTTATCATTAGTATTTAAAAGAGTTTACCCTTTCAATTACCATTCCTCCGTAACTACGCTGTATTCATTGATAGTTGCATCCGAGAGCCTTGTATTTGTGGATAACATGTACTTAGCTTTTTGCGTTTAGATGAAGCCTATTTTCATTTAATCATAGGTTTATGAAATTCAAATCAACCTTAATAGATATTGCACTAAGTATAGAGAGTGACCGATAATTCATGCGGTTATGGGTATCACCATCCTTGTATATTGGTACAACCTTTGCCATTTTCAATTTCTCTGGAAATATTATCTCGCAAAGTGATTTATTTATCAAGCAGTTTAGGGCTCTTTTCCATTTTTTGTGAATAAAATGAACGAACTTACTTGATATCCCATCCCGTTCAGAAGCTGCGGCGGGTTTCATGGCTCTAATATTTTTGGGTTACCTCAGCTTCATTTATATCAGATAGGTCCAATTTGTAGTTTATTCGTTGTTTTCTAACACTTAAATTAACTTGCTGTCAGGAAAAATCACATGCGTGCGCAAAGCGCGCGATTATCGCATTGGCAACTGCAGCTTGTTGATCGATTGCTATGCCATCTATATTGAGAGATATTTTTTTGGTTATAGACCTTCAATTTTTATTACTTATAGCCATTTTCATAGATTTCTAAAATTCTTGTGGTTTTCCGTTGCAAGCAATCAACTTTGTTGCGTAGAAGTTACGCTTTGTTCTTCAAATTTGCAACCGACGCTTTTCGAGTATTATATTTTTCGATCAAATGAACACAATTCAGATATTAGAGCCTTAGTTTAAAAAATGTCTTTCCCATTTTGATATCGAGGAGCAATTCATTTGCCATCCACGGCTGCTTAAAACCAGAATGCCGAGATACAGTTTTTACTTGCGTAAAATGATTAACAAACTTTCCGAGACTGGTAACCAGATCATCTAGACTTTTTCCAGATCGTCTAACTCTCTATGTTTTCCTTGAAGCACCTGTTCTTAGCTAAATTATCATCAATCAGAACTTGGTATTTTTCCAAGCGGAATCTTATTTTGACTTGAATCGCTTTGTGATCTGAGAAAGAAATATCCCCCAAAAACGATCCATTTATTAACCTGATTTGATCAGTCAATACGTGATCAATAACCGTTGAGGTGGTAGTAGAAATATTAGCTGCGTATTCCGAATTCATTTTCCCCGCAAGCATAAAACCATTTGAAGAAATTGTATATGGTATTTTCCAACTTTCGGATTTCTAGTATCCAAAACATTTAAATTGGAATACGCGACAATTATCGCATTAGAAAATGTGTCTACAATGCCCTCGAACTCACATAGAAAATTATCAATTTGAGATTCTGGACATCTATATATACTTATTGTATTTAGATTTTCTTTGATCAATTTTAATATTAAGTAATTATTTTGACCAATTTTTTTTCGCATGCAACAGAGCACCGAATGTTAGCAACACACATATTGGGCCCCCCCCCCTCCCCAGTATCTCGCCTTTAAGCACTTTATAATGCTACTTTAGCAGATATCGCCCCGACCATTTAGCGGAATGCGATTCAACAATCGAGATCACATAAAGACCTTTTTACGTGCCTTTAACCCTTAAATCGAATGGCAAATTAGTGAAGATTTCCGTATGACACATTCGAGAGTTTGCCACGGAACATGCAGAACTGTGAACCAATTGACATAATATTAAGAAATCCCTAAAATGATAAAATAACAAAAATTAAAGCACTCAAAACTAACTAATACTAACTGCATATATTTAATTTAGTCCCAGGTATTAACAATAACATTTTTCGATATTTTTCAGATGCTCCCAATTAAGCGGATTAACAAAACATTGGTAAGTATTGTTTTGGAATACAATTTAAAGGTTCGCTGATTATTAATTTACTAGTAAAAGTTTAAAAAGTTAAAAAGTGTACTCTCATCGCTTTCGTAGTGAGTCTTTGCTCTTTTGTGCTTTTTGTGTCCACGTTATTTCATCACTTCCAAAATGCACAACTATTACTTTGCCGTTGGCAATAGCCATTCACTTGGACAGAAACTGTTTTCTCGAGTTATGGCAACGTCAACAACCTGAAGTTGTTGGATTTGCATTCCTTAATATTTGGCCATTCTGAATATTTGGCCATACAAATTTTGTATTCCTTCATGGGATCATTGTTAAGAATTCTCTAATCACGTTTCGTTTATAATAATGGTAGTTAGTTGAGTAGATATTCATATTTTGATTAAATTAAGATTAATGTTGGTAACCCGGTT